>CM049860.1:30728463-30820963 GCA_027422415.1 Schizothorax lantsangensis | reverse complement strand
GTGTGTGTGTGTGTGTGTGTGTGTGTGTGTGTGTGTGTGTGTGTGTGTGTCTGTGTGTGTGTGTGTGTGTGTGTGTGTGTGTGTGTGTGTGTGTGTGTGTCTGTGGGTGTGTCTGTCTGTGTGTGTGTGTGTGTGTGTGTGTGTGTGTGTGTGTGTGTGTGTGTGTGTGTGTGTGTGTCTGTGTGTGTGTGTGTGTCTGTGGGTGTGTCTTTTGGTGGGTTTTTGCTTTCCCTAAACAGCTTGTTTCATATTTACATTACATATTAACAGAAATATTATTTCATATTGTAAGAATTAAAGGAGTTCTAAAATGAAATCTGTGATTTATTATGGTTTGTGTGATGTTTTGTAAAGTTCAGGGCAAGCCTTGGAAATTCTTAGAAATGGTGTTTCCCTCCCTTATCTGGACGTGTATGATGTGCACCTGACGTAAACGTGACCAGTTTTTCCACTGCTGTTCACACATGCTTAACTCAAGCCAAACCCATAAAACTCTTTTATTTCTATACATGTTCGTCTGAGTGAGTGAGAGGCCGGGACAGACGTGATCACATGATATAGGAGGAAGAGAAGAGGAGCGTCTGTCGTTTTCATGCAAATAGTTTGTTTGTTTGTGTTGGACAACCGCCACCTTCTTTCAAATTCAATGTGATGGTCAGTATTAGTCATGTGAAGAGGCTTTTCTCTGTTTTATATGATACAGATCTGCCACACAAACCAGTTTTTGCACTCATTAAAACCAAATGTTATGAAGTTCTCCATGAGGTATACAAATATTAGCCTATAATATGTTCAGATGTCTGGCATCCTTACAAAAACTCATAACAATAGCTTTCAGCAATTTTTTTCCAGATTGAAAGAGTTGTCATATTTGGAAAGCTGATACAACGGCATAACCCAGCTAACAGGAAACGTTCTCTTAAAGTTATGAACAAACATTCTTGTATTAACGTTAATAGAACGTTTGTTTAAAGTTATCTGGGCTCAAAAATAACAATGTTCTCAAAAAGTGAGCACTGAAACATAAATTATACATCAATCATGGAACGTTTTTCCTAAACTTTTTGGTTAGAAGTTCGTCTAATGTTACTAAATGTTTCAGAACATTCAGAGAACATTCAAAAATAACGTTCCCGTAATGTTTGCAAAATTATAAAATGGAATGTTACCTTAACGTCTGTATAACAAAGAAAAAAAAACATTTAAAAAAATTGGACGTTTTTAACTTAAAGGCTTTTTTTTTAACTAGGAACGTTAGCAAAACATACTTAGAACATAATTTTTGTTAGCTGTGAAATATGACTACTACAGACTAAAACTTTTGGATTACTTATTAGTAATAAAAATTAAAAAGTAGTACTAGTAAATAAGTACGGAACAGTGTTTAAAACGCCCTGGTAACAACCCACAATATCGTAGAATCATTCGAGCAATCTTTCTCTAAACACAAGTAACTACTAAAGCAATCCTGCAGGACAGGGATGTGTTTTCATCTGGATCGGGTCACACCCACCGTGACACACTGCCGCCCTACACTTCCTCATTTTCAGTGCATACTTACGACCTCCAATCATCACATCACACACACATCACAGTAAGTTTAATATTTACAATCTTTCTTACTGCGTTAAAACGACAATATATCGAGCGTTTCCCGCGTTTGTGGTGTTTTTTTTTTAGCGTGACGCGCTTGATACAATGTAACACAATGTAACTTTTTGTGCGTGATTCCGTGTTAAGCACGTTCTTTAGATATTTGTTAGCAAAACAATGTCGAATGTTATAAATGTTTGCGGATTAAGATGTGTGGTTTCAGATGGTTTGGGTGTGTGTTGTGTAATCCGAAATATTCGGCTGCCATTTTTCTGTCTGTAGGCAGAGAGCGATGCGGATTTGCCGAAGGGTCTAACAGTGCGTACTATAGCATGTACTATAGCATGTAGTATGCGACCAGACTGTGAGTGTTTCAGTGGCCTACATGTTTAGTCATGAGATGTGCTGCATTTCTCCCATAAAGCAGTGAGATGATGAGGATTTCTGCTCATGTAAAGCAGGATGTTAGGCGTGTGCGTGACTGCAGAGCTGAGCTTCACTGCTGTATAACCACTCATCTCTGGTTTAACAAGCACTAAACCACAGCTCACTAGCAGCATGCAGTCACGCTAGACAGTTAGTTAACCCTTAAAGGGATAGTTACCCCAAAAATGAGACTAATGTTATCATTTATTAACCATCAAGTTGATTCAAATTGTTGACTTCCCCATTGACTAGTATTTATCAGTCATACTTAGTTAACTCTAAGTTAAACTAAATATACAGATTCATTCTGTAACTAGATTAAAAGAACCATATTAAATAATACAAAACTGTACAAAATGTGTTTCTATGGTCTTGGAAAGGTGTAATAGTGTGTTCTGGAAAAGTCAGTGAAATTCCTACTGTAAATATGTATTTTCTGAAGTATTTTTCAAATTTCTTATTTATTCTTCTAGCTAAAATTATTTGGAAATGAGATGTGACATTTAAAAAAAATTGCAAATGACTGGAAAAGTTATGGCTCTTTATATCTAAATATCTTTGTTGGAAGAGGTTTGTGTTGGAAGAGGTCCGTTTATTTAAAGATTCTAATAGAGTGTGTTTTAACCCTGACATATGAAATAGTTTTTTTAACAGTTTATTGAACCTTTAGACTAGATAAAAAATAAAAATGTTTGCATATATGTTTTAGCTTATTTTGTATCAAGTGTTATTTTTGATCCACCAGATTTTTATGGAAAAAACGGCTCAATTTTATTGAGACTCAAACTGAGCAAAAATATGCACTTTGATGCAGATGCTGATATTTATGACCAAAATTCTGATGCTTGTAATGTAAATCAATAAGATCTTTATCACGGTACAGCAGATATTCACATAAAATGATATAGGCCTAAATATCAGTCGTCACTCTATATCTCCAATAATATGATGAGATTTAAATGATCAAAACATATAATGCAATGCAATACAGCGATGATTGAGAGGTTAAAAAAGCCTGAAGATCATGTGTGGTTCTCGCAGATTTTATTCATTTGGATGTCTAATTTATAAGTTTAAACATCTGGGTATTTAAGTAAAGCTAAGCAGCTTTAGACCAGTAAGTGTTTATATGCTACTGTAAATGAAAATCAGATCTCAAAGTTCAAACTTATTTTAGTCTTCTGTTAACCTATGACCTGTATAAGCAGAACACACCTGATAAACCTGCCGCCGACACACACACACACACACACACATATACACACATATACACACATATATGTATTGTTTGGTCAGTGGTATATACACATTGGGTGTTGGATTGCAATGTTGAAGTATTCACTCCTCAAAGGCTTTAAAGATTCCTTATCATGCTAATGTCTTCTGGGTTAAGATGTGTACAGACGGGGCCGGCCCAAGCATTTGTGGGGCCCTATGTGAGATTATAAAAATGGCACTCAGCCCTATAAAAATAAAAATAAATTAATAGGACCTTTTTTTATTTAAAAAAATGTTGTACTTATTTTAAATATATATATTATGTAGTATGTAACATATTAATTATATTTTTATATAATTAAATTAAATGTATTATGGCAGAACTATGTGCAAAAGTTACAGCAGTTGTTTGTAAACAAACAAAAATGTGCAATTGATGATAAATTAAGATCTTAATATGGTATTGAGAGAGAGCAAGAGAAAGCAGATCTTTGTCTAATTGTTTTTGTTAATTTTACTTTCCTACATTATTCATGATAGACCATTACATTTTTTAGAAGGAAAAACACTCTTACAAGTTGTCTTTTGCAAAAAACAGAACATTTTCGGGGATGTTAACCAAAGTGAATGAATTAAACAAAGACAAAATGATACGAGACGGGTAGAATGACATCTGAACATCTGACTGCAGACTTTATTGTGCAGATGTAAATAGTAATTAAGATAACGTGAATGTCATAAATTGACTGAAATACAGCAGGATGCTGCACTGCCACCATTTGAAGTTTTGCCAGGTGTCATATATTGTCCTCTGATGATGTTTTATCAACATTATCAGTTTGTGTGATGTTTTGTAAAGTTCAGGGCAAGCCTTGGAAATTCTTAGAAATGGTGTTTCCCTCCCTTATCTGGACGTGTATGATGTGCACCTGACGTAAACGTGACCAGTTTTTCCACTGCTGTTCACACATGCTTAACTCAAGCCAAACCCATAAAACTCTTTTATTTCTATACATGTTCGTCTGAGTGAGTGAGAGGCCGGGACAGACGTGATCACATGATATAGGAGGAAGAGAAGAGGAGCGTCTGTCGTTTTCATGCAAATAGTTTGTTTGTTTGTGTTGGACAACCGCCACCTTCTTTCAAATTCAATGTGATGGTCAGTATTAGTCATGTGAAGAGGCTTTTCTCTGTTTTATATGATACAGATCTGCCACACAAACCAGTTTTTGCACTCATTAAAACCAAATGTTATGAAGTTCTCCATGAGGTATACAAATATTAGCCTATAATATGTTCAGATGTCTGGCATCCTTACAAAAACTCATAACAATAGCTTTCAGCAATTTTTTTCCAGATTGAAAGAGTTGTCATATTTGGAAAGCTGATACAACGGCATAACCCAGCTAACAGGAAACGTTCTCTTAAAGTTATGAACAAACATTCTTGTATTAACGTTAATAGAACGTTTGTTTAAAGTTATCTGGGCTCAAAAATAACAATGTTCTCAAAAAGTGAGCACTGAAACATAAATTATACATCAATCATGGAACGTTTTTCCTAAACTTTTTGGTTAGAAGTTCGTCTAATGTTACTAAATGTTTCAGAACATTCAGAGAACATTCAAAAATAACGTTCCCGTAATGTTTGCAAAATTATAAAATGGAATGTTACCTTAACGTCTGTATAACAAAGAAAAAAAAACATTTAAAAAAATTGGACGTTTTTAACTTAAAAGGCTTTTTTTTTTAACTAGGAACGTTAGCAAAACATACTTAGAACATAATTTTTGTTAGCTGTGAAATATGACTACTACAGACTAAAACTTTTGGATTACTTATTAGTAATAAAAATTAAAAAGTAGTACTAGTAAATAAGTACGGAACAGTGTTTAAAACGCCCTGGTAACAACCCACAATATCGTAGAATCATTCGAGCAATCTTTCTCTAAACACAAGTAACTACTAAAGCAATCCTGCAGGACAGGGATGTGTTTTCATCTGGATCGGGTCACACCCACCGTGACACACTGCCGCCCTACACTTCCTCATTTTCAGTGCATACTTACGACCTCCAATCATCACATCACACACACATCACAGTAAGTTTAATATTTACAATCTTTCTTACTGCGTTAAAACGACAATATATCGAGCGTTTCCCGCGTTTGTGGTGTTTTTTTTTTAGCGTGACGCGCTTGATACAATGTAACACAATGTAACTTTTTGTGCGTGATTCCGTGTTAAGCACGTTCTTTAGATATTTGTTAGCAAAACAATGTCGAATGTTATAAATGTTTGCGGATTAAGATGTGTGGTTTCAGATGGTTTGGGTGTGTGTTGTGTAATCCGAAATATTCGGCTGCCATTTTTCTGTCTGTAGGCAGAGAGCGATGCGGATTTGCCGAAGGGTCTAACAGTGCGTACTATAGCATGTACTATAGCATGTAGTATGCGACCAGACTGTGAGTGTTTCAGTGGCCTACATGTTTAGTCATGAGATGTGCTGCATTTCTCCCATAAAGCAGTGAGATGATGAGGATTTCTGCTCATGTAAAGCAGGATGTTAGGCGTGTGCGTGACTGCAGAGCTGAGCTTCACTGCTGTATAACCACTCATCTCTGGTTTAACAAGCACTAAACCACAGCTCACTAGCAGCATGCAGTCACGCTAGACAGTTAGTTAACCCTTAAAGGGATAGTTACCCCAAAAATGAGACTAATGTTATCATTTATTAACCATCAAGTTGATTCAAATTGTTGACTTCCCCATTGACTAGTATTTATCAGTCATACTTAGTTAACTCTAAGTTAAACTAAATATACAGATTCATTCTGTAACTAGATTAAAAGAACCATATTAAATAATACAAAACTGTACAAAATGTGTTTCTATGGTCTTGGAAAGGTGTAATAGTGTGTTCTGGAAAAGTCAGTGAAATTCCTACTGTAAATATGTATTTTCTGAAGTATTTTTCAAATTTCTTATTTATTCTTCTAGCTAAAATTATTTGGAAATGAGATGTGACATTTAAAAAAAATTGCAAATGACTGGAAAAGTTATGGCTCTTTATATCTAAATATCTTTGTTGGAAGAGGTTTGTGTTGGAAGAGGTCCGTTTATTTAAAGATTCTAATAGAGTGTGTTTTAACCTGACATATGAAATAGTTTTTTTAACAGTTTATTGAACCTTTAGACTAGATAAAAAATAAAAATGTTTGCATATATGTTTTAGCTTATTTTGTATCAAGTGTTATTTTTGATCCACCAGATTTTTATGGAAAAAACGGCTCAATTTTATTGAGACTCAAACTGAGCAAAAATATGCACTTTGATGCAGATGCTGATATTTATGACCAAAATTCTGATGCTTGTAATGTAAATCAATAAGATCTTTATCACGGTACAGCAGATATTCACATAAAATGATATAGGCCTAAATATCAGTCGTCACTCTATATCTCCAATAATATGATGAGATTTAAATGATCAAAACATATAATGCAATGCAATACAGCGATGATTGAGAGGTTAAAAAAGCCTGAAGATCATGTGTGGTTCTCGCAGATTTTATTCATTTGGATGTCTAATTTATAAGTTTAAACATCTGGGTATTTAAGTAAAGCTAAGCAGCTTTAGACCAGTAAGTGTTTATATGCTACTGTAAATGAAAATCAGATCTCAAAGTTCAAACTTATTTTAGTCTTCTGTTAACCTATGACCTGTATAAGCAGAACACACCTGATAAACCTGCCGCCGACACACACACACACACACACACATATACACACATATACACACATATATGTATTGTTTGGTCAGTGGTATATACACATTGGGTGTTGGATTGCAATGTTGAAGTATTCACTCCTCAAAGGCTTTAAAGATTCCTTATCATGCTAATGTCTTCTGGGTTAAGATGTGTACAGACGGGGCCGGCCCAAGCATTTGTGGGGCCCTATGTGAGATTATAAAAATGGCACTCAGCCCTATAAAAATAAAAATAAATTAATAGGACCTTTTATTTTATTTAAAAAAATGTTGTACTTATTTTAAATATATATATTATGTAGTATGTAACATATTAATTATATTTTTATATAATTAAATTAAATGTATTATGGCAGAACTATGTGCAAAAGTTACAGCAGTTGTTTGTAAACAAACAAAAATGTGCAATTGATGATAAATTAAGATCTTAATATGGTATTGAGAGAGAGCAAGAGAAAGCAGATCTTTGTCTAATTGTTTTTGTTAATTTTACTTTCCTACATTATTCATGATAGACCATTACATTTTTTAGAAGGAAAAACACTCTTACAAGTTGTCTTTTGCAAAAAACAGAACATTTTCGGGGATGTTAACCAAAGTGAATGAATTAAACAAAGACAAAATGATACGAGACGGGTAGAATGACATCTGAACATCTGACTGCAGACTTTATTGTGCAGATGTAAATAGTAATTAAGATAACGTGAATGTCATAAATTGACTGAAATACAGCAGGATGCTGCACTGCCACCATTTGAAGTTTTGCCAGGTGTCATATATTGTCCTCTGTGATTTATTATGGTTTGTGTGATGATTTGTAAAGTTCAGGGCAAGCCTTGGAAATTCTTAGAAATGGTGTTTCCCTCCCTTATCTGGACGTGTATGATGTGCACCTGACGTAAACGTGACCAGTTTTTCCACTGCTGTTCACACATGCTTAACTCAAGCCAAACCCATAAAACTCTTTTATTTCTATACATGTTCGTCTGAGTGAGTGAGAGGCCGGGACAGACGTGATCACATGATATAGGAGGAAGAGAAGAGGAGCGTCTGTCGTTTTCATGCAAATAGTTTGTTTGTTTGTGTTGGACAACCGCCACCTTCTTTCAAATTCAATGTGATGGTCAGTATTAGTCATGTGAAGAGGCTTTTCTCTGTTTTATATGATACAGATCTGCCACACAAACCAGTTTTTGCACTCATTAAAACCAAATGTTATGAAGTTCTCCATGAGGTATACAAATATTAGCCTATAATATGTTCAGATGTCTGGCATCCTTACAAAAACTCATAACAATAGCTTTCAGCAATTTTTTCCAGATTGAAAGAGTTGTCATATTTGGAAAGCTGATACAACGGCATAACCCAGCTAACAGGAAACGTTCTCAGAACGTTCTTTTAAAGTTATGAACAAACATTCTTGTGTTAACGTTAATAGAACGTTTGTTTAAAGTTATCTGGGCTCAAAAATAACAATGTTCTCAAAAAGTGAGCACTGAAACATAAATTATACATCAATCATGGAACGTTTTTCCTAAACTTTTTGGTTAGAAGTTCGTCTAATGTTACTAAATGTTTCAGAACATTCAAAAATAACGTTCCCGTAATGTTTGCAAAATTATAAAATGGAATGTTACCTTAACTTCTGTATAACAAAGAAAAAAAAACATTTACAAAAATTGGACGTTTTTAACTTAAAGGCTTTTTTTTAACTAGGAACGTTAGCAAAACATACTTAGAACATAATTTTTGTTAGCTGTGAAATATGACTGCTACAGACTAAAACTTTTGGATTACTTATTAGTAATAAAAATTAAAAAGTAGTACTAGTAAATAAGTACGGAACAGTGTTTAAAACGCCCTGGTAACAACCCACAATATCGTAGAATCATTCCAGCAATCTTTCTCTAAACACAAGTAACTACTAAAGCAATCCTGCAGGACAGGGATGTGTTTTCATCTGGATCGGGTCACACCCACCGTGACACACTTCCTCATTTTCAGTGCATACTGACGAGCTCCAATCATCACATCACATCACACCACAGTAAGTTTAATATTTACAATCTTTCTTACTGCGTTAAAACGACAATATATCGAGCGTTTCCCGCGTTTGTGGTGTTTTCAGCGTGACGCGCTTGATACAATGTAACACAATGTAACTTTTGGTGCGTGATTCCGTGTTAAGCACGTTCTTTAGATATTTGTTAGCAAAACAATGTCGAATGTTATAAATGTTTGCGGATTAAGATGTGTGGTTTCAGATGGTTTGGGTGTGTGTTGTGTAAAATATTCGGCTGCCATTTTTCTGTCTGTAGGCAGAGAGCGATGCGGATTTGCCGAAGGGTCTAACAGTGCGTACTATAGCATGTACTATAGCATGTAGTATGCGACCAGACTGTGAGTGTTTCAGTGGCCTACATGTTTAGTCATGAGATGTGCTGCATTTCTCCCATAAAGCAGTGAGATGATGAGGATTTCTGCTCATGTAAAGCAGGATGTTAGGCGTGTGCGTGACTGCTGTATAACCACTCATCTCTGGTTTAACAAGCACGCAGAATTAAACCACAGCTCACTAGCAGCATGCAGTCACGCTAGACAGCTAGTTAACCCTTAAAGGGATAGTTACCCCAAAAATGAGACTAATGTTATCATTTATTAACCATCAAGTTGATTCAAATTGTTGACTTCCCCATTGACTAGTATTTATCAGTCATACTTGGTTAACTCTAAGTTAAACTAAATATACAGATTAATTCTGTAACTAGATTAAAAGAACCATATTAAATAATACAAAACTGTACAAAATGTGTTTCTATGGTCTTGGAAAATCAGTGAGGTGTAATAGTGTGTTCTGGAAAAGTCAGTGAAATTCCTACTGTAAATATGTATTTTCTGAAGTATTTTTCAAATTTCTTATTTATTCTTCTAGCTAAAATTATTTGGAAATGAGATGTGACATTTAAAAAAAATTGCAAATGACTGGAAAAGTTATGGCTCTTTATATCTAAATATCTTTGTTGGAAGAAGTTTGTGCACCGTTTATTTAAAGATTCTAATAGAGTGTGTTTTAACCCTGACATATGAAATAGTTTTTTTAACAGTTTATTGAACCTTTAGACTAGATCTAAATAAAAATGTTTGCATATATGTTTTAGCTTATTTTGTATCAAGTGTTATTTTTGATCCACCAGGTTTTTATGGAAAAAACGGCTCAATTTTATTCAGAGACTCAAACTGAGCAAACATATGCACTTTGATGCAGATGCTGATATTTATGACCAAAATTCTGATGCTTGTAATGTAAATCAATAAGATCTTTATCACGGTACAGCAGATATTCACATAAAATGATATAGGCCTAAATATCAGTCGTCACTCTATATCTCCAATAATGTGATGAGATTTAAATGATCAAAACATATAATGCAATGCAATACAGCGATGATTGAGAGGTTAACAAAGCCTGAAGATCATGTGTGGTTCTCGCTGATTTTATTCATTTGAATGTCTAATTTATAAGTTTAAACATCTGGGTATTTAAGTAAAGCTAAGCAGCTTTAGACCAGTAAGTGTTTATATGCTACTGTAAATGAAAATCAGATCTCAAAGTTCAAACTTATTTTAGTCTTCTGTTAACCTATGACCTATGTCAAGTCAATCACCTTTATTTATATAGCGCTTTTAACCATCAGATTGTGTCAAAGCACTTAAAGTTCAAGTTGGAGGAAAGTGTCAGTAATGTATAATAATAAGATTAAACACTCAATTTTAGTTAAAGGCATTTCATTATTGAATTCAGAGTTCATTGTCTAGCTCAGTATAGTTTAAATAGTATCTGTGAAATCCAATTGACGATAATCGCTAGAAATTAAGTGTCCCCAGCAGTTAAGCAGAACACACCTGATAAACCTGCCGCCGACACACACACACACACACACACACACACATATATACATATTGTTTGGTCAGTGGTATATACACATTGGGTGTTGGATTGCAATGTTGAAATATTCACTCCTCAAAGGCTTTAAAGATTCATTATCATGCTAATGTCTTCTGGGTTAAGATGTGTACAGACGGGGCCGGCCCAAGCATTTGTGGGGCCCTAAGTGAGATTATAAAAATGGCACTCAGCACTATAAAAATAAAAATAAATTAATAGGACCTTTAATTTATTTAAAAAATCGTTGTACTTATTTTAAAAAAAAATATATATATATATGTAGTATGTAACATATTAATTATATTTTTATATAATTAAATATATTATGGCAGAACTATGTGCAAAAGTTACAGCAGTTTTTGTAAACAAACAAAAATGTGCAATTGCTGCAAATCAGGTACAAAAATGAGTGATGATAAATTAAGATCTAAAAACTTGATATGGTATTGAGAGAGAGCAAGAGAAAGCAGATCTTTGTCTAATTGTTTTTGTGTTAATTTTACTTTCCTACATTATTCATGATAGACCATTACTTTTTTAGAAGGAAAAACACTCTTACAAGTTGTCTTTTGCAAAAAAACAGAACATTTTCGGGGATGTTAACCAAAGTGAATGAATTAAACAAAGACAAAATGATACGAGACGGGTAGAATGACATCTGAACATCTGACTGCAGACTTTATTGTGCAGATGTAAATAGTAATTAAGATAACGTGAATGTCATAAATTGACTGAAATACAGCAGGATGCTGCACTGCCACCATTTGAAGTTTTGCCAGGTGTCATATATTGTCCTCTGATGATGTTTTATCAACATTATCACATTTGAGTTGCTGATGATGATTGATTTGTTCATTATAATGACAGTGATTTTGCATGTGATTGTTAATATGTGACCAATGTCATAAGGGTCAATTTTTTGAAATTGAGATTTATACATCATCTGAAAGATGAATAAAATAAAAGATAAATAAGCTTTCCATTGATGTATGGTTTGTTATGATAGGACAATATTGGGCTGAGATACAACTATTTGAAAATCTGGAATCTGAGGGTGCAAAAAAATCTAAATATTGAGAAAATCTCCTTTAAAGTTGTTCAAATGAAGTTCTTAGCAATGCATATTACTAATCAAAAGTTAAGTTTTGATATATTTATGGTAGGTGATTTACAAAATATCTTCATGATGGAACATGATCTTTACTTAAAGTCCGTGTAAAGTGATATTAAAATATGTGTTTTGAGTTTGTCACACAACAGAAAAATGTGTTATTAACCACCCAAAATTTGTGTAACTAAAATAACTTATCAAAATCTTTTATCTCAAACGCTGGGGGCGTGTCCGCTGTCGGCGCTGAAACCACGCCCACTCGCGATGAAAGCGGCCATCTCTCTCCGCTACAACCTGAATGGATGCTACTGATGCTACCTCTAGTAGCTTAATTGGATTTATACAGCCATACATGTTTGAGCGTGCAAGTTCGTTATTTAATTGTAGACACGCGGCAAGAGCGCTCAACGCGCGGCAGCGCTACAGTGAGTTGTAACCATAGACTGTATAAGGTTGAAACACCACGCTCCGGTGCGCTTTGAAAGAAGAGAAAGCGGTACAGCTCGCGTTTCTAGATGCGAATTGTGAATGCTCCATGTTTTTAAATTGCATGTATTCTGCCACATATTGATGTCTCTGGGCTAAGACCCGGGTATCATTCACCCTAGAACCGTCCCTGCCTAGAATCTGTATTTCTAACATCACAAACATTCAAAAAGACAAACTAAGAACTTGACCTCTCAACATAGTTATTATAGTGTTAGGGGCGGGGCCATGTTCGGTGGCTCCATTGCGTCATCGAGCCACCATTTTAGCCCAAAAAATCCTGAACACAGAATTGGTGAAAAACTGTTTGATGGTTTAACTCCACAATTCAGTACTACATAGTTCAGAGTCTTTGTAATGTGTTTCAGCAATACATTTCTAACATTTGTAATGTGTTTAGAAACAATTCTCAGAATTCTCTTTACACAGACTTTAATATCCTAATGATTTTTGCATAAAAGAAAAATGGATAATTTTGACCCATACAATGTATTGTTGGCTGTTGCTACAAATATACCTGTGTTACTTATGATTGAATTTGTGCTCCATGGTCACATATAAGCATGTAAATGTCCTGATGTGTGCAGGTGTCAGAGATGAGTTACCCCGGATACCCTCCTGCAGGTGGAAATTTCCCGCCCGCCTCCGGCCCGTATCAGCAGGCCCCGGGCGGATATCCACCCCAACCGGGAGCCTATCCTCCCCAGGGCGGATACTACCCCCCTCAGCCTGGAGCGTTTCCCCCCGGAGCAGGATACCCTCCCCAGGCCGGCGGATACCCTACTCAGGCCGGCGGATACCCTTCTCAGGCCGGCGGTTACCCTCCTCAGGCCGGCGGTTACCCAGCTGCCCCAGGAGGAGGCTTCCCGCCCCAGGCAGGAGGTTACCCTGCCGCCCAGCCCGGGACCTACCCAAACATGCCCCCTGCAGGTCAGTGCGGTTAGTCTAAGCTCTGCACGCAGAAGCATCTTGGGACTGTTGTTGGTCATAGCGTGTGTTCCTATTGCTGGATGCTCTGATGTTATTAATGGGCTTCACAACTGACCACAGCTTCAGAAAAACTGAGTACTAATGGGATGTATTGGCAATTAAAAATGAGTCATAATTTGAGTTCTAATGTCAGATTACATGGTTGTAAAAAATAAGATTGGAGGGGAAAGTCTTTGTCTATGCATTGAATTTGAAATGCATCAGTGATGCTAATAATAATAATAATAATAATAATGCATTTTATTTTATGGCGCCTTTCAAAACACCCAAGGTCACCTCACAAGCAAATAAAATGAAAAATACAAGACACTGCATAAAACAAAAACACACAACAAACTCTGTACATATACAGGTAAAGTGCAGTAGAGACTCAATAATACATATCATAAAAAAGCCTGTATAAAAAGATATGTTTTAAAACGTGTTTTAAAAGTCAGCAAGCAATTGCTATTGCGAATATCAAGGGGAAGGGAATTCCAAAGGCGGGGGGCAGCATAGCTAAAAGATCTGGCACCCATGGTAGTTAGTCGAATCCGAGGTACCACAAGAGAAATTGAAGATGAGGATCTAAGAGCACGTGAAGGGGTGTAGACATGAAGAAGTTGATTAAGGTATTGAGGTGCAAGATTATGAAGTGCCTTGTAAGTAAGTAGCAAGATCTTAAACTCTACTCGATACTTTACTGGAAGCCAGTGCAACTGCTGAAGAACTGGAGAAATGTGCTCATTAAAAGGTGTTCTAGAAAGAACACGAGCTGCAGAGTCCTGAATCAACTAGAGCTTATTTAGCAATTTAGAGGGAACACCAGTGAAAAGGGCATTACAGTAGTCTATACGTGAAGTAACTAATGCATGAACAAGAACTGCTGTATTATTGGTAGAAAGAAAGGGACGGAGACGGTTAATATTACGCAAGTGGAAGTACAGTATGCAGTCCGCGTAATATTATTAATTTGAGTTTCAAAGGATAGTGTGCTATCCATGACAACACCCAAACTTTTAACCTGTGAGGAAGGAGATATTGCATTATTGTCAATGAACAAGGAAAAACAATTAGATTTAGACAAAACAGATCTAGTGCCAATAAGTAGGGCCTCAGTTTTGTTGCCATTTAGCTTCAGAAAATTAGCTGAGAGCCAATGTTTAATTTCAACTAAACAGCTGGATAAAGATGGTGGTGGAAAAGAACCAGTGGGTTTGGCAGACAGGTAAAGTTGGGTGTCATCCGCATAACAATGAAAATGAACACCATGTTTCCTCAAAATGTAACCAAGAGGGAGTATATAAATAATAAAAAGAAGCGGGCCCAAAACAGAACCCTGGGGAACCCCAGTGGTAACTGTTGATGTTCTTGATCTAAAACGTTTTAATTGAATACATTGAGTGCGTCCAGAAAGATACGACCTAAACCAAGACAGAGGAGTGCCAGTGATCCCAATAGAAACCAACCTGTCAAGAAGTATCTCATGTGAGACAGTATCAAAAGCAGCAGTCAAATCAAGAAGGACAAGTATGGTTAAAAGCCCAGAGTCAGCTGCCAAAAACAGATCATTGGTTATTCTGACAAGAGCAGTCTCAGTGCTATGGTGAGGACGAAAACCAGATTGAAATTGTTCATACAAATTATTATTATTAGAGAGATGTTCTTGAATTTGAATTGCAATACACTTTTCTATTATCTTAGAGATAAACGGTAAGTTTGAAATTGGACGGAAATGATCAAAGTTAAATGGATCAGCCCCAGACTTCTTAAGTATGGGAGTAATATTAGCAGATTTAAAAAATGATGGTACAGAACCAGAGACAAGTGAAGCATGAACAATTTTAGTAATCAATGGCAACAAGGCTGGTAAACATGCTTTCACTAAAGGAGTTGGTAGAGGGTCTAACTGACAAGTTGAAGATTTAAATTTATTTATCAGACCCACTATCTCCGAAGCAGTTGGTCGTGTAAAGGTAGAAAAAACAGAGTGGGGAGGTGCGTAAGAGATAGACTGACAGGAATCATGGTGGAATGTACTATTTAGTAATTGCTGATGTACATTTTTAACCTTAGACTCAAAAAAAGTCATGAAACGGTCACATAAATCAGTGGAATACATATCAGATGGCAAAGAGTCAGGAGGTCGCAAAAAATTGTTTACCATCGAAAAAAGAAATCTTGAATTGCCATTGACAATGAATCTGTTTGCATGCTGATAAAAATAAACAGTTATTTCTGTGATGCAGAAAACCCCTGCATTCTGTCATTAAAATGAAATGTACTGTACTGTAGAATGTACTTTTCAAGGTAATAACAACAACAACAATAATAATAATAATACCATTTATTTTACATTTTCACACATTTTTCTTACATGTTTTAATTAAAACAGTTGTGGATCACTTTTTCTAAAAATTAAATTTTCAAATTTCAGTTGATTACATTGTTTTATTTCATGTTTTATTCTTAATAAAAATATATTTTTATTACATTTTATTCATTATTTTTTTAATACATTTTATTTAAAATTGTATTAATTTATTTGATTTCTGCCCTTTTTGATAATAATATTTGTATTAAATCATAATACACAGAATCCATAAAAATTAACAGACCACACAGAATTTCTTTAAAAAAATATATAATAATAATCATTTCATAATGATAATGTTAAAATTGTTAATTTTAATTTGATTGCTTAGACATCCTTTTTGATGATTAAAATTGAATCAAAACATGAAAACAGAATACAGAAAAACTAAAACAGAAAGCTAAGATTTTTTTAGTAAAAATCAAACAGAAAAAATCAAACAGATTTCATATGGCCCTGAAAGTGTTTATTTTCAAATGCATCTGTTTCTGTTTTTCAAAAAATGACATGGTTGCATAATTCTTTGCGTTGTTTGTTGTGCTTTGATGGGCTTTGTGTCTGTATTGTTATATGAGTTATTTGTGTTGTTAGCAGGTGGATGGGGCGGCCAACCCGGCTTTGGAGCTGTAAGAATCCCTTTATTTCTTCCTCTTTTGTTGTGCATAATCAGCTGTGTGATGTATTTTTAAATGCACTACAGAATTAGATCGATTAAGCTCTACTACTGAAGTCTCCATCATGTGACTCGTCTTATAAATGTCCTGTGATCTGTGCAGCCGGGTGGAGGAATGCCTCAGGGTTACCCCGGGGTCCCAGCGCCGGGACAGCAGCCCATGCCAGCGTACCCAGGTGTTCCAAACCCGTCTATGCCGGGGTACGGAGGGGGCGTCCCGACTGGACCGACACCACCGGCCGGTCCTGCTGTCAATGTGAGGGACTGTCAGCTTCATCAGCCACTAGGAGCTTTTGTTTGGTTTAGACTATCATGGTCACAAAAGACCTGAAATTACAATATTTCATCATCTAGAATTGCTCTTATGTGTATAGTCAAAATGAAACCTTATCCAGTAATCCAAGAACAAACTGTCAAGGAAATGCATCGGTCAGACTGTGGAAACCTTGACTTTAGGTTCAAGGTTCAAGGTCCTT
Organism: Schizothorax lantsangensis; assembly: GCA_027422415.1. Lineage (NCBI taxonomy): Eukaryota > Metazoa > Chordata > Actinopteri > Cypriniformes > Cyprinidae > Schizothorax > Schizothorax lantsangensis. Next base: position 30,803,921 of record CM049860.1, on the reverse strand, counting down.
GTTTATTTGTCACATACACAATCATACAGGGTATAATCAGTAGTGAAATGTAGGTGCTTTAATAAATGAATCTACCCAGCTAACCACTATTATTCTGCTGTAGTCCTGGGCAGGTAGAACAAGAGAGACACAAAAGAAAACAGTAAATGACAACACTTGACCTCAGTGGTTTGATAACTTCCTATTGAAACAGGAAACTGGACATGCTGAATGTCTTTTTACAATACAACCGTTTTCTGTAGTTTGAAGGAAATGTGAAATAGCTTTCACAATCCATTTACTTCGTTTTCTGTATGTGTGTGTGTGAAGGATATATGTGATAATAGCATACATACATACACACACACAATTTTATGTATAGATATATTGGATATATTTTACTAATTATATATAATATATATTTTTTAGGAAATTACTTATTTTTGATTAATGTATTAAAACAATTCAAGCAATTAACACAGCTAAATGTAAAATGTATTATAATGGGCTTATGTGATGATAGTTTTTAGTTCATTTTAAGTAAAAGTTATAATATTTTTTAAAGTTCTGTAGCAGTTCAGGCCTGTTTTAATGTTTAAAATGATGCCATAACTTTACTGTAATATTAAATGGCTATTTTACGGTGGCCAAGAGAGCTCAATGCACTGAAAATAGAAAAAACACCTACAAATTAAGAAAACAACTTCATCAATTTTACAACACACGCGCTGCAAATGCTCACAACAAAACAAAGAAACGTGCTGCAAATAAAATTCTTTATTTGTTTATGTTGTGAGCATTTGCAGCACCTGCTGTCAGATTGATGAAGATGTTTTCTTGATTTGATGATGCTTTTTCTATTTGCATGTGTTTTCTGAAGTTGCAGTGTGGCCACTGTAATATTTGCTCATTTTATCCCCAGAAATTGATCAATAAACAAAAATCTATCAGTACTTAGTAAAAAGATGCCGTTAAACAGATATTGCAATTAATCAGATAATCATGATTAATTATAGAAAAATTAATTAGTCAATTTTTTTGTTAATTTTTAAATGCAATTTATTTATTTATTTACAATTTATCAAATATATAATAAAAATAGAAATATAAAAAATGTCAAATCACATTGTAACATTGTAATATGTGACTGATTGGAAGTGTTTGTTGTGTTATGTTTAGAAGGGTTACCGCGGTACCATCAAGGACTTTTCTGGTGCCGATCCGCTCAGAGACGTCGAGGTGTTGAGGAAAGCTATGAAGGGCTTCGGTGAGAAGAAATTCATCCAAAATAATTTCCATTTATTTCAACCACAAAAAAATGTTTTGTATACTGTACATTCACATGTCATAAAATACAGAGAGCTGAATGTGTTTTGCTCACAGGAACCAATGAAAACGCCATTACTGAGCTTCTCGGCAGTCGATCCAACAAGCAGCGCGTGCCGATGAAGGCAGCGTATAAAACCACTTACGGCAAGGTGAACACATGAGGAATGAAGCATCAAATACCTATTAATGTGAAAGACTGTGTTGTGGTTTCTTACGTATATCTTTGTGTTTAAAATGCGTCGCAGGATCTGGTGAGCGACCTGAAGTCGGAGCTGACTGGAAACTTTGAAAGTCTGGTGCTGGCCATGCTGAAGACTCCTGCGCACTTCGATGCCTGTGAGCTCAGGGAGGCCATATCGGTGAGATTTACTTTCTTTCCCTTAAGTTTTTAGGAAAATATGTGCAAATCCACTCAGATACTAGATATATTGGTCAATAGTTTAAACATCTCTTTTCCAAATCCTAGCAAGCTGCCTTGCCATCTACATCACAAAGGCTGAAATACAACCTCATAAGTGACTGATTTGGCCAATCGTACATTCAATGCTGATAAAAGCTGAGCGCTTCATCCCAGTGTAGTATGCAGGGAAACGTACCAATATACAAGCCAAGCGTGCTTTTGCTTGATCTCATATGCTGCTGCACTCATTAATGAAACACAGACACATAATTACAGAGTCGAGAGCAGAAATACTGCCAGACTGGAATGAATGACGCGCTCCGAGTCTGTGATTATCATCCCACACTGGAAAAATATGCTGAAAATATGAAAGAATCCTGACGATTAAGCCACTGAAAACTAAATATATTTGGAAGCTCATTTCTGCCACGGGATAAAAAATAATAAAGGTAATTGTGACTTTTCATCTCACAATTCAGAATTTTTCCCCTATGAATTCTCAGTTTTCTCAGTTTCTTAACGAGACTCAGGCTTTGTTTCTCTGAATTATGAGTTTGCATCTCGCAATTCTGTTTTTTTTTGTTTTGTTTCTGCTACAGAATAAAAAATAAAAAAGGTAATTGCAACCTTTTATCTCACAATTCTTACTTTTTTCCTCAGAATTGCATGATATAAAGAAACGCAGAATTTAGATTTTTAAAAAGTCACATTTTGAGATTATATCTTGCAATTCTGAGTTTATATTTGGTTCGTTTATTATATTTAGTGAGATAAAATGTTGCAATTGCCTTTTTAATTTTATTAGTTTGTGGCGGAAACAGCTTTCTTAAATATCAGGCTGTGAATATGAGGATGCTTAATAATATAAAGTTTTTAGCGAATAAACAAAAAAACAAGTATTTTAACTATTAAATCATGTATCTTGATTCTGAACAAAAACCCAGCTCTGGTTATCAGAAAATATGTTATTATCCAATAAAATACACCTGTAAAATACATTCTTTAAAAGCACTTGTCTCTATGTCACAGCTGGTCATAATTGCATTGTTGAGAGCAAAAAACACATATTAAGTCGTATTGTTGTAGGTTAAAAGTCACATTTTATTATTAGATTCAGAAATAATGTAAAATAGCAGTAAATGAAAAAGTTCACAAACTTAGTTACTCTCACTCCACAACAAATCATTTAAATTGAACAGTTTTCAGATGACAAGAGGAATGAAAGATAGAAACATAAATTGTAGTGTCATTCATTATAAAGAACATTTATTATAAACCGCAAGCCTAAATAAATGTATTGAACATGAAACTGAAACTATGTGAAATAAATAAACATGCTCTCATACTTCTCTCTTTCAGCACCAGTCCAAATGTTTTGTGTGCTTGACGTTAATGGCATTATAGAAGTTGCTTTGGAATTTAAATCACAGCACTTTTCAGTTGATTAAAAACTGAGATTTGTATTTGTAATTGGTGTTTTCAGGGTGCAGGAACCGACGAGGCCTGTCTCATAGAGATTCTGTCCTCTCGCAGCAATGCTGAGATTCAGGAGATTACTAAGATCTATAAAGCAGGTGAGTCTGTGTTCACAAACCTGCTGAAGATCTCAGTTAGAGGTTTATGAGAAACTGCTTCAGATGAGTGTTTGTTGTTTAGAGTACGGTAAATCTCTGGAGGACGCCATCAGCAGCGACACGTCTGGACACTTCCGCCGTCTGCTCGTCTCTCTGTCTCAGGTACAGACAGCTTTGGGTCTTTCATTACATCTTACATATTACTGTTGTTGGGCATTTGATGTATTGAGGATCATTAATCGCAGTTCTTTTAGCCATATCTTTAAAAATATGAACAATAACAAGAAAATATCTATACAAAAATAGTTTCTTTATTACAGTTTATTGTAAATCAAACTTGCAGCCGTTTTTTTCAGATGGCCAAAACCTCTTTGATGACAGTTGTTGTCTTAAAATTTAATAATTTGATTTTAATTTAATTTAATTTAACTTTAAGCAGAAATAAAAAGTAGCAATACAAATGGAAATGTAGGTGATTTATAAAACATTGTAATCTTGTGAATAAATATTTGACATTTCCTATTATTATAATATTTTAAGTAATACTTTGAAGTAGTATTATTTCTTATAGTATAGTTAGTAATAGCTTTGCATAGTTATAGTAATGCATATGCAACACTAAATCAGATTTAATAGCTTTTATTTTTATATTGTCAGTTTTCATTTTAATTTTAGTTTGTTATAACTTATATAAATTATCAATTTATTTTAGTTTTGATAATTTTAGTGCTTAAACTTTTCAGTATTTATTTTAGTCTATTTTTTATTTATTTAGGTTTTTTAAGTTTAGGATTTTCACCTAATATTTAGAATTAATTTTATTTCCTTAACCATATAATTTATTTCCTAAAATATTTATTATTTTTAAATAAAAAGGACAAAGAAGAAAATATGTAAGAAAAACAATCACAACACTGCTGCAGACCAACACAAAATATCCATTTCCCTTTGAAAACTAGAAGTAAATCTGAACTGTATAGATGATTTTGAATATGACAAAATATCATTTGTTTTCAGGGTAATCGAGATGAGAGAGAGACTGTGGACATTTCTCTGGCCAAGCAGGATGCTCAGGTTGGAGAAAAGACTTGATTTGCTTAAACAAATTCACGTTTTAATGTAAATGTGCATTGTAGGCTGCTGTGGTCCACTTACATGCGTTTGTGTGATGTTTTCTGTGTTGCAGAAACTCTACACTGCAGGAGAGAATAAAGTCGGCACGGACGAGTCTCAGTTTAATGCGATTCTGTGCGCTCGCAGTAAACCTCATCTGAGACAAGGTAAAAACCATCAGCCCACTGCGGTTAGACGGCCACAGAAATACACAGGAACTGCTGTTATTTCCCTAACTAGGACAATCTGTTCAAAAGCAGTCAACTAGAAAGAGATTTATTCACTTGAGTTCCCTGAATCAGATGAAACATCCTCAACTGCTGTTTTCAATTATTTTCTCTGCTTTATTTGCTCTTTCTTAGATCATAATTGCCAAAAATTAAAAATTCCAAACCTGTTATTTCTAACAATAAACATTTAATGGTGGCTGTCAAGCTCTAAAAAGGACAAAAAAAAAGCGTAAAACCTCATAAGTCGACATTTGACTTCTGCACTATATTAGACGTCGTATGATAGTTTTGTGTAAGGAACAGACTGAATGTGAAGTCATTATTCACTGATAATGCAGATTAAATGATGCACCACACCAGGTTTGTACAGATTGTCAGTAACATTTGGACATGATGTCTTTCGCAGTGTTTCATGAGTACCAGCAGATGTGTGGTAAAGACATTGAGAAGAGCATCTGCAGTGAGATGTCTGGAAACGTGGAGTCTGGAATGGTGGCAGTGGGTGGGTACTGAGCTCTGATTGGTCCCGAGCAGAAACGTCAGCCAACAGCTGACCTAGATGAAGCAGGCAGAGAAATAGCCAATTACAGCCCTGGAATAGAATCAGTTGTTTTGAATAAGATGCAGATTGGAGGTTATGATGAGTAAAATGCCTAAATGTTTTGCATATGCAAACAGGACACAATAGGCAAAACCATTGTTTTTTTCATGCACAGGTCTCAATTCTGAGATTTTGGGCTGTTTTGTTTCCGAAACTTGAGTTATTTTAGACTCGTGAAAGGAATATATTCAAAATACACATTTATGTGTTTGTTTTATTGCACTTTTAACTATTTGCATCTGTAGATTTCAATTACAATACATATCTCTAAAAGTTTTTCCTCCGCTTCAGCAGCACTTACAAGACACCAAACTTAGCAGTTTTATTCCTGTCTATATTATGAAGGTTTTTACTGAGGGGCTTGTTCATATTTCATTGGCCTGATTTATTATTGCATTTGATCTGTTTTTGGCTTTAAATTTCATTTGCAATACATTTCTTTAAAGGAGGTTTTCTCAAAAAGAGTTTTTTCTCTGCTTCAGCAGCTCTTACATACACCAAAACTTACAGTTTTATTTCAATATATAATCTGAATGTTTTTACTGAGGGGTTTGTTCATATCTCATTCGACCTGATTTTATTATTACTCTTTATTTGTGTCTGTAGATTTCAATTACAATACATATCTCTAAAAGTTTTTCTTCACTTCAGCAGCACTTACACACACCACACTTAGCAGTTTTATTCCTGTTTATATTCTAAAGGTTTTTACTGTAGGGTTTGTTCATATATCATTCGATCTGGTTTATATAGCATTTTACTTCTAAAAGCATGGTGAAAATGCTGTTGACAGTATTTTCTGATTTTAGAGAAATCCAAAATCCTCTTTGTAAAATCTTTAACTCTTATGTCAACAAAATAAAATTAATATTTTGAATCAGGCTTTATCCAATGTTCAGATTTATTTAATTAGATAATAGATCATTTGCATATTTAAACATAACATTTTAGAAAACTTGTAACACAAAACAACGGTATTAAATACATATTCCTAGTACACTTTTGTTGCACTTCTACAGTGTCTTTGATTTATGTGAATGTTTTTAGCCAAAGTTTATCATATGTTTCCTCTTTAAACATTGTAAAATTAAAGGCTTATTACTTCAAATATCGCAATAAAAATATTGCAACATGGTTATGATAAAAATTGTATTCTGCAACCGATTAAATGTGTTCGTAATAATCTCAATAAACTATTCCTCTTTCTGTAATATGAAGTAATGTGTATAGTTTCTAATCATGTTCCATCTGTGTATTTTTCAGTGAAGTGCATTAAACAAACTCCTGCCTACTTTGCTGAACGTCTCCACAAAGCCATGCAGGTAGAGAATGTGTGGTTATGTGGTTGTTTTGCTGTGGTTTTGTCATCCAGAAGCAGGGGCCTGTACCATGATGGTAGATTAACAAATTCAGAGTTATAGGATAAGTTTTGATGACAAAACCAAACCACTCCAATCTGCTTTTTGTACCATGAAGCTGATCATCAACTTTCTCTGTCAACTCAGGCTTGATCCTAGTTAATGGAGCGCGTGCACATGAATTTGACTCAGCGGCGAACAGCCAATCACAACACAGAGCAAGTGTGACTCACTTCTCGCGAGAGAGCCAGCGAGATTCAATAATTTTGTAAGGTTAAGAGTAAAGTATAGGAATTTAAACACATTTCCACTGAAGTACTTGTCCATGAAAGAGGACAAATAAAGGAAATTATCTTGCTCTTCAGTGCAGTCACAAGTGAAGTTAGTTTATATGTGTCAAACATTAAGGTCACATTAGCCATTTTTAAAGTGAATTGATTCTACCACTTATTTATATTACATATGCTGTATATATTAATATTAATTAAACAAATGCTTTATATTAATTGTTAAACTAAAAGTGCTTGTGTGTAATGGAGTAATAATAATATAAATCATATTATAATTATATAAATCTATGCAAATTGTAATTATCATTAAAGCCAGCAATTTTGTTGAATTTTTTTTTAAAGGTACTTCATAGTCTCATTTGTAGGAAGAGAGACTGGGGAGTGACTTTTTTGTGTCAGAATGTGTCACTTTGCTCCCATCTGATGTCCAATTTCAGTTTGAGATCTCTAACTCAGAACATAACCTGCCCCGGAGCAGGTTAGCTGTGTGTAAGTTACTTAGCAATGAACGCAGTAAAAGCCAAGCCACTTTCTTGTACCTAAAACCCAGGATTGATGCAAACTAAACTGAAACTTACCTGGCTAACCAGCTAAAGCTTCATAGTACAGGCCCAGGTCTGATGGTTAGAAGTGGGTTATTGTTATGTACGCTGTACTTTTCTGCCCCAGTAAATCCAGTGCTGATCTGCATGAGGCTTGTTTTCTGAACATTATATGTATGTATGTTAGTAAAATCCCACTGTGGGTCAATAAGCATGCATGACCTGTTGATGTTGTTTACCTTTATTTAGGGTGCAGGAACCAAAGACAGGACTCTGATCCGCGTCATGGTGTCGCGCTCTGAGGTGGACATGCTGGATATCAGGCAGGAGTATCTGCGGCTGTACGGGAAGTCACTGTACACTGCCATCTCTGTACGTCTCACACACACACATGTACAATACACTGCACAATCCTTATGCTTTATTCACATATGTGACCCTGGACCACAAAACCAGTCTTAAGTCACTGGGGTATATTTGTAGCAATAGCCAAAAATACATTGTACTGTATGTGTCAAAATTATTGATTTTTCTTTTATGCCCAAAATCATTAGGATATTAAGTAAAGATGAAGTAAATTTTAAGCTCAAGTAATATATTTAAGAGTTTATTTCTGCTTCTGTAGCTAGAAATAGAATTGAGACTGTTCTGAATATTTTTTTAGCATATTATTTTTCTCAAATCTTCAGGGAGACACCTCTGGTGATTACAAGAAGCTGCTCCTGAAGCTGTGCGGAGGAAGTGACTGAAGAACCAGGAAGTCAGACACGTTACCATGATGACTGGATATGTGACGTCATCATATTAATCATGCTCGTATATCAATATGTCAAATAATATCACTAGTGTCATGTTAACTAATACTGTAGTCTCTCTTTACAGCTTTATTAAGTTCAACAGCCAAAAATAGGATTTAATTTTGTACCTTTTGAAAAATTATTACTATAAAACAGTTCATTATTAGTTGTATTTTGCTATCTATTCAGACTATGCATGATATCTAGAGAAGCTATATTTTGTACAGTGTCTTCAGTACCTGATGCCAAATCTGTGCTGTCACTCGCAACCAAAAATACAATCTTTTCTTCACTGAAATCTGAAATGCCTTGGACGACTGAGTCTCTTGAAGTACTGAAATATATGCCATAGTTTTTATATAGTGAGCTTTATGATCTCAATGCAAGAAGAATATAGGATTATTTTAATCATCATGAAGGTCTTGACGGGTCAGTCTCATTAAAACGTGTCATATTTCACCCCAAAATCAAAATATTAAATTAGAAATGATCTTTGCTTAAACGAAAGTCAAGCCTATTTTAGGAACACTGAGATCTGTTTGCATTATCACACTTTTTCATGACAACTAGGCACATTTTTCTGCAAATTTCCTGTAATGCATCATTTAGTCGTTTCATTTCACACGTTTTTTGTAATTCTCATTTTTCTGAATTGTGATTCTTAATAAATGCTGTTTTATAGTAAAAACTAATTTATTCATATTTTTTTTTTTTTTGACACATTTTTCCATCATGGTAATGCATCTCTGTGGCTCTAAAACAGATGTTTGTTTTATTTGAGTTTGGGATGAAATCTGCTCAGTTTTGTGAGATTGGCCCTGTTTGTTGTCATCGTCCGTGACTCTCATGAATGTGAATCACTGCAGCAGTAGAGGGCAGTAAAGTCAGCAATCTTTTATCCTGATAATCACTAGTTAAACGGAAGATTCTGACCTGTCTATTAACATGAAGACTACTCTTGTTCAGGGATTTCTAGCTGTGTTTTTAGTATGTTCACTCAAACTAATCTGTACTGTTGTGTAGTAACATTTGTGTCTGGTTAATAAAAACACTTCATGAATGATTCTCACTGAACTCCAGCTCTTTTATATTATATTATATGTTATATGTGACCCTGGACCACAAAACCAGTCATAAGGGTACATTTTTCGAAATTGAGATTTATACATCATCTGAAAGCTGAATAAATAAGAGACAATATTTGGCTGAGATACAACTATTTGAAAATCTGGAATCTGAGGGTGCAAAAAAATCTAAATATTGAGAAAATCACCTTTAAAGTTGTCCAAATGAAGTTCTTAGCAATGCATATTACTAATCAAAAATTAAGTTTTGATATATTTACAGTAGGAAATTTACAAAATATCTTCATGGAACATGATTTTTACTTGATGTCCTAATAAATTTTTGGCATAAAAGAAAAATCAATAATTTTGACCCATACAATGTATTTTTGGCTATTGCTACAAGTATACACCAGCGACTTAAGACTGGTTTTGTGGTCCAGGGTCACATATTGTATTATATATGTTATGTTATGTTATATTATATTTTATTTTTAATGAAGTGAGGGCAGATTTAGTTTTAGATTTTTTTTAATAAAAGAGACATTTTTAAAAACCTTTTATGAAATTTTATTTTTATTTGCTGTTTATATTTAGTTTATTTTTTACTTGCTTCTTGCAGGAATATATATAGTTGTATTAATAACAAACTTAATCTAATCTAATAATCTATTTGATTAGATTAGATTCATTCATTTTCAGAGTTCAGATGTTTCTTTTTTGTGTGTCCTCTCCATTATCAGCATGTAACCTCTGGTTGATGGCCAGTAAATGAAGTGATTTGATTGGCTGATTGGATAAACTGGTCAGTATTGATGACTTCAGGTCTGCTGTAGTGTGTGTCTGTGTGTTTTGTCTATAATCATGTGAATACGTTTATCTACACAATTCCAAATGCCTTCTGTGAAGTGAGTTTGATGGAGATTATGTGAATCTGTAATCTGATCATCAGAACTTCACATTCAAACGTTCAATGCACATGCAGCTTTAGCATATACTGTACACTACAATAATAATGATGAACATTCATCAACAAATCCTCTCAGATCAGTCTTAACGCTGCAGATTCTGCCTCCATTTACAGCGATTTAAATAAATTCACAGTGAGCAACACAAAAACAAAGACAATACAGCACAAAATACAGTTTTAAAAGTGGAAAGAAAAGTTGACTGAGCTCTCAGAATGAGAATACTTTTCATAAATGTAATGTTGGGGCAAGTTGTCACGTCTTTCAAATGTTGGTCAATTGATTAAATACATTTTTCTTTGGCCAAAACAGTTTGGAAATATGTCTGAGGATTATTATAGTTAACTAAAACAAAAAACAAACAAACAAAAAAACACTTCAAATAAAATAAATGTTAACAAACAAACAGATAAATAAATACTTTAACTGATTCTATTTCAGCTAGTTTTTATTGAGATAAATTTGATGTACTAAAATACTAAAACTAAAATAAAAATGACAAAATTAGCCTACTAAAAGTTTAGATAAAATTAAAATTAAAACAGAAAATCTAAAACTAAAAACTAATTTAAAATATTTATAAAAAACTATAATAATATCTCAATTATACTAAAATATCTATATGTATCAGTATATGTTTTTGTTTTGTACAATATTTTGTGCTGTATTACAATTGTTTTGCTGTTTAAAATTTTGCTATGAAAGCATATATAAATAGCTTATAACACTAGGTATATGTTTTGCTATACTTTACATGTATTTATAAATATATCAGTAAGCAGCAGCTTCAGTGTCTAAAATAACATATTCCCTCCAAAATGATGTCACTTCACCCTATAGGAAGTGACATCATTTTGGAGGGAAATCAGCAGTGAGGATTTGATGGATTCTGTGAGGTTTGTGATGTTAGTTGGTTTGTGTCTCTCCCTGTTTGATCAAATTCATACATTAGTGATAATAGAAAAATACCTCAAATATACTATTTTAATAAAAAATAAAAAAAACATTATTTTACACACACACTTTAATGTAAAATGTTATTTTAAAAGATATAAAAATGTAAAACGTTCAAAATATACAAATGAACCGACATCCTTATCCATCCCTCAACTTTAGCTCGTTATTTACATCCTGATAATTAAAGTTATATGAGGTGAGTGTATTTCTGATAAGTTCAAGTACTTCCTCATGTTTCAATAGCAGCACTGTTGAATATGAGCCGACTGCATGTGTTTTATTGTCTGTGTTTGTGATGAGGATACAGGAGGCCTTCATGTTACACATTACACAGAGTTAACAACACAAAATCAAACATTATCAAAGTCAGATATTACAGACTTCACTGTTCAAACCACAACCAAATGAAATGACAAATAACCTGAGCAACAGCAAACTACATCTGTTTTTGAGCATTAAAAATGAGTTATATTTAGGTATATAGGTTCAATTTACATATACACCTTATACATATTTTATACATTTTTTTCACCATTTTATTTTTTTTGCCTTCATTAGTTACATCAGTGATCATGCAATGATTTTTTTTATAGTACAAACATAAAAAGGTTATTTAAAATAGTTTTAGATTAATTAGATTTATATGTTTAGTGTGTATGTAATTTATTTGTTTTTCATATTAGAAATCTGAACTACTTTCCATTGTATTGTTTTCCTTTTTTCCATTCATAAAATGAATATTAATCAGACATTTAATATAAACGCCAACTAAAATAACACATTCGGACAGCATAACATTTTTTTGAAGTCATTTGTATTTTTTTATTGAGATGACATCATCACCCAAAACTAGACAATTACAGGAAAACCATATAAACAAAACAGAGAAAAATGAAACAGTTTTGTTACTTTGTACTCGTCTGTAAATCGATAATCTCGCCAGTGAACGCCTGGGTGTGTTTGATCGGAAGCCCCGCCCCTCTCGGGTTCCCCTCCCATTTAACTGGTTTGAGTGGCACGAAACAGCCCCGCCCCTATCTCGTTCCCCTCTCGCTGAACCGGTTTGATTGGCAGGCGGAAGCCCCGCCCCGTCCTCCGTTCCCCTCCCGCCGCTGGCCTTTGATTGGCAGATGATAGCAGCTGCGGAGTTGTGGAGTCATGGCGGAGCTCCGCCGCGCCTCTGTTCGCTGGAGTTACGGCGATAATTTGTGATAAACTGTCAAACTTTATAACATATCTAACATGATCGAAAGCGAGTTAAAGTTGCGATTGGCGTCGGACCTGCGTCAAACGATCTGAAACCGAGAGCTGGCAAAGATGTGAGACTCTCCGGAGCCGAAGAAGAAGAAGAAAAAAAAAACCGTTGGAGTCTCCCAAAGTCGCAAATATGGCTTCTTGTTTCTTTCAATTTCACACAAAAAACTCTTTAACCGGAGCTTCGTTGTTTTCAGCGCTTTGTGTCGTTCTGTAGCGACCGGCTGTGATGGATCCCAAGCACAAAGAGTTGTTAGAGCAGTGCCAGCAAAAGTTGTCGGAGTCCGTCACAGATGTGGATGTGGTTCTGGAGCTGCTGGCCCAGTCAGGCAGCCTGAGCCCGGCTGAGAGAGCAGAGCTCGACGCGAACTGCTCCAGCAGCGCCGAGAAGGTCCATCTGCTCCTCAAGACGCTGGTGGAGAAGAAGGAGAGGGACCATTTCCAGGAGTTCTGCTGGGCTCTGGAGAAAACCCAGCCGGTGCTGCTCAGCGCTCTGCTGCCTGTGGAGAACCACCACAACACGGGTAAAACCTCCACCGAGCCTCGGCTAGTCGAGAGGGAACACTTTCAGAGCGTTCTAGCAAAGTTTACTAGTCAAACCATATTAGTTTAGTGTAGTTTAGGTTGGTTGTGGTTCCAGCAGTGGAGAGAAGTGTCATTTAACCTGGTTTCTGACAGGACCAACAATACACTGTAAACAATCCATAAATCAATAATATTCATACGAGCTATTTTCAACATATGTAGAGGCTGTATAAGGGATATTAACGCATATATGCATAAAATAATATATGCCACACATGTATTTTAAATAGTCTATCTATCTATCTATCTATCTATCATATATGAATGAATATATGCCACACATGTATTTTGAATAGTTAATAACTTTTTATCTATCTATCTATCTATCTATCTATCATATATGAATGAATATATGCCATACATGTATTTTTAATATTATTAACGTTTGAATGTTATTAGCTTTTATTTAGAATTTTTTAAAACTTTTATCTATCAATCTATCTATCTGTCTTCTCTGTCTCTGTCTGTCTAATGCTCATATATGAATTTAATAATTTTTGACAAGCATATAATTTGAATATCTATCTATCTATCTATCTGACGCTCATATATAAATGTAATAATATATGCCACACGTAATTTGAATTTTTATGTGAGTTATTATATCTGTATGTCTGTCTGTCTGTCTATCTATCGTTCTATCTGTATGAATTTGTTTTTATTTTTTAGGTGCCTTTAATTTTTTGCAGTACTCTTCTATTTTCAAGTGCAAACAAATATTCAAAAATGTTTCTAAATATATATAGCCTATATAAAAACTGCATGGATAATAAACAATTATGCATGAATTTGTTAATGATATTGTTTAAAACAGTTCAACTTGTCAAATAGGGTTGTAGCCACACAATGTTTGGGATTATGTGTTGTATATAATATTTAGTTGACTATGACAGAAGCATTCATTCTTTGAATAGAGCGGTTTGGCGTGTGTTTTGTGGTCTGTGATGCGCTGGATGTGGTCAGACAGATACTCAGATGTTCATCTCATGTGTTTCCTTCTAGAAAACAGACCCGCCGGTGCGTAAAGCTTTATAAAGCTGCGACTGACCTGTTGTGTAAATCTGCCGCGTGAAACATCATACAGTAAATGTGTTACAGATGTTTCAAAGATTCCTGCGGCCAGAAAAACTCATCAGACGTGCAGGGATTTAGCCATAAGCCAGAAATAGCTGCCGACTATAAAATAATACAGCTTAAAGCTGGATAAAATAACATTACCTAGAAAGCCATTAAACCCATGTTACAGGAATCTGATTGGATGACATAGAAACACATGTGAGTAATATTGCACCAGTGCAGCCGTTCCAGACAGATTGAAAGAAAGAGTCATTTAGAGTCTGTCTGTTAAATGGAGCGTTGCCGATCAATTAGACAAGTTAGAGATCTATGATGGTCGTCAGTATAAACCTCAGTGGGGGTCTGTTTAGCTTAATTTATCAGAGTCTCTGATCATTTCCACTCTCACTGATGTGTCCCGTCGCTCTGGGCTAAATCAACTGTGCTTCAATCAATTTAAAAAAATTGGATCCTGAGTGATTGTGTCCATAGTAGGCCAGCTGACTGCCTCAATTATATAAAAGCGCTATAGAGTGCAACTGCCATCATGCTCCAGAAGTAATATCCCATTGATTTTTAGCAATAAAGACCTTTCAAAACAGAACCTGACAAGAGATACGAGGCAGGTTTTTAAAAATCATGTTTAAAAGAATGGAACACCCAAAAATGAAAATGTGCTCAACCTCAGGCCATCTAAGATGAGTTTGTTTCTTCATCAGATTTGGAGAAATGTAGCATTCCATCACTGTCTCACCAATTGATCCTCTGCAGTGAATGGGTGCCGTCAGAATGAGAGTCCAAACAGCTGATAAAAACATCACAAGTAATCCACACCACTCCAGTCCATCAGTTAACATCTGGAGAAGACAAAATCTGAAGCAAATCCATCAAGATGTTTTTTACTTCAAACCATTGCTTCCGGCAAAAATACGAGTCCATAATCCATAATAACACTTCCTCCAGTGAAAAAGTCCATCTCCTGTTGTCTCTCACATCAAAATCCAGCCACATATTTGTTTAGAGCTGTTTTAGCTTGTAAGCGCTGTTTGATCTGTGCAGATTTCTCTCCTGATTCAGACCAGAACACTTTTTCCACTGGA
The DNA here is from genome assembly GCA_027422415.1 of Schizothorax lantsangensis. Lineage (NCBI taxonomy): Eukaryota > Metazoa > Chordata > Actinopteri > Cypriniformes > Cyprinidae > Schizothorax > Schizothorax lantsangensis. Next base: position 30,788,724 of record CM049860.1, on the reverse strand, counting down.
GGAAGCAATATTATGGATAGTGGACTTAACTTTAACTTAAAGTTAAAATGCATGCATCATCTTCTTCAGATGTTAACTGATGAACTGGAGTGGTGTGGATTACTTGTGGATTATTGTGATGTTTTTATCAGCTCTTTGGACTCTCATCCTGACGGCACCCATTCACTGCAGAGCATCCATTGCTGAGTAAGTGATGCAATGCTACATTTCTCCCAAAAAAAATTTCATGAAGAACAAACTCCTTTTCTCTTTTCCTCGTTCTTCAGCGTTGGTAATGCTGTGGTACTTCAAACTCCAGTCATATCCGTGAATAGTCTCGGGCTGATGAAGATGACCTGTAATGAAGCCCCATGTGGAAGCCGAGTTTAGAGTTGGTCTGGAGAGATGAGCTGTCATGACTCTGTCCAGTCGCTGATATAGAGGGGTCAGTTTCTCAGGGCTGTGAGTAATGAAGGACACAGTTTCTACCCAGCATGCCGTCTGGCACACACAGAGAGGGCTCAACAGATCGAGCGCCTTTCTCTGTCAGGTCCAAGTTTCCGTTGTCCGGCTCACAGCTGTGTGAGTGGGAGAGAATCAAATAGAAGTCCAGTTTATGGTCTGTACTTTGCCAAGCTTCATGCACTCGGTTTAAATGTCAGACAGGACACACACACACACACACACACACACACACACACACACACACACACAATGCCCTTACACACCCAGATTCATGGTTTTCTTTTATAGTCAGAATATTTACAGTCTTTATTGAATTGTTCTCTGCATTGTTTTGGTTGTAAAACATTGCAGCTGAAGAATATTTTATTGTAAAAGTTAAAGATGAATAAATAGCTTTCCGTTATCAAGGCTGATGGCTTAAAGGAATAATTTAAGCTTCATAAAAGTAGTTCAAATGACAGACGGTGCTTTGAGATTCACTATATATGACGTAATCGACAAAACATTTTGGGGTGTAAATGCAGATTAACACATTTACCTTTTTTTTTTAAATTTCATGCAATGTTAATTTGTTCTTTGTTTTATTATTAAAGCATGTTTACTTAAGTCTTTATTTACTTAGTGCTATTAGCATTACAATTTACTCCATTATTTTAGTATAATTTTAATATAGTGTTTTTTAATATTTTGAATCAGCATTTCTTTTTACATTTATATTTATTTGATATATTTTATTTTTTAGTATATTTAAAAATGAAAATTTTTACATCTATATTCATGTTTTATTTTTTATTCTATTTTTGTTTTAATTTTAATTTGTTTAATATTTAGTAATTTTGTTGTGCTTTTGTATTTTTTATTAGTTTTGTTTTTAAAATTTCAAAAGTTTTAATTTAATTTTTAGTTTTATTTCAATTAGTAATTGTAGTCCTTAAACTTATTTCAGTTTATTTTCACCATATATATATATATATATATATATATATATATATACTTACTTACTTTTAGTCATTTAGCAGACGCTTTTATCCAAAGCGACTTACAAATAAGAAAAAGTAACTAAAACTAAAAGTTAAAACTCTATAAATACTATATATATATATATATATATATATATATATATATACACACACATATTTAAGAAAATAAAGAAATTAAATAAAAATGACAAATGCATACAACATTTCAAAACTAAACATTTAAATGAAAACAAAAATAAATAAAGCTAAAAACAATTCAAAATATTAAAACAACAAAAGATATGAGTATAATAATGCTTCTAACATAACACCCAAACACCAATAAAACTAAAACTTCATAAACAACCTATACAGACATAATAAAAAACTAATAAAAAGACAACATTACTACAACTGTAACTAAAACTAAAATAGATAAACAAATACAAATCAAACTACATTAATTTATCAGTAATCCTAAAAAATAACACTGAGCCAAACACGTTTTAAAACAACAACAACAACTTACATACACATAGTAAGAAATGGTTATAAAAACTGAAACAGAAGTGAAACAAGTCGTAGGAAAGAGAAGAAATAAATAGCGATACTTATATCCTTTGCTGGTGTCCCTGCCCGGTGGAGTCGATGGTCTTTACACTCTTCGGTCTTCACGCAAGGAGGCCTTCACGCGACCGCTGCCGCGGTAAACTAAGCTTTTTATACCCATCTAACAAAATACTACTCCAATTCAGCTGCACACACTTTCCTGATTCATCACAACAAATGGCCAAGCAAGCGCCCGACACTGACAAGGGACGCGATACAGATATGCATATATATATATATATATATATATATATATATATATATATATATATATATATATATATATATATATATATATATATATATATACAGTATATATACACACACAATTTAATTTCAGCTGTATTTCACTTAACAATATTTTTTAATAGTTTTAGTTGTAGTTATAATGAAAATAACAGCACTGATTAACCCATTCATTTAATATGTTTTATTTTTTAAATAGTTAAATAAAATTTTTACGAAGGTTTTTTCTTCAGTACTGAACCTGATACTGAGAATTGTGAAATTTTAGTTTTGGTGCGACTACTGACATTCTGGATTGAATCGATTCAGACTCGGACTCCTCGATTGAGAACCAGACTCGGATGATTATGTTTAGAATCAGACTTTGAGGAGTCAATATTTTGCACACGTTCAACATCACTTCACATTCTGCTTGTTTTCCCGTCTGTTGACCCAGTTCCTCTTAGCCTCTGTGTGGATCTGTCGCTATAGTAACACTGAGCCCTGTCACACCTCACAAACAAGACGATCATAATTAACTTCAGGTGTTAATTAACTCTGATGTATTAATTATTTCCCTGCATATTTTAACAGCATTCAGCATGGGTGTGTTAGGAGTGAAACATCTGAGTAAATCCAAATCATGTATTATCACGGTACTTTCAGTGCATGTTTCTTTTTCCATCACCATCACTTATGTTTAATTGCCAGTACCACAGTGCATTGATGATATCATATGGTTACCATGGTATAATCATTGCACTGAATGGTTATTAGTAAATATTCTGTGGTATTTCCAGCGTGTGTGTGTGAACCAGAGTTGATCAGAGCTCATTCTGTCGGCGTCTCATGGGTGGCAGCAGGTGGACGGCGCATCAGACCGGATCAGGACGTGTCTGATGGTGCTGAGTAAACAAAACCCGCCCCGCTGTACAGACATCACTGTGCTGACAGTCAAAACTGTGATCATTTATGATGTTCTTTCGTCTGCAGAACACAAAAAAATGTTTCAAAGATGTTTTGTCCATATTATGAAAGTCAATGGGGTCCAAAACAACACTGAACCCCTTCTGGCTTTAATTTAATTGTCAAAAGTTTATAAACATGATTTTTAAAATGTTTTTAATGATGTCTCTTCTGCTCACCAAGGCTGCATTATGTGCTCAAGAATACAGTAAAATTGTGAAATATTATTAGAATTTCAAAAAGCTGTTTTCTATGTGAATTTATTGTAAAATATAATTTATTTCTGTGATGCGCAGCTGAATTTTCGTATCATTACTCCAGTCTTCAATGTCACATGATCTTCAGAAATCATTTTAATATGCTGATTTGTTGCTCAATAAACTTTTCTGATTATTATCAATGTTGAAAACAGTTATGCTGCTTCAAATTTATGCAGAAGACATGATATACTACTATTTAAATGTTTGGGCTATGTGTGTGTTTTTAATAGAAATTAATGCTTTTATTCAGCAAATATGCATTAAATTGATCAAAAGTGATTGTAAGACATATTCTATTTCAAATAAATGCTGTTGAACCCTCTATTCATGAAAAATATTTTAATAAAACAGTAAAACATTAATAACACTAATAATACTTGAGCATCAAATCAGCATATTAGAATGATTTCAGAAGGATCATGTGACACTGAAGACTGGAGTAATGATGCTGAAAATACAGCTGCGCATCACATCAATAAATTACATTATACTGTATATTCACATAGAAAACAGCTATTTTTAATTGCAATAATATTTCACAATATTACTGTTTTTACTGTATTTTTGGTTAAATGCAGTCTTGATGAGCAGAAGAGACTTCTTTAAAAACATTTAAAAATCATAATGTTTTCAAACTTTTGACAAGAACTGTATTTCAAAATAATTTCAATAATAAATAATTGAAGCTTATGGGTTGCTCTGGAGTGAAATGAAAGAAAGATGAGCAAATAAACAGACCTGTCCTGAGAGAGAAACTGAGTCTCCATTCAAGCCCAATTACCAGCTCGAGTTACTCAGATACAGCCGGAGGCCTCTGTGTGTCTTTGACTGAGCTGAAGTTGAGATGTCTGACCGTTCTCACAGGTGTGTCTCGTGCAGTAAGTCCCCTGCCCAGGGAGTCAGCCGTTTCCAGGCCGCGTCATTGTTAACGTGGTTCCAGCGCACTGAAACTTGATTCACGTGTCTCCATGTTTAGAGGATCAGGCCTGTATTCATGTTCAGTGTATACTGATGCACACAGATTGAGACGCAGCCGCTCTGGACAGATGCTCTCAGATCTCATTCACTCTCTGACGCTGGAGTAAATGCTGATGTTTGTTTGTTTGTTTCAGGTTCCACGTGCAGCGTTCTGTCTACGATGCCGTCGGACTCGGAGAGCAGCAGTTCTCTCAGCAGCGTCGGTTAGTATGGTCAATGTGTGTGTGTGTGTGTGTGTGTTTGGCAAGGGTAATTTGGTCATTTTATCTTACAGAAGCATCATATTGCATCTTACTTTTTTTTAAAGCTCTAATATTATTTGTTTTTTGGCGTTGCAATAATGAGAAATTACTTTTTTGGGAGGGAAATGCATTTAATTGCCATGGAAATAATGTCACAGTACAAAAAATTTAAATTCTTTTAAAATAGGCTTAATTTATTTTTTGAGAAAAGATATTATAAATATGTTCATTTATTTTACAGTTTGTTTTATTGTATTTTTTAAATATATTTTTTAATCAGTCTGCAGACATTAGATTTTTTATTAAAATTGGACATTAAACATCCTTTTTTTTTTTTACCCTGTTTTTTTCATATAGCCTTGGATTCTGGCATGGCTTAAAAATAAAGAAATAAAGAAATGATAAATTATGGAAGGACTTTTATATTATTTTCTAAATCAGGATTATACGTTGACAATACTGTTCAGAAGTTTGTGGTCAGTAATTAAAAAAAATACTTAAAAAAAGAAATACCAGCAAGGACACATAAATTGTTAAAAAAAATCACAATAAAGACATTTATAATGTTACAAAAGATTTCAGATTTTACAATAAATGCTGATGTCTTTTGAACTTTTTATCCATCAGAGAGTTCTAAAAAATGAAATGTCACACTTTCCACAAAAATATTGGGCAGCAACTGTTTTCAACATTGATAAGTTTCTTGAGCAGTAAATCAGTATATTAGAATGATTTCTGAAGGATCATGTGACATTGAAGACTGGAGTAATGATGCTGAAAATACAGCTTTGATCACAGCAATCAATTACAGTTTAACTAATATCCGTACAGAAAGCAGCTATTTTAAATTGCAATACTTTTTCACATAAATGCATCATTGTTGAGCATAAGACACTCAGTGGTAGTGTATGATTTACAGTGCTGCACATATTCCTGACAATCCTGCTGGTGTGAAACCTGGGACTGACTGGGAAAAACACAGAGCGGACTCAGACACCAGCTGAGAGACGCTTCTGTCCATTAGATGTCTAAAACGAGACAGGCGGCTCTGTTGTTTTGTGCAGTGAGGGATGTGGGACGGGTCGTCAGTGGCCCAGATAAAATCATTGTTTATTCATAACATCTGTATGAACAGCAGAGCTGAATCTCAAACTGAAAGCAAAAGTTTATGAACCTGACATGTCTGGCCTGCTGTCTTTAGATCTGTGTTTGAAAGCTCTGTGCATCTACACCTGCCTACCATTTCCCTCTTCAGAAGTGAAGTACATAGTGTACAATATATTATTTGTAATTTTATTCACTGATACACATGTCTGTCTTTCCCAGCATCCTCGCCTCCTCCTGCTCACCTGGATAAGCATGTGATGAGTGAGAAACTGGAGACGGTGATCTTCCAGCTCAGACAGGTGACCCGCGAGCGAGACGACCTGCGCAAACGACTGGCCCTCTCCTCGCCCGGCACCACCTTCGATGACTGCAGGTACACTAACCAGTGTTTTAGTATCATTGAGATACTATTATAGTTTTTTATTAAAATTTTGAATTTGTTTTTATTTTTTATATATTTTTTTTCATTTTAATTTTAGTTAAAATTTTTGAAATTTAGTTGTGTTTTTATAATTTTTATTAGTATTATTTATTTATTTAATAACTGGACTGGAGATTTCAGATCTTTCTTGTGTCTAGTTTGTCTTTCAAACACTGTAACCCAGCTAGACAGTCCATCTTCTCTTATCTGAGCGTGAGATTGAACAGAGTGCTTTAAGTGTATAAATAAAGTATGTTTACTTTCATTACTATTTCATAAATGAGGCTTTTTACTCTGTTTTTGTGTCTCTTCACTTGAATGTTGATAGAGCCTGAGAAAACGCACACTTTGTGTGTGTGTGTGTGTGTGTGTGTGTGTGTTGATCTCCATGAAACCTCCCAGTGAAAGGATTTAGACCTGTATATGGCAAATGGTGAATGATAACCAAATGATTTTGCCCAGTGTGAGACGTTTGCATATATCTGTGTGTGTAGGCCGAGTGTGAAGCCGGGTCACGATTACGAGCGTCTGAAGCTGCAGTGCATGAAGGCCATGTCAGACCTGCAGTCTCTCCAGAACCAGCACACCAAAACCCTGAAGAGATGTGAGGAGGCCGCGAGAGACGCAGATTACTACCAGTGAGCGCTTTAACCGTATATACTGTATATGTCCACCTACAGTTGATTATCAAGGGCAGTTTTTACCTTTTATGAGGGTAGTTTGTTCTTCTAACCATATAAAACTCATAACATGTCTAGTGGTAGATCGATATATCGGCTAAAATTAGTCATTTTTTCACCTGTGTCGACTGATAAATTGATCCTTTTGGCTAAGCTTTTATTATTAAAATATGACACTTAGTGCGTTTTATTCATATTTGTTGCTTTAGTTTGTGAAAAATAATAATAGGATTACAGAATAAGTTGCTAAAGCATAAATCTGTCTTTAAGTTAGGGGTGTCCTCGACTAAGGATTTTCATAGTCGAATCTTGCCGATATTCGACTGATAGTCGAATCATATGTTTGGGGGCGGGGCAAAATACATTACCAAGAGTCAAGTTAGACATTCGACAGTAATTAAAAAATGTGTAACGGACACCTCGCAGATACAAACGGTGTAAATAATGTTTTATGTTTTGATTAAAAGATAGTTAACATTAAACGTCAGCAAAACCCTAAGAATTCTCAATTTTTTTTCAATAGTGCTCTTATTATAACGTTATGTAGGCTATATAGTTATTAATGTTCTGCATTTCTGGTTTGAGCTGCGCGCGCTGAAGATGACCAGTAAAATTAAGCATATTATAGCTCTTTTTTTAATGAATGGGATTGAACTCATTTCTCTCATACAGAATATGCTTTATTTATGTTACAACTTTACAGGCTATCTGCACAAAATGCCCTGAGTGCACAAGTGAACGTGTCTGCGCGGCTCTGAATGAACTCCTTTTGTGGATGTGTTCTTCATGCAACAACGTGCAGAAACACGGCAGCTTAACTCTAAATTAACAGCGTTTTATTATAATAGTGTTCTCATTATAATGTCATGTATATGACAGTCCGAGTCATAGTCATTAATATTATTGTTGTTTGTCCTGCTCGCGATGCGTGCTGAAGAGATAATCACCGTACTACTACAATGAAGTGCTTTTACTGCAGCTCAACTCAACCAAATGCATCTCATACGAGATAAATAATAGTAGGCCTATGTACACGATATATAAAGTGGCCAAAATGTTTTGAAATAACTTTTACCCTACCTGATCGAACAAAAATCCTGTCTTTCACTCTGCCTGTGTCAGTCTTTTTAAAGATTTAAATCCCTGCTGCCAAGATGCTCCTCTGTCGGTCACGGATTATGAAAAGTGAAACTTAAAAACTATAGGGGTGGTTGGATTTATTCATGCATGTTAAAATATTTATTTATAGCTTCTTTCTTTTCAGATTCTTATTTACAGCATTATCATAATAGGCTGTATTAACTTATTAGGAGAAAACAGGTAGTTCTCTGTGAAATCAGACATTTGAGCACCCCCAAATAGCCAAAATGGCATGATCATAACACCCCGCGAATACGACTGTGAGATTGGGAGTTGAATCAGGCTCCTCCTATCAAAGCATCGAATCGTCGACTATTCGGGGTCACCCCTACTTTAAGTTATTATATAGTATTATTCATTTTTATGAATAATCAATAATAATAATATTAATTAAATATTAATATAAATTAAATGTATGTAAAATATTTGTATAAATTAAATATATAAATATATCACATGTGCACTCAATAAGTTGCTGAAGCATAGATATATTTATACGTATGTGTGTGCCTGATTTATTTTTTTGATATAGACTCATTTTACAAATTTTTCTTTAGTAATTTTGTAAAATAAATTAATTTCATTGGAGCTAATGTTATTCATGGTATTTAAATTAAATGGTGTAATATCATATATACTGGCTTTATATTGACACCCTGCTCTGTAAGATATCGACACTGGCCTTAAAAAAATCCAAATTGGTCAACCACTAAATGTGTCCATTAATATTAAGCAAATCAATCAGTTAACATGAATTTGATCTTAATTTCCATCAAATCACCAAAAACCAGACGCTGTAGATGTGGACAACAGGAGGGTTTGTATACGAGAGGATTGGCCGACAGCATTATGTGCTCATTAGCTTGATGTGAAAGACTCTGATTGGCTGCTGTGAGTCAGGGTAACATCTGGTGTTGAAACAAACACACAGCACAGATTAGAGACCTCCATCTTCATCTGAGATTACCCAACACTTTAGTTTAATTCACTTTCCTCTCAGTGTAATTTAAAATTACTGATATATTGAATTGAATTGCCTGCTGTGAGCATTAGAATAGTTCACCCAAAAATGACTATTTGCTTAAAATGTGCTCATCCTCAGGCCATCCAAGATTAGGATGAGTTTGTTTCTTCATCAGATTTGGAGAAATGTGTCACTGCATCACTGTCTCAGCAATGGATGCTCTGCAGTGAATGGGTGCCGTCAGAATGAGAGTCCAAACAGCTGATAAAAACATCACAATAATCCACAAGTAATCCACACCACTCCAGTCCATCAGTTAACATCTCGAGAAGACAAAAGCTGAAACAAATCCATCAAGACGTTTTCAACTTCAAACTCATAAAATATGAGTCCATAATCTATAATAATGCTTCATCCAGTGAAAAAGTCCATCTCCGTCTCTCACATCAAAATCCAGCCACATATTTGTTTAGAGCTGCTTTGGACTGTTTTGTCTTGTAAACGCTGCTTGATCTGTGCAGATTTCTCTCCTGATTCAGACCAGAACACTTTTTCACTGGATGAAGCGTTATTATGGATTATGGAGTCAGATTTTAGTAAAAAACGTCTTGATGGATTTGTTTCAGCTTTTGTCTTCTCCAGATGTTAACTGATGGACTGGAGCGGTGTGCATTACTTGTGGATTATTGTGAGGTTTTTATCAGCTATTCTGACGGCACCCATTCACTGCAGAGCATCCAAGTTAATTTTCAGCAAATGTTCATTTTGTAAACTCATGTCATAATTTTATCTGGCACATTTAACTGAGCTTAATTTGTTGTTCTGTTCACTGATGCATTGGTTGACTCGTGCTCCTCTCTCCGTCTCTCAGCACTCTTCACGGGCGTGCGGTCGGTGAACAGACGCAGCTGCGGGACGAGATGGAGGCCATGAAGCAGAACTACTCTCAGATCCTGCAGCAGCACTCACAGCTGCAGCAGACCTGCGACGAGCTGCGCCGTGTCCATGATAACGACCAGCGTGAGGTGGTAGACATGCGCCTGCAGCAGCAACAGGTGCAAATTACACATGCACACACAACTCTGAGGAGAATGATGAGGTTTAGCGTCTTGCTCAGGATCACAAACGTGTGGAATTGAACGTGCAACCTCTTTCTTTGCATCCCAAATCGAGAAACTATTAGGCTCCCTCTCTCAGTATCAAACCTACATGCTTTATTCCAGTGGTTTTCAATCCTGGTCCTGGGGACCCACCGCTCTGCACATTTTGTATGTCACCAAGATCAAAAATCACTGCTTTATTCATTAAATAAAGGCATTTTGAGAAATAATCTAATCACTCTAGTTAATTTATTTAAAAAAAACAAAAAAAAACAAAATAAATAGTGATCATTTTCTTAAATATTTGTAAAATATTTTAAGAAAATATTTATTTATTTATAAATGTATATTTTTATTTACATCAATATAACAAAATTATAACAGAAATATTTATCTAAAGTTAATTTAAATATATTTATATATAAATATATTTACATAAATTTATATTGTAAAAAATGGCATGCAGAGACTTGAACATTTCTGTGTTCTGTCTCTGATTCGATTTGTCTCTGTTTTGGATTCATTCAATTGAAGTGGACAGTTTGAACTAATTCATAAGTTATTTGAATTTGCAAACACAAATTCAGTTTTAACTACTAAAGTTTAAATAAGAGATGCTATTAAATTCTTTTTTATGACTGTCATACTTACAAAGGTGTGAGACAAGAAAGAGTTGCAAAATTAGTCTGGCACTCTTTTTAGAAATGTTTATGCCCAAATAAAAAGCATAATAAAGTATGAAAATATCACCAGCAAGTATCTTGTTAATATTTCTGATATATTGTCCAGCCCTGCTGACTAACATAGTTCAGTAACTAGAATACATATCATATTCAACTGATATCTATCATACAGTATTTGCTACAGAGTTTAAATTGCTTCATTAAAATCATATTTAGATATTTAATAAATAGATTTAATCTCTCCCTCTTTATGTCAGTGTTGTTATTGCTAAAACTATTAAAAAACACGTTCTATATTTTAAATAAAATAAAATGTAAATAAATAAAATGTAAATGTTTCCTTGGCAACTACCCCAAATAAATTAAGTTTAAGTGTTAAATTACTAAAACTAAAACTGAAATTAATATATTGCGTATAAAAATAAACCAATAAAAGTCTATTGGTTAATAATTATTAATTAGTTAAAAATGTCAATAGTTAATAAATAAATACTATAATACTATATAGATATTGCTAAAACAGCAGTTTTTTGTGTGTGCTGAATCAGAGATAGAGATGGGGCTGTGCTGATATGCTACTTTTGTATCCTGTAAGTCTGATCTGTTGGCAGCGATAATGTTGTCAGAGCGTTGTGTGGAGGTTGCAGTCGGGTTGATGTTAGTGAGCACAATACCAGACGCTCTGTTCAGCCTAGTACTGTCACTGCTCGTTTATTTCTCTGTCTGTCTGTGTCTGTCAGCGCGTCTCTCAGTTGTCAGTGAGTTCAGGTCAAGAAAGGACTGGTCCGTATCTCTGTCTGTTCGGAGCTGGAAAAGCACTTTATCTATTAATAATGCTGAGAAACATGACAGATGAGACAGTGGTGGATGAGATGAGGTCTGTGTGCTTATGAAAACACACCGGAGACTTCAGCAGCTCGCATAGTGAGAAGAGGGGATCGAGAAACAACCCGAGACGGACTCACAATCAAACATAAACACCACTGTGCAGAAATGTCAGGCTTCACAGGGCTTCTTTAGCCAGAGTACTCTGACACAAAACATTTGAATGCAAGTTATGGAACCCAAAGTCCTTTATATTCCATGCTTATTATCGTAAACTAAAACCTTAAAAAAAAAAAAAATGTTAATTGACATTTACATTGACAAGAAGAAAAAATAAAAACCTAAACAGTAATATACGGGGAACTGAAAATCTAAATGTTAATTCAAAATATTAATAAAAATATTCTTAGAAATAATGTATAACTAAAACATTTTTGCTAATCGATATAAAGCTGATATAAAACAAATGAAAAAAATGGAAATGGAGAGTTTACTGATAAGTTTAAATTGAATTGAATCACTAAAATTACTTAAAATATGGAAATAAAGAAATAAACCAAAACTAAAACAAAAACTAAGATAAAAAATAAAATGAAGGAAACCTCAATGTGATATAAAAGAAAAAAAGATTAAAAAAATTAATAATTAAAAAAAATAAAAATAACTTTTTAAAAACTAATTACATTTAAATATTAATCCAAATAATTAATAAATTATATAAATATTATATGATATATAAATGCAACTATAATAAAAAATAACTAAAAGAAACCTAAATGGAATAAACAGATAAATAATAGTATAAATAAAAGGTAATATCAAAATATTAATGAAAACTATAGTAGTATATAAATAATACAAAAATAACACTGATGTGTTCTTGATCTTTTATTGAAATATGATTTTAAATGTGATCTTCAAAATCTCTGAAATGCCAGGGTGAAAATAATATTACCAGTGGAATCATTTGTATTTTTACAATCCCATCAAATGATGATGGATACATGATTTCCTTCTTAATAATCTATATTGTAGTTAAATGCTGTATATGTTTCATTTGATAATTCTCTGGTTGGACTCATTTGATCTCCGTGTCAGCAGACGTGTGCCTCAGTGGTGCCATCCGCTGGTGTGATGCTGCTTTCTCTCCGTTCAAATTTACTCAACTCTGTGATTTAGTTGTGGATTCAGTTTGAAGGTGTTTTATTTCTCTCTGTAGGTCATGAGGGAGAACGGCTCCTCCGAACTGCTGAATAAACTTTACGACACGGCCTTAAACAAGCTGGAGGGGATGAAGAAAGAGTACGACGCCCTGAGGAAACGATACAATGAGAAAACGGTGAGCCACAACGCCGATCTGAGCCGCCTGGAGCAGATGGAGGAGGAGAACCGGCGTCTGCAGAAACAGCAGGACGTTCTGTTGAAGCAGAGAGACTCGGCGCTACACTTCCAGCAGCAGTACAGCGGCTCCGTCAGGAGGTACTCATCTCGCTGCCTACATAGTGCTTTCCAGATCAGTCCTTCAAGAGGTTTCGATTCTGTTAAGGCCGTTTCACACTAGGGCTGTCAAAATGGCTGAAAATCTCAATTCGAATTTTGTACTTAAATATTATCAGTATTCAAATTATATTCGATATGCTTACTTTTCTTTTTAGAAGCACTTGTCCTCCTAATTTAAAATATTTAGGAGCACCTTTTGATCATTTAATCAAAAATGAAATGAAAATAAATTAGCCTTCTGAATACAAGGTGATATTTGACTCCTTAAAGTGATTTACAGAGGCATTTTCTTTTTACCTTTGTAATGGCATTTTTCAAATTTTATTAAAAGTATGTCATCTATGTAAAATTCAAAAATGTGTATTTATAAGTTTTTTTAAAATTTAATAAAACATTAAAACAATTTGTACTTAAATATCATCAATATTCAAATTATATTTGAATTTAAAAGGCATAATTTCTGTTAGGAGAAAAAAGCATTTGTCTTCTCTCCTGAGGCCACAAGAGGCGCATCGAGCAAAATATTACTAATGACCGTTTCTTCAAAGCAATAAAATAACACGACTATCTTTGAAAAAAGTCCATAATGTTTAAAAAATGTTTTATAAACCATATGTAATTAATTAAGTTGCTTAAACTATTAGAAACAAAACAGCATCATGTATGTATGTATAGTGTAATACAAAGGACAGAAAACCAATCACAAAGAGTCATTGGAATGACTCTTTGTATCATCTTTGTGTCAGAGATGCAGTGGAATGGGGAAAAAACCGCAAAAAAGTTTCAAAACGTGTTTTTTAAAAGTTGAACTTACATTAATTTTACATGGCTTTTTTTTGCATTCGAATTCGATTTTTATTTTAAATTCGACGAATATTCGAAATTACATTTTTTTTTGACAGCCGTATTTCATACTGAGTGCGATATGAAAAATCAAGGCGAATCGCCGACGACAATCGTGAAACGATTGATCGCCTTCTACTAATTCACGCCTGCACGCTAGGTGGCGCCGACCAATAATGCATTTTTCCTCAGATATGTATCTCGTCCACTGCTCTATATACAGCATTAAATTAAGATAAATAAAGTTTGGTTCTACACCAGAAACACAAACTCTCTATAATGCTTACAAGAATACATCTTAAAATATAAATAGAGGTACAATTAGCATCAAGCGACATTTGAAAATGTATGTGATTATTTATGTTTTTGCTTAAAACCCACTTTAAACCATCATCGAGTTTTTGTAATAACTTCCGATTGAGATCTAAAGTGGATTTTTATTGTATTATAGGCATTGTATGTTTTATAATGGATTGAACGCGACACCTGCTTCTCATTTGTCATAAACATCCTTTATTGTTATAAAAATATCATGAGCTGCATAAAACGCATACAGAAAATATATTGTCATAATGTCTAATTGCTTTCATATTTCATTTATAGAAAAATGTTTCTCTCATTTTTCATACGTAATGGCAGGAGATATTATCCCATGATTGACAGATCTAGAATGAAAACGCTCTGACTCATAACACTCGCGCACGTGGAAGAAAACGGACAGTGCTCTTCAGATCACATAATTCAGTGGAGAATTAATAGAAATGATATTCTGTATAAAGAACATGTGAGAATAAATCTGTTCTCAGATACCAATGATAACAAGAACTCGGCATCCTCTTCTCTCTCAGAATTAGGGCTGCCCTCGACTAAAGATTTGTCTGGTCGACTAGTAGTCGTTCATTTGAACTAATCGCACATTTATTAATAAACCATTTAAATCATTATTATGAGCCTTTAATTGCCTACATTGCCTAATAAGCGCTCAAGCACATGCATAAAGCTTGCCACAGCACACCGGCAGAAGTAATGATTATGAATGTGTCAGGGAAAAACAGTAAGGAAGCTGCATTAACATTTTAATAATTCATTGATAAACTAGTGCTTTCTTTGTTCTCGGTTTAAGTGCTGAAGTCGGCGACACTGAATCGTCATCTCCGCAGCAGTGATGTGCCTGTATGCATGTTTTATACGGATTACATAATCTCAGAATTTGTCTTCCATTTGAATTGGTTTATTTGAAAGTAGACATTTCACTCTCAGTAGATATGTTTTCATGTCTGTAAAGCATGTAAGTATACTCAGAGTTTCACACTCAAGTTCACAGAGACTGAGACGGCAGAAAGCGCATCCTGTTGCTTTCATTATTTTACAAAAGCGCAATGTTTTGTTGTTATTCTGAGTGCACACAAATAAACCTAGAGTCTTTACAGATTCAAAAGATGTCTTGCTCTTATCTGTATGACCAAAAATGGAGTATTTTAAGGGCAAGTGACTGCACCGGCGCCTCCATCTGTCCTGCAGTGATCACTACTGTTCAGCTTCAGACATTTTTCTAGGTTAATATTAGATTGAGCGGACATGTAAAGTTGCTAATACTTACATATTTCAGATAAGTCATATTTGAGGTCGATAATAGGGCGAGCGTTTGGATGTCCTGCCCGATGTACTACCACATAAACCAGCCATTAATGATCTGCGTGACTTTGCCAGTGTGTATTTATTTTTTTTATTTTTTTTGACTACTAAAATTTTGGTCGACTAATGCCGTTTCGCTACGGAGCGTTGGGGGAAAAATCGATACACAGGACGGAAAAAAAAAATCCTCGCATTTTCGTGCTGTGAATGATCGCGACTGGTGTAAATAGCCCCATAGGGATCTATTGTTTCGATTCAAAAGCGTCATCGCGCCTAATTTTGGTGTTCAGTGTGAAAAGGCCTTTAGGATGACGTCTTGGTCTCTTTCAGGTCCGATAGTCTCCAGCAGGAGCTGAATAAGTTGTCCTCTCACAACGAGGAGCTGCAGAGAGAAACCGATCGGCTGCAGATGGAGAACACACGCTATAAGATGCTGCAGCTGAAGGTGGTGAAAGACGCCGAGAAGCTGAAGGAGGAGAGAGACTCAGTGTTAAATGAATACAGGCTGATCATGAGCGAGAGAGATCAGGTCATCAAAGAGGTGGATAAACTCCAGACCGGACTGGAGGCGGCCGAGGCCAAACTCAAGAACACGTCTAGCGAGAGGAGGGTCGCCGGCGAGGAGATCGAGGCTCTCAGACAGGTCAAACACACGCAACTACTGAAGACGACAGTCACTATGAAACATGTTTGCGAATGGTTTCACTTACTGGTGTAATCTTTTGTAGAGCAGAGGCAATAATCGAACATGCTCTCCTTGAATTGTGATTCAAGTCCGATCCATGTGATTCAAAAATATGTTCATTCAGAAGATTCATTTAAAAGATTCAAAAGACTCTCAGACAAATGTGTTTAGAAGTCCATGTGTGTCATTTGTGTATTTTTTTAAATACATTTTTTAACAAAATAACTTATTTAATATTGAAATATTTAATTAGTTTTAATCTAAATAACTAAGACATATTTAAATAAATAATATTGTAAATATAAAAATAAATTTGGATATATTTTAGTTCTTTAAGTTAAGAGTTCTTTCTGCTAAATAATTTTATAAAATATTAAATAAAATAAAACAAATTATGAAATATAACAAAATTAATATATCTCAATATTAATCTTAGTTGTTAATTTAAATATTTAAATAATTTAGATAAATGTTTAAATAAGTTATTCAATATAAATAACATATATAGTTAAATATATACATTTAAATATATAATAATATTGTACATATAACTAAATAAATGTTTATTTAAATGATGCTATTTATCTTTTTTGTAGTATTAAGTAATTTAAAAATATTTCTCAGTATTAATCTAGTAACTAATTTATTAAATATGATATATGATGTAAAACTGAATTGATTAAATTATTTAATCTCAGTGGTATATTGTTTTTGCTCAGGCAGTAATCACTGTTGCTATTGCTTATATTTAGGGTTATGAGTTTGAGGTGAACCCCCAATCCCAAATAACCTCTAAAAAACCTGGCCTTCCCAGCACTGTCTCTTTGTCATAGAATTATTTTAATTATTGGTGGTTTGACGTTTGTTGTGTGTGCAGGAGCTGAACTCGGCTCTGTTGGACCGGGACCGGGCGATCCGAGAGAAGACCGAGCTCCTGGAGAAATACTGTCACGAGGTGCAGGACAAGGCCGAGACGCAGAAGGAGCTGAGCCAGGCCTGTAAGGACATCGAGATGGTGCGAGAGGAGCGTGACGTGGCCCGTAAAGAGCGAACGGAGGCCATCATCCAGAGAGACCAGCTCCTGAGAGAGTATTATCAGGCCAGACAGGTACACTGACTTAAACCTGGCCTTATATACAGTGGTGGACAAAATGATTAGAAACCCTAGTTTTTTCACAAACTAAAAATGGTTTTAAGTCAGTTATTTCTATCTTTTGCTGTAGTGTGTCAGTAGGAAATATCAGTTTACATTTCCAAACATTCATTTTGCCATTAATTGTAATAATCCGGTGAGATTTTTGTTTGTGCACCACACAGAGATCTGATCTGATCATCATCAGTCTGTCTTGAATGACATGAAGAAACGGAACAAACTGAGACAGACTAAATCCAGAAGAACTGTGGCAACGTCTCCAAGATGCTTCAAGAAACCTACCTGCAAAGCTCCTGAGAAACTCTGCTCAAGTGCACCGAGGGCAAAAGCTGCTTTAAACACAAACCATGCTCACACCAAATGTTGATTTAATTCAGTTAATAGAAGTTCATTTATCAAGAAAATCTATTTATGACATTATTTTTGACAGCATCCTCATTTTACAGCATTTTTACACAAGTGCCTAAAACTTTTAACAGTACTGTAGCTTTGCAGGGAGGTTTCTTGAAGCATCTTGGAGATGTTGCCACAGTTCTTCTGGATTTAGTCTGTCTCAGTTTGTTCATGTCATTCCAGACAGACTGGATGATGATCAGATCAGATCTCTGTGTGGAGCACTGGATGTTGTCAGACAAAAATCTCACTGGATTATTACAATTAATGGCAAAATGAATGTTTGGAAATGTAAACTAATATTTCCTACTGACACACTACAGCAAAATATAGAAATAACTGCCTTAAAACCATTGTTTAGCTGGTGAAAATACTAGTGTTCTAATCATTTTGGCCACCACTGTATGTGTGTTAGGGGTCTTATTTAATCACATTTGTCTCCCTGCAGAAGCAGGACAGCGCGACGCTGGACATGGAGCGTGTCAGTAAGGAGCTGGAGGTTCTGAGGAAGCAGTGCGAGGCCATTTCAGAGGAGCTCCAGGAGACTGTGCAGGAGGCAGAAGTGGCCAAGTGCCGCAGAGACTGGGCCTTCCAGGAGAGAGACAAGATCGTAGCAGAGAGAGAGAGCATACGGTGAGTAAATGCTACGACAACGTCCTGTTATACCTCTCATTCTATTATACATGAGTCAACGACGAGCATCAAAACAGAGCATCAAAGCATCAAAACAAAAGTTTAATAATACAGCTCCATTTTTTTTTTTTGCAAACTGTATTTTGTGAATGTGAATTATCTTGCACATTAAATAATTTGCATATGTAAATGCATTAATTTTGAGACTATTTTAGCTCCAAAAAACAGGCCCTATGAAACAATAATCAGAATTGTATATTTACTGTGTTTGTGTATCAGGACGTTGTGTGATAACCTGCGTCGCGAGAGGGACCGAGCCGTGAGTGAACTCGCGGATGCTCTGAGAAACCTGGACGACCTGCGCAAACAGAAGAACGACGCAGTGCGAGAACTGAAGGAGCTCAAGTGAGTCTCAGGAAAACACACATCAGTATCAAAACACACACGATCACATCAGGGACTGTCGACAGTATGTGCATCTAGCAAATTATTGTGATGTTCAGTTTTGTTAATGATTCATGAATACTCTGAGACAGTTTCCTGCAGCGCATTAATTAATAAATAAAAAATACATATAAACTAAATATTAAATTAAATATTAATAATTAAATTAATCTAAATAACTAATACATATGTAAATATGTATATAATAATATTGTAAATATATAAATATTAGTAAATATAAATATTTAGTTAGTTCAAATAACGTTAATATTTAGATATTAGAACATATATATGTGTATACATGTATGTGTGTGTGTGTATATATATATATATATATATATATATATATATATACACAATTATAAATTATATGTGTACAATATTATTAGTAGTTATATACAATATAAATTAAATAAAATAAATATTAATTTTAATACTGATGTTTATCACTATGCTTTTAATTAAATTAGTGTTTTTTGGGCTGAATGTTGTGTTATTTATTTATTGTTATTACATACTTGTTAATTTTTCAATACAACAGTAATATTGCAATAGTAATATTTCTTGATTTATTTTTTATAATTTAAATAAATTAATTTGAATAATAATAATAATTATTATTATTATTATTATTATTGTATCATCATATTTATTGTGGGAAAAATAAGTTTTCCTTCTTTTTTGTTATTTTGACCACATGCCTGTTTTATTTTTACCATCATTTTTCAGTGATGTTTTTTTTGATTTCGTTTTGAATATATTCAAAATTTCCTTTTAATCTACAACACCATGACAAAAGAAACTAACAAGTGCGATCAAAGTAGTTTTATTCCCAAACAAATGACTCTGATTCTTTTAAAGAATGAATCATGAATCATGAATCGGTCTCAGAGCCGTTGAGGTAAATGATGACAAAAGTTGGGTGAATTTTCCTAAAACGTGTGTTCAGGGAATGCATGGAAGAGCAGCTGGAGAAGGAGGCGCGTTTCCGCCATCTTATGGCCCACAATTCCCACGACTCGGCCATCGATACGGACTCTCTGGAGTGGGAGACGGAGACGGTGGAGTTTGAGAGGAGTACGGTACGTAATCGAGTCATCACAGCTGTGACGAACCTCCAAAATGAGTTCAACACCTCACCGTCTCTGATCTGACGTACAGGACGACATGGATATGAGCGCTCTGGGTTTTGATATCGCTGAGGGAGTGAGCGACCCGTATCTACCTGGCGATTATGGGATATTCGTGAGCAAGGTGGACAAAGGAAGTATTGCGGAGGGCAGGTTAAGGTAGGCGGACTCTGCTTTCAGTGTCTCCTGTGAAACGGTCGTGTTTGATTCTAACTAGGGCTGCATGATAAATCGAAATGAAATCGCAATCGCGATTAGGCAAAAGCTGCGATTGTCATGTGCATCTTGTCAGGGAAGCACGGTTCTGTGATCAGTAGTAAATCTCCATCTGAAGGCCGGAGAAACTCCAAATACGCCCTGCAGAAGAAATCCAGGAAATCCCTATGGAACTTTTTCACATTTTCGGGTTTCTCAGCAGCGGAAGTCGTAATTAGTTGAGTTAAAGTGCCCCTATTATGTGTAATGAAAGGTTCATATTTTGGTTTTGGGAGTCCCCAACAGTTTGACATGCATGCAAGGTCAAAAAAACACTTTCATTGTCTTATAATATGCATTTATTTTTATCTTACTTGCTCAACGACTCCCAAACGATTCGCTCAACGATTCATTTTTCCAAACCCCTCCTTTGCTTGACACTAATCTGCGGTGATTGGTCCGATTGGTCTCATTTTCATTTAATCTCTCCTGTAATGCCTGATAAAGCAGCGTTTGTGAGCGCAGTGCTACTTTGTGTATAGCGTTACCGGGGATTTTAAATTAAACAGCTATTTTAATGCTCCAAAAGCGGCACCTAGTGGCAAAGAATGAATTTGCATTTTCATTCAGACCAATGAGAAAAGACCAACAAGTGGGCGGCAATATGCTAATGTTTCAGGTTGACGTCAACATGAAACGGCTTGGGATTCGTTTTAAAAACGGCTCGTTTCAATGATTCAGAGTCGACTCTTTCTTTTGAGAGACAATAACTTTATACACGGTGCACTTTCAGATTTCAAACTTTGCAGGATGTTTTCATTCACTTAGAGCTGTGTTACACACTGCATGAAAGATCATTTTCAAAAATCCATAATGGGGGCACTTTAACTTGAAGAGCAGTGAATGGGAGAGTACCAAAAATATATTTTGCATTCCCATTTGCTCAAATAGCAAAAGAAAAACTCCACGATAGTGTTTTCATGACTTTCAATAAAAGGAAAGAAAATTGAGAGACTGATAACGGCAGTCAGAAGAGAGAACGATGTCAAACTTACCGTTCCTCCCATAGACGCTGCATTAGAAACACCCTCGCATTAGCCTTAACTAGTTTTTTTGTAATTTGATGCAAAGGTGATATAATACAAATTATAGTGTTATAAATGTACATAAAAAAAAAAATATATATATATATATATATATATATATATATATATATATATATATATATATATATATATAAAAAAACTTTTGAGGATTTACAATGCTGATGACGGTTAAACGCGTCATCACAGTCTTGTGAAAAGGGTCCATAGCGTTAGCTGAATAAACAAGATTTAACTGCTTTCATTGATTCAACGTGACTAATAAACACAGGAGTTCTTATTATAATTATTATTCTAATTTTCATTATAATAAATTATATAATAGTACAATGCTAATCGACATAGCCTTTATCACTGCTTAGAATACTATGAAATATGTTGCGTGCCTTATTCCTTGTAAGAAGCCACATCATCTCACAGAAGGATTTATTTCAAACACTCGACTGAAGTTATGAAGTGAGTTTGGAGTAAAAACATGTTATTAAATGTGGTATTTTCACATGCTTTCAGATGGAGCAGCATTTTCTACACAGAGCCGTAGTTCACTGAGAAGCTACGCAAACAGCTGTCATTATCGCGAATGATATCTTTGATTTTATTATCACGCGATTAAGTCATCTGCGATAATGAAAGAGTTTTTTTCATAGCTTGTCAGTGAACTACGGCTCTGTGTAGTAAATGCTGCTCCATCTAAAAGCACATGATGGAGATTTACTACTAATCACAGAACCGGCTTTACTGACGAGATGTGCATGACAATCGCATTCGATTAATCATGCAGCCCTAATTCTAACCAGCGTTTATTCTCGTGGCAGAGTGAATGATTGGTTATTGAAGATAAATGACGTGGATCTGGCCAATAAGGACAGGAAGCAGGTCATAAAGGCGGTGTTCAGCGGGGGCGGAGTCATCAACATGGTGGTGCGCAGGAGGAAGTCTCTGGGAGGACGGATGGTCACTTCTGTTCATCTGACGCTGGCGGGACATAAAGGTCAGATCGTGGGGCTTTGTCTTTCAGGACGTCCAGCAGATCAGCTCTCTTTATCTCTACAGTCTCTCTCTCTCTGTCTGTAAAACATATTTTATTGGACTGTCCTGCTTTTAATGTATGTAGAAAACTCTTTTATGATGTGAACTCACTTAAGAGTTATTTAGTTTAATTTTGCCAGAAAAAGTTTTAGAATGATAAAATATTTTAATGTAAAAAAATCCTGTGTAATATAACTTGTTTGTTTGTTTGCTGGTTTTTATTGTATTTGTTATACTTGTATTTTTAAAAATTGTTTTGCCATGAAAATAGCCTAAGATGCTGACATGACATTAAATAAAAATATATACTGAACTACTCTATGTCTGTCTTTCAGATTGTGGTGTTGGGTTGGAGAGCGGCGTGTTCGTGTCGTCTGTTTCTCCAGGCAGTCCCGCGGCCAGAGACGGGTCGGTGTGTCCCGGCGATCGGCTTCTCAATGTGAGTCGACTCGTGTGCTTCTCCTTTCATCAGCACCAGTTCTCCAGGAATCTCTGATTGGCAGATAGTGATGTGTTGAAAATGATGTAATCGATTGAATCCCTACACTCTCAAACTGCTTCAGGAAAACTACTTTTTTTCTGTAAACTTAATTTTTTTTTTCTATTTATAAGTAATAACTTATTGTGAGTAGTTTTATCAGGGATGTGATTTTCTTTTTCAGTGCTTGTACATGTTTATGTATTTTTTGGACCTAAAGTATGACACATTTGAATTGCATAAATCTGAGGAAAAAACTGCTGCATTTTCATTTTCAGTTTATTTAAACATATTACATTTTTCCAAACGTCTTCCCAAATTTGAAATGAGAATTATTTCTAAATCTGTTTATCAATAAAGCTTTAATGTCTCCCAGCAGTTTTCTGCCAAAATAAAGGCTCAATGCTTTAACATTTGAAAGTAAAGAAATTAAGACAGCCATAAATAGTAGGATTTTAATTTTACTATTGTTCAATTAAAAAAAAAAACTTTTTTTATTTTACAATACAACAGCATTGCAATAGTAATATGCTTTTTATTGATATGATTAATTTATATAATTTAAATAATAAATAACAATATTATTTTTAATAAATAATAGTAATTATTATATTATATTATATATTATTTTTATAATTTAAATAAAATACTTAGCATAATATTATTATGATTATGATGGTTATTAATATTATTGTTTTCCCTAATAATAATAATAATAATAATTAAAAAAGAATTGTTGTTCGAAAGCATGTTCTCCTTTTTTTGTCATTTTGGTCACATGCCTGCTTTATGTTTGCCATTATTTTTCATAGCAGTGCTTCACAGGATGTTCAATCATTGAAGAATTTAAGTATACAACCTTTTTATATACAGAAATTAAAGTACAAAGATTTCTGCCTTTTATTCATTTCATATACTTTTTCCTTCATATCATAGTTTGTAATGTTCATGTCAGAGCTAAATGTTTGGTTCACGGCTTAAAGTTTTGAAATGCCTATGGAGAACAGGTATGAGAAAAATGCATCCAGATCCCAAGCTGCTGAAAAAGTGGGCGGTACTCCTACAATGGGACGCTCTGATTGGTCGATAGTGCAGAGGTTGATTTGCATGTATATTTGCATACAGGCCTAAATAAATAAATACAGGCAATACAGAATGAGATCTCTAAGGTAAAGTAATATGTCACGCTGTATTTTAAACGTATCCATTGTGATTATTTTAAGACTTTAAAATTTTCTCTGACAGATAAACGGGATTTCGCTGGATAACAAATCAGTGAGCGAATGTGAGAATCTCCTGCGGAGCTGCAGAGACTCGGTTTCTCTTTCCCTCCTGAAGGTGAAACATTATTAATTGTCTATTTTCTTTTATTATGAGAGGAATTCAGTCAGCTTACTCTGTTATCGTATCCCAGTTTTTCCCACAGAGTCTGTCGGGTCAGAGCATCGCTGAGAGCCAGCGCGACTGTGAACGAAGCTCTAACGGGAAGTCAGCGGATCAGCTGCGGCCCTGCAGGAAGCAGCCCACCCATAAAGACATGTACAGCCCCACGCGTGACGTGGAGAGTGAGCGCGGTCAGCGCGGGACGCTGTATCGCTCAGAGCCATATCATGAGATCTGCTGCCCGCATCCCACCTCCAAAAGACCCCTCACCTTTCACCCCGTTTCCCCCGGTGACTGCATCACCGTGGAGATGAATCAGGAGAGACAGTGCGTCCCGCAGAAGCAAAGCGGCGGCACGTGGCCCAAAATGGTAGCGGTTGCAATGACACCAGCCGACAGCATCCCACCGCTCTCTATTTTTAAGACCCCAAAGAAGCGGAAGTCGATATTCGACGCAGACATGTTCAAACGGCCGGAGACGCCCTCCAAGCTGGACTACCTCAGTCTGTCCCAGATGCCCAAACATTCCCCGCAGAGCTCCTGGACGGGGGCGGCGCCGCAGATCCCGCCCGAGCCGCCCAAACGCAGCGACTCCTTCAAGTTCAAACACAAGCCGCAGGGAAGCTCCGCCTCTGATTCCACCATCACCACCGGCTCGCCCCCGGCCACGCCCATTCAGACCACGCCCACAGACAAACCCAGTCCTGACTTTGAAAGCCGAGACCGCAATGGGAATGTGCTTCAGAGACAGGGTTCTGGCGGCGGGTCGTTTGCGGAGGACGTGTCAGGACAGGGATCAGATGAACTGGAGGTGAGGAGAGGAAGACCAAACTCTGCACCGGCCCAGCGCCGCAGCCTCACGCCGCTTAAGATGCCGTTTCCACAGGTACTGCGCCTTTAACACACCTGTAATGCTACAGGTTATCAGACCTGCACGAGTACTGCTCAACTACTAATCAACTAGTCGTCCAGTGGAGTTTTTCCTCCTGCTGTCACCATATAGAACAAACACACATGAAGTCATGTGATCCACAACTAGTAGACAAAGCATCAAATAAATGACAGCCAGAAATATTAGGATTGTGATTTTACTATTGTTCTGTAAAATAAAATAATTATTTTTATTATTATTATTATTATTATTATTATTTAATCTTATAACTAATATTATTATTATTTTTGCAGTGCAAGAATATTACTGCAGTAGCAATATATTTCTTTATTGATCTGTTTATTTTTTTAAAGAATTGAAGTAATCATTAAAATATTGGTTTGAATAAAATGTGTGAATAATAATAATAATAATTATTATTATTCACAATTTTTATTTTATTATTATTCTGATTATTTATTATTAAAATTATAAATATCAACAACAACAACAATAATTATAATAGTAACTATTATGATTAATAGTAGTATTATTAGTAAATACACATTTATTTTTATTGCAATAGTAGTAGTATATTTTTATATTAATATTCTTTATTCATTTGTTTTATTTCTATAATGTCAATATTAAATACAATTATTTTGAATTACAATAATAATAATAATAATTATTATTATTATTCACAATATTATTCTTGTTATTCAAACTGTTTATTATGGATCCTTTTCACAAGACTGTGATGACGCGTTTGATGGTCATCAGCATCGTAAATTCTGTAAAGTTTTTCATATTTGTATATTTAAAAAAAAATGTATCTACATTTATAACACTTTTCTTTGTATTATATTACCTTTGCATCAAATTACAAAAAAACTAGTTAAGGCTAATGCGAGGGTGTTTCTAATGCAGCGTCTATGGGAGGAACGGTACTTCTGACTGCCGTTATCAGTCTCTCTCAATTTTCTTTCCTTTTATTGAAAGTGATGAGTTTTTCTTTTGCTATTTGAGCAAATGGGAATGCAAAGTATATTTGTGGTATTCTCCCATTCACCGCTCTTCAAGTTAACCCAACTAATGACGACTTCTGCTGCTGAGAAACCCAGAAATGTGAAAAAGGTCCGTTTAAATGATAAATATCAATAATGAAATAGTTATTATTATTATTTAACAAAATATTATTTTATATTTTTAAATTTATATTTTTATATTTTCATTTGTTTTTATTATTCAAAATATTTATTTTATTAGTATTCAAATTATTCCTTATTATTTCAGTTATTTAAATCAATAGTAGTTATTTTTATTATTATTAAATTTACATAATATGTGACCATGGAGCATGAAAACGGTCATAAGTAACACAGGTATATTTGTAGCAATAGCCAACAATACATTGTATGGGTCACAATTATCCATTTTTCTTTTATGCCAAAAATTATTAGGATATTAAGTAAAGATCATGTTCCATGAAGATATTTTGTAAATTTCTTACCATAAATATATCAACGCTTAATTTTTGATTTGTAATATTCATTGCTAAGAACTTCATTTGGACAATTTTAAAGGTGATTTTCTCAATATTTTTTATTTTTTTGCACCCTCAGATTCCAGATTCCCAAATAGTTGTATCTCAGACAAATATTGTCCTATCCTAACAAACCATACATCAATGGAAAGCTGATGTATGTTCAGATGATGTATACATCTCAATTTCAAAAAATGTACCCTTATGACTGGTTTTGTGGTCCAGGGTCACATATATCATAATATCAAATTGACTAGCCATTGTAGCCAACTAATCTGTGCAACTCCTAACTTTTACTGTACCTCTAATTCAGAAGCAGCATTGCAGGTAGTCAACCTGGTTTATAACACTCAATCTGTTTCCTCTGCAGCAGAGCTTCTCTCATGATGAACAGTCTCCTGAACCTGTGGATCTGGTTCGGTTTTCTCCTTTCCGTTCAAACCGTCACAGCTTCTCGCCTGTACAAGCACGTGAGTTTGACACAATTATGTTAGTTGAAAAAATAGTCAAAAATGAAAATGTAGAACACAAAATAGATGTTCATGCTGTTTTCTATTCCGTGAAATCTATAGATTTTTTCATTGATTTCCTCTGTATGACTTTTTAAAACAAGTTAAAACAATACATTTATAAATGCAAAGCATTATAAAAGCTGTTTTGCCTGATGCTTCTGTATTTAAAAATTATTGTCTTTGTTTGTGTGATGCCAAAAACATTTATTGGTGTATTTGTGTGTCTAGACACCACTCCCAGAATGCTGTCTCCATACCCCGCTGTGACCGCAGTTATGAGGAACCCAGTGTACACGGCCTGGAGTCACTGCGTCAAAACCACCAACTCTGCTTCAGTTCCAGCACACACACACGCTCAAGTCAGGTACACACACACACACACACACACACACACACACACACACACACTCTGATGCATCACATCTTTTTCTGATGCGAGACCCTGACTCTGTCTGTTCTCTTCAGTCCGAAGCACCAGGGCCGATGGAGTGTGGATCTCAACCACAAGCGCTCCGGTGAGCTCTTCGACGGCTCCCGCGGATCGGTTCAGCACAACACCAACTCCCTGCCCTCCAGTGCGAGACAGGGTCTGTACCTGACACAGCACTGCTCTCTCATGCTGCAGTCACTGTTATTTGATGATGTTCTGTTGTGAGCATAACGTGCACTAATTAACACTTGTCAGCACTAGAGAAACTTTAAGGTGTTCCTGCATTTTTCCACCACAATAGAGGCTCTACGGTTTTGAAAGCATGTGTTCCTGTGTCTCAGTGGTAGAGCATTGCGTTAGCAGCGCAAAAGGTCGTGGGTTCAATTCCCAGGGAACACACATACTGATAAAAAAAAATGTATAGCCTGAATGCACTAAAGCCGCTTTGGATAAAAGCGTCTGCTAAATGCATAAATGTAAATATAATGTAAATGTAAAAAAAAAAAAAATGAAGACAGCTGTAAATTTTATTTGGTAAAATGAAAATGATGATGATGATGATTATTATTATTATTATATAAAATACTATTTTTATATTTTACAGTGCAATAGTAATACTATAATAATAATAATAATTTCTTGGTGTATTTTTAATAATTTAAGTAAATAATAATAATAATAATGTTGTTTAGTAAATTATCATTATTATTATTATTATTATTATTGTTATTATCGTTTTATCAAATTATACAATTAAAAAAATATTATTAATCTTAAATACTCTGTTTTATTATTTTACAATGCAGTAGTATTCTTATAATGTATTAATTTATTGGTTTAATTATTATCTTTTCATTTTATTATTATTATTATAAGCATGCCCCATGAGTGGGTTTGCAACTTTGTCACCTTTTGCACCCTAATGAGTTTGTATCCCTGTTTTTAATTTCAATTTAATTAGTGATAAAATCTATTGTGAGTGATTGGCAAAACTTTAATCATAACTGTTAATATAAAAGTCTTTCTTAATTAATCAAAAGTGTGTGGGTGACAAACACAATCTAAAAATGCAGTCTTCAATCTTAATTGGTGATCTAAATGATAAAAGCATCTGCTAAATGTAATTGTGGATGAATCTGTGATTGATAATGATTTTGTGTTTGTGTCCATAGGTTTGTCTCAGTACCGCGAGCAGCGCATCAAGATCCCCTCCACACCTCGCTACTCGCGATCCGCTCACGGCTCGGATAGAGGTGCTGATCTCTCTGATTTACATCATACTTCCTGTGCTGCTACATGAGTGATGGATGTACAAATAATTGTACAAATTGTGTGTTTCAGGATCTCTGTCTCACTCGGACTGCAGCAGCCCCAGTTTGGTAACTCCGCCTCTCTCTCCTCTGGACGCCGCCTCCTTCAGCAGCAGCCAATCACAGGGCTCCATCTCCGCCCAGACCAGGCTGTCAGTCAGTCCTGTGCCAATAGACAGGAGGAGGGACAGGTAGAAATAGAAATATCAAAATGTAACCCTCTGTCGTCATTTACTCACCCTCATGATGGTCCAAACCTGTGCTAATATTTTTCCATACAACACAAAGAAGAGGAAAAATCTTACAAAAAAGTACAAGAATATTTTCAGACTTGTGCATTCCAAGTCTTCTGAAGTCATATGATGCTTTATGTAAGGAACAGACTCAAATTCATAAGCATTTACTGAAGCTCTGAAATCAAATATGGCACGTTTTGAGTTTGACGTTAGAGACATAATCATAGGGGTTTATAATAACATGAGGCTGAGTAAATATGGTGCATTTGGTTAGTTTGTGCCATTCTCGTCATCCTCTTCTCCCTCTCGTAGTTTATTTAGCTCAGATCTGCTTGACTCCTTATTCTCCGTTCTAGTCTGTCTGTTCTTCTGCCACATTTCTCTCTCTGTTCTTCTTCCTGCTCCAGATGTGCATTGTATAACAGGTCTTACCTGAAGCTTTCTCGAGCTCAGAGATCGTGGTTTGCATCTTTACGGACCCTGAGGTTTGTTCACTGTGCAATGAGAGCAAAAAAACAAACTCTTTTCCTGTTTAAGTGAATTTCTTTGATCTGTTTGCTTTTTCCCACCTGTTTTTATGTCATGTCACTTTCCTTTAAATGCACGCTTTTATTTATTTATTTTATTTATTTATTGAAGTGTGACCTGCTGTTATTTACCACCAAAGGTAGCTTAGGGCTGCAACAACTAATCAATAAAATGTATAATCATCAATAATAATTATTCATATATTATGATTAAATAAAAAATGTATTTAGAAAGCATCTGTGACTAGGGATGCAATGATACCATTTTTTCAGATCCGATCCGATCCAGAAAATTCTGCGTATCGGCCAATTCCGATCCGATCCTAGCGCAGGTTTTTTGTTTTTTTTATCAATGTAGAATTTCTAGACTTTGTGTCACTCTTTTGTCTGTTAAACACAATCTACTAGACAACTTAATTTTAATGAAAAATAACATGAAAAAATATATAGGGGTTGTTTACACCTGGTCACTTCATGCATTTTGTAATATAAATCCGATCGCTCAAACCACTTCAGGAGGAGGTCTGGGCCGCATTCCAGACGAAACTGGACATGTGTAAATGCATCTGGTTGTTGAAACCACATGTGAATTTTTCTTCCCAAAATGTATAAAATAATAAAAGTGTGAGAGTGTGTTATAGGCTATATGACATTATAGTCAGATATGACTGCGCTAATTCAACACGCATCGCCGCGGACGAGTATCTGATTATCTCTTCAGCAAGCAGACGTGCAAACTACCGCGAATGAAACTGAAAGTAAGATGCAGACGCTCAACACACAATCATCTTCATTAAAAGTAGTAAGACAACTTATCTTTCCAGTGCTGATGCCGCGCGCTCTCATATTGCGGTCTTTGATCTGGAAATGAGCTGATAATTAATAAAATGCAGTGCTTATCTTTTGATTTCGTTGACGTGAACTGACGGGAATTGAAGATCGGATTTGTATCCGTTTTGCGACTATGTGGCCAAGTGTAAATGGAAACGTTTTAACAAACCAGATAGATATCCGATCAGCGAAAACACATGAAATGACCAGGTGTAAACAGGCCCATTCATAATCTATGACAAAAATACTATTATGAACTAGGTTAGTGGATAATTTAGCAGCAAAAGTTATTCTAGAAAAATCATGAGTGCACAATCTTATAAAATCTAAACATTTAGTGAAATAACATTATTTAGTGGGGAACAAATAAAAATGAATATGTGAAGGACTAAATCTGGTAACATGTTACACATTGCTCCTTGTATTGTTGTAAAATACATTAATGAAAACAAGTAAATGTATTTATTTATAAATATAAACTACAAAATTAAAAGACATTTCTTTTAAATGTATAGCACAGTAATGAAGGCAGCAACATATGATAAAGGAGTCCAATCTATCATATGTTGCTGCCTCCATTACTGTGCTATACATTAGATTATTAATAGCCTTGACATGACATTAATAGGACAGAACAAGAAACGCTATAAAAAATCTTTCATTGTGCAAAAGCATATACGAAAAGCTCAAATAGAGAGCGGCACAAAGCACTTATGCGCTTCCCGTGCACAGAATGATGCTCTTGAAGCAGCACGGAGTCACAGCGCACAGCTCCGGATAGAGAAGTTCAAAGCACAGAGGAAAGAGAGATTGATGTGTAGCTTATTAAATCTGTGCGATAGTTTGAGCCTTTTCTCTTTTAACCGTTTAAAATTTTAGTTATTGTGCGCTCTTGAAGAGAGTTTCATCATCTTGACTGTCTTAACCGAACGTGACACAGTTTGAACGCTGAATGGAGGATGACAGACAAATGCAGCAGAGAGAAGAGTTTACGTGAACTTGAATTTATCGACTTAAATATTCATCTGTACCTCACATTAAACTATGGAATGGCTTCAGAACACTTGGACTTTGACTTTATGGTGCTTTATAATGTTTTTGTGCTTTCGTGGGGCTTAACAATAACACAGAATAGTATATGCACAATATCGGATTTGGATCGGTCTCGTCTCACCGATACCCGATCCACAGAAAATGACCGGATCGGAGCCGATACCGATCCTGAGTATCGGATCGATGCATCCCTATCAGTGACATACTGTTGTTTAAAACTGAAATATTTAAATTATGATTATTTTCATTGTAATTGATTGATTTATCAATTATTTGCAAAATATCCACCAGTTATCATGTCACTTTACAGTCCTCAATAACGCATTTCTGTGTACAAAACTGAAATTTGCCAGAGGGCACAGATGGTGCACAAGTGCATAAACCAAGCTATCAGATGACATATTAAAATGCAACATTGTAACATAAGTAATTGTATCTTATGAGCGCATAAATAGTAACTATATAGGGAATATTGTAATGGGTATAAATATAAAAAGACCTCTTACAGGTTTACATTTAGTCTGTGCTAAAAATGTAATGTTTATATTTTAACACTTTTTTCACAATGTATAGCATTAGTTTTTAATTTGTACATTGTTTGTACAACTTTTATATTTTTATCTATTTGTAATCACACACTCACACACATATATAATATTATTTATTATTATTATTATATATGTATTAATGTTAGGTGTGATTAATCATGATTCATTACAGAAAAATATGTGATTTAATATTTTTTTTAATCAACTGACAGCACCTATATATATATATATATATATATATATATATATATATCACACACATTCACACACACATATATAATATTATTTATTATTATTATTATATTTTAATGTTAGGTGTGATTAATCATGATTCATTACAGATTTTTTTTATATATAATGTGTGTGTTTAATCAGATAAAATGTTAAATGTGATCAATCAAAGAAAAATCAACAGATTAACCAGGTCTACCATCTTAAGTTAAATATTATATTACACTTACATTTTATCCACTTGGCACGTTTACAATATTTTTTTTTTTTTACAAACTGTGCGACGAGTGTAAATGATTTTCTTTGCTGTCTGTCAGAATGTCACTGATAATATCAATAAAGCTTGAACCTGGAATATTTTGATACATTATACAAATGAACACGAATCTGTTATGCAAACCTGTTATTCTGTAAATAACTGAAAACAGCAGTAAATGCATGTGTGAACGATTGTGATAGTTTGGTTCTGTTTTGTTCTCTGAGACGGACTGTTTTGATGGATGGTTGCCCATATTGTGTGTTTTTGCGTTTTAGGCCGTACATTGAGGAGCCACGATTTGTCACTATCCCCAAAGGGGCGGAGCCTCTGGGCATCTCTATAGTGGGTGGGGAGAATGGTGGCATCTTTGTTTCCAAGGTAACGGGAGGCAGCATCGCCCAGCAGCACCACCTGGAGTTTGGAGATCAGCTTCTGGAGGTGCGTCAGAAAACACTCGGAGAAATACAGAGCTTATCGTTAAACTGAGCATGTGTGAATCTCTCTCTCTCTGTCTCTCCGCAGTTTAACGGCATTAATCTCAGGAACGCCACCGAGCAGCAGGCCAGACTCATCATCGGGCAGCAGTGTGACACCATCACCATACTGGCACAGTACAACCCACACATGTACCAGCTGGGCAATCACTCCCGCTCGAGGTACAGCGCACCGTACACGTGACTCTGTCATGCTTTAGAAGCACTGTGTGAGTGTCCTGACGTCTTCATTTCTGGCAGCTCCCGGATGGAGTCGTCCATTAGCTCTCACTCGACACCCGACACGCCCGACTCTAACATCGACACGCTCAGCGAACAGGACGAGGGCACCATGACCCCGCCCTCCAAACAGGCCACGCCCACAGCCAGCCCTCACAGGTAACAAACACTCTGGCTCTCGTTCGCTAAGAATTGTGTGGATTATTTCATATTTATACATACAGGGAATCTTTTCTGCTTGATTCCAGGGTTTCTGGTGGTCTTAAGGCCTAAAAAGGTCTTAAATCGGAGCAGAAAGTCTTAAATTCATAAAGCAGTGGCATTAAATGTTGCATACATAGCAAAGAAATAAATATGTTCCTTAGTATTTTTGTTTTGTTGTCTAATACAAATATCTAAACATCCTTAAATCAAGTTTTGTTTTCTGAGAAATTGAGCAAAATTAAGTGAGTTTATGGCTAAAATAACCAATATCTGTCACGGGGGAATGAAAACTTGTTTTCCCTTTAAATTACTTAGATTTTTCTGAGCCCATTGACTGATATTTGTTCTTGTTTTAATCATAAACTCAATTTATTTTAAGCTTTTTTTCATAAAACAAGAATTCTTCGATGTATGATTTAGTCTTAAAACATTTGCACTGATAAGGATAAACATCACTTTTGTGTGGTGTAATCAAAAGGTACTTTTATTCCTTAAATTTTCTTTACTTTGTCTTAAAAGGTCTACCTTCACAACACCTGCAGAAACCCAATTCAATTAAATTCAATTAAAATAAATGAATAAATAAAATAAAAAACTTTTAATTTCATCTATTGCCAAGGCAACATTTCTCATTTTAATTTAGTATAATTTGATATACTAAAATTACTAAAAATAAAATAATAAAAATAAATTAATAAAAACTATGTAGACATAAAAAAACATAAATTACTAAAAATGACCAAAACACAACAAAATTACTTAAACTTTAACATAAATTATGAAAACAGAAAATATAGAAATAAAAATGATAAAAAAATATACACTTCCAGGATATATATATTTTTTTTTTTGCATATGTGTGATTTCAGTTGTTCCTACATTTATGTGTAGATTGAGAATAAATTTAATTACAAATGTTTCTGAAGAATCTCAAAAAGATTTGTGAAAACTTTTTCTCTCACTGTCATCAATGTTGCATCCTGAACACGCCCACTGCTCTGATTGGTCTAACTGTGCTCTCTGCTCTGTGATTGGCCAGGGATCGGAGCGAGGGCAGGAAGCATGCGGAGCCGAGGCGGGTGGTGCTGAGGAAGACTCAGGTGGATCTGGGGCTGAAGATCTGTGGAGGAAACCTGACGGGGGTTTTTGTGGAGGCTCTGGAAGAGGACAGTCCTGCTCGAGGAGCCGACGGCCTGCAGCCTGGAGACCTGATCCTGGAGGTACTGGTCCATCAGAAGCAGCCTCACGTTACCCTGTTTGACAGTGTGCTGGATGGTGTTGTGATGTCATTTCCTGTTTGCAGTGTAACTCGGTGAGTTTGAAGAATAAGACCGCTGAGGAGGTGTATCTGGAGATGCTGAAACCCGTGGAGAACGTCACCCTCAGAGTCCAGAACCGACCCGAGCACTTCAGGAGGGTCAAAGACGCACTCGGAGACGGTTTTTACATCAGGTAACAGACTCAAACCTGTCTGTTTGTCAATCAGGAACCGTTCGAGAGTTTCGACTGGAATACAGAATCATCCTTCCTTAATTATTCCATTAATTATAAAGATTAATGTTATTTATTGCATTGATTATGATTTGTCGCTTGCTGCATTTTATGGTCTAATATTTGTGTGTATAATAACACTAAACCGTACAATCATTATTTTCCTTTATAGAAAGTATAAAAGTGCATATTTATTTGTTTGCTTCATATTCCTAATGAACCTGTCTGAGCTAATTATGTGATAATCAGACTGTTTACCCTGAGCGATATATTAATATATTATTTTCTGGATATTTTAATTGACCATTAAATTTTATAAAGAGCACAACTAGATTCATGGATCTCTTTAGTCTTGTGAGATTCACACGTGACTTTTTCATGTGTTTAAAAAAAAGTATGTTATTTTTATGTGTTGTTTTATTGGTGGATAAAAATGATTCTTTCCCTGTTTACTATTATTTATTTATTTGTTTGTTCGTTTAAATTTACCATATGTGTTTATGTAGTTAAATACAGATCACATATCAGTGTTATTTGAGTTCATAATATATAAACTACTTAAATAAAAAATGATAGTTTTATTAATATTCTATATTTTACCATATTTATATATTTTCTGTTTTTATTTTCATTTGTTGATGTTTTAGTATTTGTTGTTTTTGTTTACTTTTTTCTTTTTTATGTCTATATACTTTTTATTTTTATTCAATTTTAATCATTAAGGTTTTGTTTTCAGTTTTATTTCTTTTAGTAGTTCAGCTTAAACTAAATGAAAATGAGAAATGTCTATCTGAAATAAAACAAAAAGTATATCTATATATATATATATATATATATATATATATATATATATATATAAACAAACATCTGTTAATGTGTATTTTTAAATTTATCTAATTTAATTTGACTTTAATTTAATGTTTTTTTTTATTTATTTTTTTAAGTAATGATTTTTTAAATGGTTTTAATGTTGGTTTTCAGTAACTATAATAACCCTGTCACATAAATATTTACTGAGCACAATAGCTGTTTGGTTAAAATGAAACCGAGCAAATAGTAAATATTAAGATATATTATCATGGCCTTGCTCATTTGTCTGCATGATGCTTGTCATATCCTCACTCTTGATCTCTTTGTGTTTCAGGGCGTTGTTTGACCATGCTGGTGATTTGGAGCAGGAGTTGAGTTTCAAGAAGGATGATATTCTCTATGTGGACGACACGCTGCCCGGAGGGAATTTGGGCTATTGGTTGGCATGGCAACTGGACGAGAACGCACAGAAGCTGGTGCGCGGACACGTGCCCAGCAAGTGCATGTATGTCTATATGTGCTGTTCATGTAATCATCACTGGTGTTGTTTTACAGTTAAACATGAAAAATTAATTCTTCTAAATGAGTTTAAAATATGATGCACATGATATTACACGTAGTGTTGTCAAAAATATCCATTTTTTGATACTGATATATCTGAAACTGCTTCCAGTGTGAATTAAACATACATTACATGTGTTTATAGTGCTCAGTAATGCTCACACCACCTTGTTTTAAGTAAAAATAGGAAAAATAATACTTTTCTCTAAAGAAATGTGAAGTGAACATATGCAAATCCATAAGTTTTTCTCCAGTGTATAGGATTTTTTTCTTAGTGGATTCATAAGAGGTTCATATTTCATATTAAAGGCATGGATTGATTTTGCATACCTATCATAATAATATAAACATTTATAATATAACATTTTCTAACAATTTATAGTTATAGGCCTCTTCCATAGTTTTCCATAAAATAATAATAATAATAATCTAAATATATTTAATCTTAATTATGTATATTCTTAATTATCTTTTATTTATTCTTAAATTTGTTCTATTTTTGTTATATGAAATGGGGTTATTAGTAATTTTTTTGTTTTGGTTTAATATTCTTGCATGCCTCCTGACAAAAATTTAGAAATGACTGTCACAGATTTTTATCATGATAATATAGTATTTTATAATAAAACCGTTTCTAATAATTTGCATGTTAAGAGGTCACCCTGTAGTTTTCCTTAAAATAAATAATTAATCATTATTATTATTTATTGCTTTTCTAATTTTGTCAGATTTTTTTAGTAATAATCATAATAATTATCTTTACTCATATTTATATAGAAGCACAAAATGTTTGACCAAATTTTGCAGGCCTACAAACAAGCACAATCATTTTTTGATTGTTTTAAAAATCCCATTTTAAATTTAAAAAGAAAAATTGCAATTGATTTTTTTTTTGTGTGTTTTGCGTGTGTAGGATGGATCAAGATTCTCAGCGGCAGTACAGCGTCACAGACGGTAAGGACGACAGCGGTTCTGGTAAAACGCTCTCGGCCGCGGCGCGCCGATCCTTCTTCCGCCGTAAGCTCAAACACAAACGCAGCAGCTCCAAAGACGGCCGAGACGCTCCGGCGGCAGACGCTGTCAGCACAGACTCCGTGCCTTACATGGATGGTGAGAAACAACACGTGTAGTGAGCGAAACTTCACGTTTATCCTCAGCGTCTCATTTACTCTCTGTTTGTTCAGACTGTCTGAGTCCGGCGTATCAGCGCGTGCTAAAAGTGGAATCGACCAATCGCAGGCCGGTGTTGATACTGGGGCCCCTTGTTGAGCCAATCAAAGACATGCTGCTCAGAGAGGCTCCTGGGAAATACTGCCGCTGTTTACCTGGTGAGATCTACTGACATTTGACACGTAAAATAGAGTTTAAAGCATTCATAACAACTTGACCATGACTGGGTTTTCAATTTTGACTGAGGGATAAGAAGATGATGATGTCTCATGATTTCTCACTCGCTCTTCGTGTTGTTCAGAGGGGATGAAGGCGACCCAGCAGGCCATCGAGCGAGGCGTCAAAGACTGTCTCTTCATCGATTACAAGCGCCGGAGCGGCCACTTTGATGTGATGACGGTGGCGTCCATTAAGGAAATTACAGAGAAGGTGAGAGAGACACCAGACTCTTATGAAACAACGCTATTCCAGATGCTGACTGAATTATTTTCAAATTGAAGTGAATAGAAACACTGATATCTTACCTGATGTGATGAATATGTTACGTTTTGCTTAAAGACAACAATGACTAATTTAGGACCATTTTAAAAAGAGAATGTAATGAGAATCACCACTGAGCATGATGAGAATGACAAAAACCTCAAAATTAAAACATCCGGACACATTAAGATGGAGAAATCTGGGTTGAAAATGGCTTAATTGTCATTTATATTTATTTATTTATTTGTCAGACACTTTTTATGCAGAGCAACTAACAAATGAGGAAATTTAGCAGGAAACTCATGAAAATAATGTATCAATGGCCAAATTATTCATTTATTAGATACTTTTTCTGAAAAAAACTAACAAAAGAGGACATTTGTCAGTAAATTGTCATTAAAGTAATATATCAATTCTGAAGAATCTTAATCGTTCTAAAATAATTTTCATTTTCTTAATGTAAAACATAAGTAAATAATCTAATGAATGATGTGTCTATTATTATTAGTGCTGGGCAACGATTAATCGCGTTAAATTGCATCCAAAATAAACGTTTTTGTTTATATAATGTGTGTGTACTGTGTATATTTATTATGTATATATAAAGACACACACGTACAGTATATATTTTGAAAATATTTACATATATTAACATGCATATATTTATATTCATATAATTTATATTATATATAAATATATTTAATATAAACATAACCTATTTTTCTTAAATATATACATGCATGTGTGTGTGTATTTATATATACATAATAAATATACACAGTACACACACACATATTATGTACACAAAAACATTTATTTTGGATGCGATTAATTGCGATTAATCGTTGCCCAGCACTAATTATTATAAAGATTCACATTTATGCACATTTATTTTCAAAAGATTCACATTTATGTGTATATTACTCCAGAGGTTGTGCTGAGGTCATGCTGTCTCTCTCTTTCTCTCAGGACTGTCATTGTCTGCTGGACATCGCACCTTACGCCATCGAGCGCCTGCACGTCGTCAACATTTACCCCATCGTCATATTCATACGATACAGAAACGCCAAGCAGATCAAGTAAGTGACGTCTGCCTTTGGATGTTTACACAAACACTCGTTTAGGCTCATTTATGTCTCGTGTTGGTCCTGAACATCCATTTTTCCATTAGTGCTCAGTCTTTCTCTCTCATTACATTCAATGACTTTACATCTTTATATTGCTTTGTCCTTGCAGGCCGCATACAACACCATGTCTGATTCATTTTTGAATGATTCTTTATAATGAATCAGTCTAATGACTCGCTCTATTGATTACTAATGAGGGAGTTGCCTAGACTCCTAGCCGCTAGAAATGAACATTTAGCTGTGCTTTCAGATGCATTTGACTTGCAGCAGCTGCGTCTGTACCGAGTCTGTGTTTTATTCTCTCAGGGAGCAGAAAGACCCCGTGTATCTGCGAGACAAAGTGTCCCAAAAACATTCCAAAGAGCAGTTTGAGTCTGCGCAGAGGATCGAACAAGACTACAGCAAATACTTCACAGGTCTGAGACGCACACACGCATGCGTTTACACGATTGTGCTCACGACGGTGTGCTGGTGAGTGATTTGTGATGCTGTTCTGTTGCAGGCGTCGTCCAGGCCGGCAGTCTGTCCAACATATGCACTCAGATCATGGCCGTCGTGGACCAGGAGCAGAACAAAGTGCTTTGGATTCCTGATGGGAGCATGTGAAGAACGATAAACTGAGTCCACACACATCCTTCACAACACACTGCTGAAAATGATCTGCATGCTTAGCATTTTTGTTGTTTTTCATTACAAATATCTAAAGATTCTTAAATTACATTTAAGGAAAGAGATTTAAGGTATTAATTCTTGTTTTCTGAAGAATTAAGTGAGACAGTAAAACAGTAGTTCATTAAAAAATGAAAATGTGCTCACCTTCAGGCCATCCAAGATTAGGATGAGTTTGTTTCTTCATCAGATTTGGAGAAATGTCTCAGGAATGGATGCTCTGCAGTGAATGGGTGCCGTCAGAATGAGAGTCCAAACAGCTGATAAAAACATCACAATAATCCACAAGTAATCCACACCACTCCAGTCCATCAGTTAATGTCTTGAGAAGACAAAAGCTGAAACAAATCCATCGTTAAGACGTTTGTAACTGAAATATGACTCCACAATCAATAATAATGCTTCCTCCAGTGAAAAAGTGTTCTGGTCTGAGTCAGGAGATAAATCTGCATCAGATCAAGCAGCGTTTACAAGACAAAACAGCTCTAAACAAATATGTGGCTGGATTTTAATGTGAGAGACGACAGGAGATGCACTTTTTCACTGGAAGGAAGCGTTATTATGGACTCTTATTTGAGTTAAAAACGTCTTAATGCTGAATTTGTTTCAGCTTTTGTCTTCTCCAGATGTTAACTGATGGACTGGAGTGGTGTGGATTATTGTGATGTTTTTATCAGCTGTTTGGACTCTCATTCTGACGGCACCCATTCACTGCAGAGGATCCGTTGCTGAGACACTGATGAAATCACATCACAACTATTCCTTTAAGAATATTAAGATATTAGTAAAAGACAAGAATACTGAGTAAGAAAATAATTGTTTTGCAGTGTAATAAACATCGCCACCGATCTCACACTGTTGCAACACTCCACTGCTGTTAAATTCACTACACACCTCTAGGGCTGGACGCTATATCATATATTCATTAAATATTAAGTGCTTTATGAGCAGCTATGAACTTCCTAATTGTTTAATATGTTTTTATTTGGTGGTCAAGCTTCATGATGGATTGCAATCAGTCGATTCAAAACTCCGATTCAATGATTTGCATCCTCACTCAGAAATGTCTATTTGTTGCTTATAAATATAATTGAATGTAAATATCACTGTTTTTCTTTGACTATATCGCCCAGCCCTGAACAAACACTCCTCGCACACACAAACTCTCAGGCAACGATCACAACTGTTAGATGAGCAGCAATATCCTCCATTCACTGTTTTCTCTGTGGTAACACTAATTTATGAGGGCTTTCATGTAGTTCTTCATGTTTACAGAAGTGAGGTTTATGAACCAGCTTACTTGAATGTTTAACTTAATGTATCTGTCCCCGTATGGGTCTGATCCGATCCGATCGGTGCATGCTAGTTCGACACAGACACTCAATTTATGGTTTTCTGAAGTTAAAAATACTGACTGTCAAGTTTGTTTTCTGATCGCTGATCATGTTAAAGGGTTCATTCACCCCGAAATGAAATCTTCTGTCATCGTTTATTCAAGCCTGTATTCTGTGGAACACAAAAGCAGATGTTTAGCAGAATGTTTGAGCTGCTCTTTTCCACACAATGAAAGCCGACAGGTTGCCATGCTTCTAAAAGCACCATAAAATAATGTATTTACAGAGCTTTTTGAGGGTTTTTTCTTACTCAAAGTTGTCATATGAATCTGAATAAAGTGCTTTTTTTGATTCACTTTCATTGCACAGAAAAGAGCAGAGTGAACTTTCTGCGATCTCCGGGTTTGAAACGACATGCAAATATTTTTCATTTTTGGGTGAACTATTCCTTTAAGCTTTAATGTAGCAGTTTCTTTATTTCACTTTCTTTTAAGTGTACTTGTTTTTATTTAAATGAACGATGCAATAGTCTGCTGCATGATAATTTTACTATATGCTCTGATTATTTTTACTGTCTGGTTCATTTGTAACTAATTTAAATGTCTTTTGTAGTCGAGTATTAGGCAGAGCTGAATGCTTATGCGTAATATCGTTTTCAGAAACAAACGTGCCAAATGCTTTCTTCTGCTTTGCCTGTATTTTGCACTCATTTGGATGGAAAGGTAGACAGACCTACTTTATTAATCCCAGACGGGAGATTGAGTAATCCTCGTTCAGGAATAGTTAGTTCATCCTCTCTCTAGTGAAAGCTTTGGTACTACACTAGTCTTCCTGTTTACCTTACAAAAGGATGTTCACTGTGACATCGCTTCCTGTTCTGACCCGTGTTGACCAATGAAACGAGTCGTCTGGTTTAGCTTCAACAAAGAGTGAAAGTCTCACATCATGTAATGTTCTTCCACTCCTGCCAATAATGACACTGATGTTGAATTGGTGCAGATGCTCAGATTGTAGCTGGAGAAAAACAAACAAACATAATTCCAATTAAAATTCTGTTTTCCATTATGTTTTATAATGATATAACACCTTGGTACTTTCACATTTAAGACAAACATATGATTTTGTAATTGTTACATTAATAAAGTCTAAATTAAACATGACCCAGCATATTTTACTGTGTAAACATTTATTTTTATAAAATGATTCTTTTTTCCATCTGTATGTATTGAGTCTGTATGTTTGTAGTTTATGCTGAATTCATGGACAACTTGGAGCAATAAGGAAAGTAAAAGTCTCAAATATTCTATACATTTCTATAAACATGATTTAATATAATGTGTGGTGTGTCCCAGAGCTCATGTGGATAATGTGATGATGCAGTTCCTGTGAGGAGTCACCAGATGGCGTCATATCCTTCTTCAGCCTCCTCTCCATAACCAGGATTATATAAACATCACATCAGGTGAAATATTATTACTGGCTGAGCTGATCAGCGGAAAATATCATACGGCAGAGGGAAGATTATTTGTTATCATACAAAAGGAAAAACAAGCTCACCTTGATCCTAAATGTGGCTTAGAGTGACTTTTATTGTTTCACTTGCAAAATATCAGTGATACATATTTAGGTTAAAAATAAACTTATTTGAAGCCATAGAGAAAAAATAAATAAAAAGGGTTTTCCACTTTCTCAGTGAGATTGTGTAAGTTTGCATCCTTGTTTATTATTATTTTTTAATTTCCCTAGAATCTGAAGTGCATGGATTCAGATGGAAAACCTTTCAATGACAGACATATATAATAAAATCTGGGATATAATGCATTTACGCAACATGTCACAAAATATAACACGTTGATCTTATTGTGCACAATAATTGAGCCGTTCGTATCCATTATGAGGTATAATATCATGGTTATAAATGCCATGAGCCTTTCATTTATAGGCTATGGTAACCATGGTGTCCTTGAAAATACCATATTTTGGTTACCAGGGTGTGAATTATTGGTTTAGCGGGTCCCTGAGCAATAACAATCACTTTAACAATGAAAAACGACTTTTACTGTCATCATAGGCATCAACAAAAGTCTTTTAAATGTGTTTTATTTTTACATCTCAGAATGTGAGCTCTTCAAGGACAAGCATATATATATATATATTATGTAAAAAAAATCAACAGACAAATTTTAAACTAAAAATAAATAGTTTTTTGTTTATATTTGTGTTTTGTAAATCTATAATAAATTCATAAATAAGACAGTAGGCTACCGTTCGATGTCGGCCAACTGTTGCTATGGTTACGTTCTGAGCGAAAGTGGCTTCGCAATCGTCCATTTACGCGCTAACTAACTTGAAATCTTACATTTTATTTTATTTAAATGCGTTTTAAATATTTTTCATGCCCACTTGCCATAATCCACAACCTAAAATCTAAAGATACTTCTCTCAAAACTGTAGTTACCACGACAGATTTCTGTAAAATAATAGCGACTGCTGGATGTTTTGACTATTGGCGGGGTTTGGAGACGTTCTGACGGGCATCAGACTGACTGGCTCCGCCCTCTGGCACCTGTACATCTGCTCTGTACGCGACGAATGGATAGAACGGAGCTGAACGCAACACGTTAGTGAATGAGAGCGCACGGAAGATCCACGCCGTTCGCCGACGCTCACGCAAGCTTTAAATCGCGGGGATGTTTTCCATCATGATACATATCCAGCGTTCGACCTCGTTTAAAGACGCGACGACGCGTTTCCAGTAGGAGTTTGCGTGCGTTTTGAGAACGACTTTTCAACTGCGCGGAGAACCGAGCACCGGGCGAGAGCGCAGAGCGCAGCGGGAGGAGAGTGCGCACACGCGGGGCTCTGCCCTGCCAAACATGGCTGATCGTCGGGAGCGGGGCGCTGCAGGGATCTCCAGAAAGACGCTCGATGCTTCCCACTGAAGAACCAGAAGATGATGATGGTGATGAGAAGCGGCTCTCCTCAATAATGACCTATCTGCCCTCGGTTCGGAACATGGCTGTGATCATCCCCTACACCAGTGATATACCCTGTGACCCCAAAGGCCAGAGGATGTGGTGGGCTTTCCTCGCCTCCTCCATGGTCACTTTCTTCGGGGGTCTGTTCATCATCCTGCTGTGGAGGACCCTCAACTACCTGTGGACGGTGTGCTGCCACTGCAAGGGTAAAAAGAAGGTAAACCCCCCCAATGACACCTGCTTTTAGGTCAAAAGTTTGGACGCGCTTCACTGATGATTTTAAAAACCTGTGATCTGAAGACTAGACACATGCAAATTACTTCACAAAATACAATGATAATCACGCAAGTTCCTTCTTCAGCTTTGAAATCACCTCTTGAAGTTGGTAGATGCATGAACAGACTGACAAAGAAGCTCAAGAGCTTTTACAACAGCGGCACTACATCATATTTGTGTTTCTCATCACTTTACTGTTAGTCTAACAGGTGGGCAACAG
Organism: Schizothorax lantsangensis; assembly: GCA_027422415.1. NCBI lineage: Eukaryota > Metazoa > Chordata > Actinopteri > Cypriniformes > Cyprinidae > Schizothorax > Schizothorax lantsangensis. The sequence continues at coordinate 30,744,130 of CM049860.1, read as the reverse complement.
GATGAATGTGTGGTTGTGCCCAAACTCTTGACTGATAAATATGAAATATGTTTTTTGTAGTTCAGCTGATCGAGGTCTTGTTTGATTCCGACACTCACACTGTTATGATATAGCTAATCAATGCACTGGAAATCGCTTCGGATTGAAATGTGCCGAATGTGAATGTACTTTTGTTCAGCTCTGAAGTGTTTATTCTTTTACATATGTGACCCTGGACCACAAAACCAGTCATAAGGGTCCATTTTTTAAATCGAGATTTATACATCATCTGAAAGCTGAATAAATAAGAGACAATATTTGGCTGAGATACAACTATTTGTAAATCTGGAATCTGAGGGTGCAAAAAAATCTAAATATTGAGAAAATCACCTTTAAAGTTGTTCAAATTAAGTTCTTAGCAATGCATATTACTAATCAAAAATTAAGTTTTGATATATTTACGGTAGGAAATTTACAAAATATCTTTATGGAACATGATCTTTACTAAATATCCTAATGATTTTTGCATAAAAGAAAAATGTATAATTTTGACCCATACAATGTATTGTTGGCTATTGCTACAAATATACCTGTGTTACTTATGACTGCTTTGTGCTCCAGAGACACATATTGCTCTTTGTGAGTGCTTGAGGAGAGTAAAACCATTTCGTGCTCTTACTAAAGTCATGTAAATAGTTAAAAAAGTGTGAGAAAATAGGATTTGATGAACTTTGAATCTCTTCTTGCCTGATAACTGAAGTGTGAAATTAGCATTTTACTGATACAATATGAAACATGTCACTTAGATGAAGCAGCTACCAAACTGTAAAGCGTAATGTGAATGAAAACGTCTAGAAAAGACTATGTATAGCTTGTTGTTCTACATGGCAGCTCTAGGCAGTTGATAAAGTGTTCCTAGTGATTGCTAGGCGGTTTCTAAGTGTTCCAAATGGTTGCTAAGGTGTTCTAGGTGGTTGCTAGGCAGCTAGGGATTGCTACTAGGTAGTTGCTAAAGTCTTCTAAATTATTGTTAGGCAGTTGATAAGGAGAAGTGGTTTCTACACTCTTGGTTAAATATGGACAAACCCAGCAACTGGTTAATGTTTAACCCAACCACTGGGTCAAAACAACCCAATAGCTGGGTTTGTCCATATTTTGCCCAGTGCTCGGTTGTATTTAACCCAGTTAATTAAATAAATAAATAAGTCTATGATTTTTATCTATGGGTAATTGACTGGATGGTGAAAAGTTTCTCTATAGACATTATGCACCAGACGACCGAAGACGATGAGCGCACTCAGCGCAGCTGTAAAGGGGCGGGGCTACATAAGGTGGGAGGTGGTTAAAAATAATAGTGATTGATGACAGCAGTTGTTCAGAGATGAAAAAAACACTTTTTTTTGGAATAACGAACTTTTAAGTAATTCACAGTACGATCAGGAATGTGATGATATAGTATAGTTTTGATTTCATGTTGACTTCAGATACAGATTCAGGAACTGAGTTTACGTGCTGTAGTTGAACACGCTGTCATTTCATTCACTTGAAAACAGTGTTTTGTTTCTTCCTCTGTCTGTTAAGGGTGTGTGATTATTATCTAGGATAGGCCTAATATCGTATGAGTTGCTTTATCAATGTGCAAGCTTACATTTTGGAGTGTTATTCACTTTGAAAAAAACAAACAGAAATGCATCTTTACAGTCGTAACACATTGGCTGTGTGATGAATCCTATTAAAATGCAGTTAGAATGACCCTATAATTCAGTTTATACAAGCAAAAAATGCTGTTTTCCTGAATATCAGCGCGTGAGCGCGATTGCAAATTAGATTGATTTTATACAACAGTTGAACAAGATGTTTTAAGTGAATTACACAGTAGACACAGTTGTCTGTTTTACCTATGAAATAGTTCCAAACAAAGCCAGATCAGAATATTTGTACATTTTAAAGAAACACTGCAGTGTTTTGTTCCTGAATGAATCTGTTTTTGAACGAATCATTTGAGTCAGTGATTCAATAATCCATTCATAAAGACAGTTGCTTGCTTTGTTTCTGAACGTTCTGAAGCTGTTTTGAATGAATCGTTTAAATGAATGATTCAATGAATCACTTATTAAGACATGGTCTTACCAGCACAAAATCACACTCAGCAAAATATTGTTTAATTATTCATTATGGGAAAAATCATGAAAAATATTGAGAGATCATTCTTGTCAATATTGCACACCTCTTCTTTCTAAACAATTATTAAAAGACTAATGAGTGTTTTTGAAGAATCATTTACACCTGTATCTGTGTGAAAGCTGTTGATTTGACAGGAACACAGAGAGCAGAGTCGTACGAGAGCTTCGCTTGTGTCTTTTACCCATGTTTGACATGGAGCCAGTGGTCAGGAATAGGCTGAGTTTTCACTGCCATTGTGTAGTCTGCCCACACACACACACACACACACACACACACCACAGCTGTTGCTTTCATTACAGGCCTGTCAAACATAGTTGTGTTCTGCCAGACGTTTCAGGAAGACTTTTTCTCCCGTTCAGACCTCAGCGGCCTGTTTCCACTCAAACACACGGCTCTGATTGAACTTGATTTAATGTCAGCGTCAAATCAATCATTTGCTTATTTTCTTAATACATGTTCCTGCTCTGATTGAGAGTGATTCATCTGTGACTGTCCTGAACTGTGACGTCAAATACAGCAGACAGGGAAAATATGAGCCTATTCATGATAACCAGACATCTAAACATCTACTGCTTTATTACAATATAGATGAAATTATGGTGCAATATTTGAGTTTATATTTGAAATATATGTATTTTTGCTTTCGCTTTTGCTTCCCCAAAAATCTTTTGTAATACATTTGTATTTTGATGATTCATTTTATTTATGTAAAATTAGTTTGTATTTGAAACATTTCTATTGAATTTGAGGTTATGACATTTATTCACCCATTTACATCCACTCTTCTGCTGTTCTTATAGTGAGTTTACCCCAAAATAATCATTCTGAATGTGTAACTCACTCTCATGTTGTTTAAAGTCTGCCTGTTTCTCTTGATAAATAATTAGCAAGCATTGATGGCAATTAAAATATTAGCTACATGCCCACACAAATGTGCATATATTTACAGTGTTATAATGTTATAAAGGTTCAAAAAATTCTAAAAGGTTATAAAGAGCTAGAGAAAGAAATTAAAAAAGCCACTCGTGCATAAATGGCGCCACTAGGTGTGTGCGATATTGCAAAAAAATGATATCTCAGTATTTTGGGGACTTTGTCGATAATTAATATAATAATGTAATTACATAATAATGAAACGATCATTTGCTAACTGTGTTTTTGCTCTGGTACTTTAGGCCTGTCATGGAAAAATAAATAAGAAACTAAGACAATAAGTCCCTGTCTTAATGAGTGATTCATTGAATCATCCATTCAAACGATTCGTTCAAAACAGCTGATTTGTTAAGAAACGAATCACGTGACTGTCTTTAGAACTGGATCATTGAACCACTTACTCAAATGATTCATTAAAACAGATTCGATCAAACAGAAATGACTTGTTCATAAACAGATTCATTCAGGAACGAAACACTGCACAAAATATTCCCATCTGAATAAGCACAAATATTCTGATCCGGCTTTGTTTGGAACTATTTCATTGGTGAAACAGAAAAAAACAGACAATATTATGTCTATCGTGTAACTCCTGTAATATGAACTTGTTTGTTGAACTGTTGTTATCTCTCATTCACGATCACACGCACGTGCTGATACTCAGGAAAACGGCACTTTTGCTTGCGTGATATTACTAAACTATATCATATCCTATAAATATAAAAAATAAAATGCAGGGATTATTTTTAGCGTATATAACTGAAGTTATATGGGTGTTCTAACAGGCTTCATCACACAGTGCATGCTTTTGGACTCTGAAGATGTGTTTTTTTTATATATTTTTTTTTATATATATACTCGTGTATATTCGATAATGTCAGCTTGCACATCGTTAAAACAACAATTATGATATTATCACAGACGATAAATATCGCACACCCCTACACTCACATACATTGCACTAAATGGTATTGTTCTACTGATAGAAGCTCTCCTTAATGTGACAAGCTTGTCAGTTCAGTTCAGTTACAGTCTGTCTGCAATACAGTGCTTTGAGTGACTTTATATCTTACCTGAACCATGTAGAATAGAACAGAACAGAACAAACTGGTATTACACGTCACATTCTGTCCCTCTCACTTCACTTTAGCTGCTTTTGTGTTCCACAGAAGAAAGTCAAACAGAATTGCAATGACATGAGGGTCAGTAAATGATGACAGAATGTGCATTATTGGGTGAACCTCCTCTTTAATACAAGATTTTGTCATTGTTAGAGCATATATTTCTTTGCAGTGATTTACAGCTGGCCGTTGCATTAATTGCAGCTCTCAAACTGTCCATCTCCTCTCACTTTCTCTGTTTTCATACATGCATCTTCCTCATTCAAACTGCCGTGTCACTCTCCTGTAGTGTGCGTGAATCAGATGCTTGTTGCTAAGCAACAGGCGGCATATTCATTATTGAGCTGGGAAATATCCCCTTATGTAATTGTGCTTTTCTAGAGACACACACACACACACACACACACACACACTCACCTGTCAGAGTGTGTGATCAGTGTGTTTTCTTCACCACAAACACATTTACATTCAGAATCTACTGGCGTCTCACACACAATCTGAGCCAGAAATAGAAATCCAGTCTGATCTCCTTCAGATGGGTTTGATAATGTTCATATTCAGATGTTGTTTCACAGGATTCTGCTGTTTGTTAATTAGTTTTGCTCACACATAATTATAGCATGGATACACATTATAAATGTCAAATTATAAATTATACATAGTCAGCTACCTTCTCTAAGTGATCTCTTCTGCTCACCAAGGCTGCATTTATTTGATTAAAAATACAGTAAAAGAGTAAAAATGTTTCTTGAGCAGTAAATGAGCATATTAGAATGATTTCTGAAGATCATGTGACACTGAAGACTGGAGTAATGATGCTGAAAATACAGCTGCGCATCACAGAAATAAATTTCATTTTAACAGATATTCACATAGAAAACAGCTATTTTACATTGTTATATGTTTTCTTTTTACTGTATTTGTGATCAAATAAATGCAGCCTTGGTGAGCAGAAGAGACTTCTTTCAAAAACTTTAATAAATTACTTCCAAACTTTTGACCGGTACATAGGCAGTGACTCTGTGTCATACTGTGGCTCCATTTTTATCATGCTGGATTAATCGTTTTCACTGATCTTGTAGCAGTGCATTCTGGGATTGTGTTCTCGATCAAGGATACCTTAGGCAGTAGAGTGTCTGTGTAATGGTGAGGTTTATGTGTGTGTGTGTGTGTGTGTGTGTGTGTGTGTGTGTGTGCGTGCGCAGTCAGAGCGGCGATGGGAGATAAACAGGCAGATAAGATCAGTGTGTGTGTGTGTGTGTGTCGCCAGCCGCTGAGCAGCAGGTCATCTCAGACACTCACATGGACAAACAAAGGCCGTCTGTCCACAGACACATTACCCATGATGCCGTCCCAGAGTTCAGTGTTTGAGTTACAGATGTCAGCCATCGTCACACATGAGCTGATGTTCAAACGTTCAGATCAGGAGGAATCACATTTCATTCTTCTTTTGATTTAAGGTTCAATTTGCTGTAAAAATCAACCCATGAAACTTCATCTGAATGAATCACTTATATTGTTCACAATTAATGATTGGTTTGTGAATCATTCAAAGTAGCAAAACTTTAGTTTGGTATTGTTTAGTGTGAATTATTTTTAGGTTTTGAGTAACCATGTTTCGTGAACTGGTTCAAACTGTAATAACCCGGGTTCAGCAGAAGCGGCTGACACATGTGTGAGCAGTATCTGAGTGTGTGGAGTCTCAGTGAAGCAGGAGAGATGCTGTTATTCCTGAAGAGCAGAGAGTGAATGTGCTGAAGACTGCTGATCCTGTGTGTGTGTGTGTGCGCATTTTTGTGACAAATGAGGACATACATTTGTATAATGACACAGGTATGACAGGTATTACAAGGTGAAGGTGACTTATGAGGACATTGCCCCATGTCCCCACTTTTTAAAACGCTTATAAATCACACAGATTGAGTTTTTTGGGGGAAAGTAGAAATGCATGTCTCCTGTGAGGGATAAGTTCAGGTGTAGGGCAATAGCACATACAGTTTGTACAGTATAGAAACCATTGCGCCTATGGGATGTCCCCACTTTTCACAAAAACAAACGTGTGTGTGTGTGTGTGTGTGTGTGTGTATCTATCGACACTGTAAACAAAAAAAAGTTGAGCAAACTTAAAAGTTTAAGGCAACCAGCTTCAACAGATTTTTGAGTTCTCAACTTATTTTTGTAGGAGATTTTTGAGTTTTCTCAACTTTTTGTTGTATAAACTTAAAACTATTGTTATACAAGTTGAGACAATCTTAATCTATCCTTATATCTGTCTATCTGAAGTCTATCTGGTTGTTATATCTATCTTATTATATCTTTTATCTAGTTAAATCTTTGTTATATCTTATATCTCATTATATCTATTGTTAAATCTTTTTTTCATTATATCTATATTTTTATATCTAGTTAAATCTATTGTATCTATATCTATGTTATATCTATGTTAAATCTATCATATCTATTGTATCATCATATCGTTATATCTCATGTCTAACGTTATATCTTATCCAGTATCTATTGTTATATCTCTCGTTATATCTCATGTCTAACATTATATCTTATAGGCCTATCTATCCTTATATCTATTATTATGTCTATCTAATGTTATATCTATCATTCTATTTTATATCTTTCATTGCATCTATTGTTATATCTCATATTTATCATTATATCTATTGTTGAGTCTATCTGTTGTTACATCTATCATTATATCTTATCTATAATTATATCTGTTATATTTTATATTTATCATTATATCTATTGTTATTTCTTATATCTATTGTTAAATCTATTGTTATATCTTATATCTATCATATATATTGTTATATACATATCTTATCTATCTATTGTTAATCTATTTATCATTATATCTATCGTTATATCTATTGTTATATCACATATCTATAATTATATTTATTGTTATATCTATTGTTATATCACATATCTATCATTATATCTATTGTTATATCTATATCTTTTGTTATATCGTTATCTTATATCTATCTAGTTATATATCTATCATTATATCTATCTATCATTAAATCTATTGTTATACCTTATATCTATTATTATATCTATCATTATATCTTATATCTATCATTATCTGTTATATCTATCAATCATTACGTCTATCTTTATATCTATCGTTATGTCTATCGTTATGTTGTTATATCTATCTAGATACCATTATATCTATTGTTATATCTATTTATCATAATATCTATCTATCTATTGTTATATCTGTCTGTCTATCTATCTATCTATCTATCTATCGTTCTATAGTTCGATCTATTGTTATACCGTTATATCTATTGTCATGTCTGTCATTCTATCAATCTTTAATTCAATCTATCACTCGTTCTGTCGGTCCGCCTGTCTGACTTTGTCTCTGTGTGTGTATCTATCTGTCCATCTCATTTCTTTCATGTTTTTTGAGCATCTGTTGTGTGTGTGTGTGTTTTTAGCGTGTTAGTGTGTGTTTAGCGTGTGTGTGTGTGTGTGTGTGTGTGTGTGAGTGTGTGTTTAGCGTGTGTGTGTGTGTGTGAGTGTGTGTTTAGCGTGTGAGTGTGTGTGTGTGTGTGTGTGTGTGTGTGTGTGTGTGTGTTTTTAGCGTGTTAGTGTGTTTAGCGTGTGTGTGTGTGTGTGTGTGTGTGTGTGTGTGAGTGTGTGTTTAGCGTGTGTGTGTGTGTGTGTGTGTGTGTTTTTAGCGTGTTAGTGTGTGTTTAGCGTGTTAGTGTGTGTTTAGCGTGTGAGTGTGTGTGTGTGTGTGTGTGTGTGTGTGAGTGTGTGTTTAGCGTGTGAGTGTGTGTGTGTTTTTAGCGTGTTAGTGTGTGTTTAGCGTGTGAGTGTGTGTGTGTTTTTAGCGTGTTAGTGTGTTTTTAGCGTGTGAGTGTGCATGTGTGTGTTTTAGCATGTTATTGTTTTGTGGAGGATGGGGTCTGTCTGCACAATGTCTGGCATGCGGATAAAAGCTCTCTCTCTCTCTCTCTCTCTCTCTCTCTCTCTCTCTCTCTCACTCCCTCTCTCTCTCTCAATCACATAAACAGTCCCATTAGTGAAACACCATTAAGAAGGAGGTCAGCGCCAAATCTACTTTCACAATCCCTCCCCTCCCTTCCGTCCTCCTCTCTCTCTTTTTCTCTTTTTTTCTCTCTGTTTTCCCCCTGAATGGAAGCACAGCTCCTGACAGTCGGTTGTGACACATCTGCGTCTATATTTATCATATAAACAGTGGTTGTAATATTTGTTAGTTGTAATGAGAATGCAGCATGTCAGACAGCAGCTGCTCATGTAAACACTGTTCATGTTATCAGTGAGCACTAAACGCTCGTGATTGATCGGTGGTTTTATTTATTTATTCATTTAAATTCCATAATTCATTTGTTTATATTTTGTTTATTTAATTATTTAAATTCAAATACCGCAATAAATAAATAAATTGTATGATATTTATTAATTTAATTTAATTAAATTTTTAATTTTTCATCTCATTCCAAAGCATGAGACAATCAAAAGCAAATCAATCAATGTATTCTATTATTTCTTTATTTTAATTTTATTATTTTTTATATTATAATTTATTTATACAGGTGCATCTCAAAAAATTGAATTTCGTGAAAAAGTTTTTTTTGTAACTTATTTCAGAAAGTGAAACTTTCATATATTTTAGATTCATTACATGTAAAGTAAAACATTTCAAAAGTTTTTTTGTTTTAATTTTGATGATTAGAGCTTACAGCTCATGAAAGTCAAAAATCCAGTATCTCAAAATATTAGAATATTTACATTTGAGTTTCAATAAATGACCATCCCTACAGTATAAATTCTGGGTATCTCTTGTTCTTTGAAACCACAATAATGGAGAAGACTGCTGACTTGGCAATGATCCAGAAGACGAACATTGACGCCCTCCACAAAGAGGGTAAGTCACAGAAGGTCATTACTGAAAGGTGTGGCTGTTTACAGAGTGCTGTATCAAAGCATATTAAATGCAAAGTTGACTGGAAGGAAGAATTTGGGTAGAAAAAGGTGCACAAGCAACAGGGATGACCGCAAGCATATCTGTCAATCCTCCCATTTTTCCCGTGATTCTCCCGTATTTTACCATTCTATCCTGCTAGCATCCCGTTTAAATATTTTCCCGTATTTTTAATCTTTCTATAAAAAAAAAAAAATCCCACTGGGCGTATTTTATATGTTTGCTATATTCACCTCCGGTAAAACTCCCGTAATTTGTATGGCCCAAACCTCATTATATGAATAATCACGTCAACATATTCCAAGGTTGTCTAGTTGCCAGATCTTGTATGAAACACATCCTTCTCACACAATCGACACATGCAAATTTCAACCCATTTGTCCCCTCAACTTGGCAACCTACAACCCAGTGATGCTGTTGATATCTGCGCAGTAGTGATGCACGGATGGCAGTTATATCCGCGGGTCGGGTGGGTCGGGTAATAAAAAAATGCATTCTGATTATTTGCGGGTGGGTCGCGAGTGGATAATATAAATCATTAATGATGCGAATATTAACTACATTTTCTAAAATATGAACATGTTTTAAATACATTTTTTCATCAGGCATTATGATTTTCGTTTGTGTGTGTTTGTGAGTGTGTGTGTGTGTTCGCCTGTTCTGGATGTTGCAGTGACAGAAACGGTTCACTGGTAGAAATGGGAGGAGAAGACTTAGATGGTGCTTCGGTAAAATAACAAACTATACATGTAAATTGAGATATAGCTTACACTTCAAAAGGCTATGGTTTAATTGATTAAATATGAGCGCTGCAAGTTTCAGGTGCTGCGCTGCTTTGCTTACTGCTGTTACCGGGTTAACGGCTATATAACGGCAAAAAGACTCCGCCCCCTCCCCCATAGACAACCCCCCCCTGTCTCCCGTATTTTGGTACCCAAATGTTGACAGGTATGCGCAAGCTTGAGAATACAGTCAAGCAAAGCTGATTCAAACACTTGGGAGAGCTTCACAAGGAGTGGACTGAAGCTGGAGTCAGTGCATCAAGAGTCACCACGCTCAGACGTCTTCAGGAAAAGGGCTACCAAGCCACTTCTGAAACAGAAACAATGTACATGTGTAGAAACAATATGTTTTGTTTAAACTTAATAGGCCTATCATACATCCAGCGCAATGTGGCGCAGACGTGACGCATGTGTTTTTTTGCTGGCATTGCTGGCGCGTTGCTATTTTGAGGCATCTGAAATAGACTGCATCATTGACCAACTAAAACCTGGTCTAAAGTAAATGGCGCAGTATTTTTTTGTTATTTAAAGAGCGCATTAGCAATACCACCTATAGGCAGGTTCACAACGCATGTACACACTGCTTATTACACACACAGGGATGCACAGCAGCACACAAACAAGCCAAATATTAAAAATTAAAGGATTACAATGTAAAAGATTATTATTGTGTAGGCTACATAGATATAAAAATGCCTGTCATAATGGATAGTCATTGCGTGCATCAGAATGAGTCTACCTATTTGCTCGCGCACGAGCAGCTCCGTTTCCTCTCTGAGACTCGTTCAGTCTTTGCTCTTGTAAATTTCGGCATGTAAAGAGCGAATCCGCCATGGTGCGAGCACAACTGGTTCTTAAAGGGAATGGGAGATGAGTTTATACTCATGTTGGTTAATAGCACGTTATGCCCAAAACACACCCATTACTCATTAAGAGAATAGGAACAACCCTTTTAGACCATGCGCCGGGAGCGCCGACCGTTTTTCCCGTCGTTAAACTAGCAAAAGAGGATTCGGACTGGCCCTAAGTTCACCTGCGCCGTGCGCTTTAGACCATGAGCTTAGATCGTTAAAATAGTGCCCATAGTGTTTGTAACTTGAAACACTCCTTCTTTTTTTACTTGTTTACATGTTGTTATGGCAACCAGATCATTGCAGCTGATTGGCTGAGAGAAGTTCTAGAATGAACTAGAACAAACAAGAGTTTCTAGAAGGACATCAGTTTAGTCTGAACGGCTGAAACTGGGACACATTTCCATATTTTTGTGAATGGCTGGGGCAGCGGGTCGTGTGGTCAGCGCTGTGTTGTCTGCGGATGTTTTGCTGCTGGATGTGTGAGATTATGCTGATCAGAGAGTTTGAGCCCCTTCCGCTCTCACTTAATTAACTAAATGGCCCAACGCTCTGAGTTATGCTTTATTATTCAGCCTGATGGATATGGATTCAGGCCGGCCAAGAGCCGAGACGGTGAAAAGCGTTCCAGCCGATTTTAACTTCAGCCTCGTCAGAATAACTCACAATCATAAATGAGTCTGTCAGAGCGCCGGCTGATGAATGAGACGGATTCACTTTTAATGCGGATGGATGTGGTTTTGCCAAATGAAAAGTTCCTCTGCTTAATTTAGCATCTCCAGATGGAAGATGTTTGAAGGATCTGAGGACACGACCGAATGATTGAACAAGAGCCTTTAATTACATTAGAGACGAATACAGATGCGCTGTGGAGCTCTGCTGCTGTTGTCTAGTTTAGAAAGTGAAGACACTAGAAATTGCTTGCAATTTAGCAAGACAAATAACTAGTTGTGTGATTGTAGGGACAGTGGAAGAGCAATCAGAGGTCAAGAGGTCAGCGAGTGTCAGAGCCTCTGTTATTAAAGCCATCAGTGGAGATGGAAACAGGACGGAAGGTCTTACTTAAGGAAAATAAAATAAAAATAGGAAAAAAAAAAAATATATTGATTTTTTTAATGCATTTATTTATTTCAATTTAATTATCTAATTACTTAATACATTTTATTATTTATTTTAGTTTTTTAGAATATATGTATTTGTTTGTTTTATACAAATGCAATATTATTTATCGAAATAGAATTCAAAAAAAAGTTTGTTTTGATTAAAAAAACTATGTAAATATTTATTTATCATAACCACTTATTTATTTATGTATTTATTTATTTATCATAACCCCTTTTCATAAGTATATGTTCAATGAATTATTTTAGTAAATATTTATTTATCTTAATTAATGTATTTATTAATTTACTTTATTTTATTTATTTTTGATCTTGTCCCAATTGAATTAAATATATGTATTTGTTTTCAATATAGGTGGTGCAATATAATTAATAGTGTAATATTTTAAATAAATAGTTTTAAAAGTTAGTTTAGACTAAAAATCATAAAAATGTATCAAAAACATGCAAATATGTAAGAAATATCATGACTAACATATGTATCATAACCCCCAGAAATTTTGCATAATTTTGGTTTTAATTTAAAAAAGTATTTATTTATTTGTTTGTTTCAATTCATTTGCATATTTGCTATAGTAATTAATTTATATAATTGTCCCATTTTTTAAAAATATGTATTTGTTTATTCAGTTTTGATGTTGCAATATATTTGATCTAAACAGAAGTGGTAAAACACTAACATTTATGTAAAAACGTATTAATAATATATAAGCTAATTTCTTTGCGTTCACCCTTTTATAACACAAGAAATCTTGCATTGTTTTGCTGTTAGTAAATGATTGTTGCAGATGCTGGAGCTGCAGTGTAATCACAGCCGTACTTCACAAATGTGATTGTGTCCACAACAAATCCATTCACTCTCAATTACACAACAATTAGTTATCTATCAGTCATGCGATCTAAATGCAGAAGCAGCTGTATGTGATTGTGTTGTGACGGTATTGTTTGTTGAGTGAAGATTGATAGTCTTGATTTCAGCAGGAGTTCTGGACGTAGTTTCCATTAGGAGCTGGTCTCTTTGATTCATGAGGGACAGTTTCAGGATTAATTGGAGTGCTGGATCTCTGCCATCACTGCCGGACATTTTTCTTTGAACTTTGCCATCTTTTAAATTAAATATTTATAGAGAGCGAGCATTTCTGGGCGACATTTTCAGGCGAGATCATTAGGCCGGACAGATCTGCAGCGCAGCCAATTAGTCCTGATCTGAGGACGTGGTGTGTTCGTGGCGTCTGCTCTTCCCTTTCTTTCATCTCTGTCTCTGCTAGTTTTTAAGTTGTGTGTTTATTGGTGCTCCGGCCCTCCAACAAAACTTTCATGAAGCTCACAAACTTTGTGAGATCCAGCGACTGGATCGTCCTCATACACGCTCATGTGTTCGTCTGGGACTCAAGTGTGTAAAAACTAGTGCACTTTGCAGCTTATTCTGGACAGGAACCGCCCACTTTAACAGGAAGTGATAGTTTGGAGATGTTTTGTTTTTCTACTCTGTTTAAAGGCAGTTTTATCTGAAATAAGTGCAATATTTGACCAACATGAAAAACTGAATAATGGTCTATCAGTTTACTTGCTGTAAAAATATTTTTTATTTATATAGTTAGTTAGTTAAAGAATGGGACAAGCAATACCATTTCAATATGACAATTTTTGTAAATAGAAGTAAAGAAGTTTTTTTTTTTTTTTTTTTAAGTGAAAAATATAAAGTGCCTGTTGATTAGTCTCTTCAAGAATATACTAAAAAATGTGCATATATATTTATTTAACTATTTGTTTTGTCCCAAAGCATGAGAAGAGCAAAAATATGTTTTTATTTATTTAATTTAATTTAATGTAATTTAATTTAACGTAATTTAATAGAATTTAATCTATTCAATATTGATGCAATATCATTTATGCAATATAAAAGTGTTTTTTTAATTAAAAAAACACCTTTTATTTAGTTCTCTTCAGAGATGTAGTAAAAGGGCATGTACTTTATTTATTTATTTATTTATTTAGTACCACAGTATGGGACAAGCAAAAAATTAAGTTAATATTTTTATTTAATCAATATAGATGCAATGCAATTTATGTAAATATAAGTGGCAAAGAAGTTTGTTTTGATTAAAAATCATGTAAATATAACATTTATTACTTAAAATAAATAAATACTCAAAATAATACTTATTCAGAAATATTAACTCATTCATTCATTTGTCATTTTGTTCCAGAGCATGTGACAAGCAAAAAAGAATTTGAAGTCCTTATTTATTTTTATTCATTATAAATTGTGCAATGTAATTTATGCAAATGAAAGCGGTAAAGAAGTTTGTTTTGAGTAAAAACCAAATATATCATGAATGTGCAAAAGGTTTATGTGCATACCTATTCAAAATAACAATGTATGTAGTTTTTCCATGCCATTTATCTGAAATAGATGATAAGATCTAACACAAAAATAATGGTGCATCAGTTTAATTGCTAGTTAGTTTTGAAGGAAAAGCACTGATTGGTTTCTGTTACCGATCTGTAACTCACTGACACACTTACCTTTACTTTCTCAGAGCTCTTCCTTAAAAGCATGTATTGAAACGTCTCAGGGATACAGTAAAAAGTAGATGTATAGAAAACCATCAGAAATGATTTGCAGTCTGAGTGAAATCGATGAATGTATTGATAAACATTCATTTTGTTCATGATATGATGTTTTAAATGCACCGCTTCAAATGCTAGCAAACACTTTCCTTCGTTTTTGGCAGCAAAAACTTATTTTTTGTTGCTATTTTTAGTGGCAAGATTCTATTGAAGAGCACATTTCTTGTGAATTATAATGGTGTCTTATCCCAGCAGGCACAAAACAGGCACACAACATCATAGGACGTTGATATTTGGTTAAATTTTGGTTGCGACATCGGTTGACCAAAATTCAATGTAAATCTAATGTCAATGTTATATTGATGTCCGATACCGACGTCAGCTGACGTTGAGATTTTGTTGTTTTTAGGTTGTGTAACCAAAATCCAACGTTAAGTCAACGTCAAATTGACGTCAACCCGATTTTTATTTTCAACCAAAATGCAACGTCATGCTGTCTGACGTCGTGTCCAACGTCAACCTGACGTTACATAGACGTCTGGTGCCTGCTGGGATGGTTGCCAGCAGTCCGTCCCGTTTGTGATGTGATTTTCTCTGAGCTCTGGTCACCAATACAATTAGAGTGAGTTCAGAAGAAACGTCCACAGCAACAATACAGCTGCTCAGAGACGTGCAGAAATACAATCACTGTCATTGTGAACGGCTCTTCAGTCCGACACTGATCTCTGATCTCTGTCCTAGCTTTTCTCTTCATTTTCTCCAGCGAACGACCGAGTTACACTGGAAGTGAAGCGGCTCTTAAATCTCAGCGGCCTGAAGCCGTAACCTGCCAAACAGCAAACGCACAGAAATATGTAGCACATAAATCTTGTGTCTTTGATGGCTAATAAAGCTGAGAGCGAGCGATTGATTCTGACCGCTGCTGTGTTTGGATCTGCAAGGCGTCAGAGTTATTTGTTTCAATAACAGCGGCTCTGTTTCAAACCACTGCCAACAGAGAAATGCACCCTTATAAGTGACTGATTTGGAACGCTAGTTTAATGATTAACATGTTGCTTATGTTAACAGTGTGATGCTCTTATAACCATTCAATACTGGATCAAATAGTCCATTTTTTAGTATTGAAGTAAATGTATTAAATTTA
>CM049860.1:30475963-30718463 GCA_027422415.1 Schizothorax lantsangensis | reverse complement strand
TTACTATAGTAAAACCAGGGTTCATTTTGTGATTAATATGTTGTTTTATTTTGCAACAAATACAACAATGAAACTACGCTTACTATAGTATAACTAAATTTTGGGGTTATTATGTTTTAATTAAAGTGGTTATTTTATTATTAATTAATTTAATAAATAAATAAGTTAATTAGTATTATTAGCCAACATTATTACAAAGTTAGTGTTGTTGTAGTAATAATAATAATTATTATTATTATTATTAGGCCTATTATTATTATTATTATTAAATAGTATTGTTAAATGTTTTTATTTGTTTGTTTGCTTATTTAATAGGAAAAATGCATGTTAGTAATCAGTAAAAAACAAACAAAATTTAAACCAAATTTCAGCAACATTAGTGACACTATACAAATACAGATAAACAATGCATGATGATCAAATATTGTTATAATATAGTGTATTTAAAGGGGTCATCAGATGCGACATGCACTTTTACAAGTTGTTAGAACTGAAATGTGTGTTGACTGTGTGTACACAACCACCCTATAATGATAAAGATCCACCCAGTGTTTTTTTTTATTCTCGTTAAATCATTTCCAATTTTTCATATCAAGCCGTTCTCAGATGCCTGTCTGTGTGACGTCACACAGACCCAGGCCCCTCCCACGATTGTTGATTGACACTGGTGTTTTTCCTTAGACCCGCCCTGAGTGAGATGTTTTGTTGTTGGATGTCATAATGAACAAAGCAGTCGTCATTTACTCCTGAGTCCCAACATCTGAGCCGCTGAAGACGCAGAGGATTACGTTTGTTTTTGAAGGGAATGCGCCCTCGATCTACCTAAATGCGTCTATCTTCGTGCGAATCATTCGTGATCCAGCTTCACCTCCAGAAGATGTGAGAATAAGGTTTTTTAATGAATCTTTGCAAATCGCCTTTCCTAATAATGTGCTAGTTAGCAAGTTTCACGATGAATGCGGCTAAAGTTTACCGTCTCTCAGAGAGCGGCTCGGAAGAGAGGGGCGGGGTCAGCAGAGCTCATTTGCATTTAAAGGAACATGCCCTAAAATGGCTTGCTGTGAACAGAGCTGTATTTGACAGGGTAAAACAGTGTTGTTTTACACTACTATTGAGAAATTTTAACCAAACTGTTACAGACTTTTCATTAAGACCCTAAAGAATCATATCAACTTGTGGAAAATGGGCATCCCATGACCCCTTTAATAAAAGTATGTAAACTATAAACACAGATAAACTATAACTGTATCTGTACAGTTCAGGTGTATAACTGCTTATGTGCGTGTGTTTGCGCATGCACGTGTGTGTGTGTGTGTGTGTGTGCATGCACAGGTTAATTTATGAGTCATTTCCTGTCCAGATTACAGCCGCGGCTCCTTATATTGTTGTTTAGCTGGAACAGTCTGTAACCATGGAGACAGCAGTTAACCTCCTTACAGCAGTGTGTGTGTGTGTGTGTGTGTGTGTGTGTCATGTTGTTTAGGGGTCGAATGAACCTGCAGCTCCACACACACACACACACACTCATATATTCAGAGATGAATGAGTTACTTCGGTCCAGGTTTTTGAGCATGTCACACATGTCTAATTTGACGAACATGACCTGATCACATGACCCCTGCGCTCAGGTGTAACCCGACTCTTCATTAAAGCTGTATCAGCTGTGACAGTGGCCGTGAGGGTCTGCAGCGATGATGCGTTTCCTGTTCCTGTGAGAGCCGTACTCCAGGGATATTTCAGGAAGGGCTGTTATTAATTCATGCGCTGTCCGGCTGTGTTTGAAAACGCCTTTAATAACTCTGCTGATGTATTATTCTCATGACTTCAGGTCCTGAAGATCTGAGATGATTCAGAGACGCTGTGAGACGTTCATCTGTCGTGTGTGGAGGAACGACAACGCTTCGTTTATAAAGTCATTAAGAAATACAGACACAAAGATACCTGTATATAGGACTTTAAAATAAGTTTGTATTATTTTTATTTATAGTTTATAATAATAATTTAATTAATTAATTAATAATAAGAAGTATAATACAACCTTATTTTAAAGTATTATTATTATTATTATTATTATTCATGGTAGCAATTTAAAATAAGTTTGTATTAATAATAATACAATTAACTAAGATTTATACAGCCTTATTTTAAATAATAATGTTGTTGTTGTTATTATTATTATTATTTACCAAAATAAAAAATTCTGTAAAAAAAAAAAAAGAAGAAATCATGATAGCTAATGGAGTAATGAATTTTGACATATAGCTTTGTATTTCTTGGACTAAAAATATTTGACAATTAATTTTGCATTACCATTTCCCCCTTACATTACTCTTATAATTAAGCACTTTTTTCTACTGTACCTTTAAGATAACTATATATAAAAGTCTGTTGTGTATATGTTGGTCTAATTAGTCCATTTAATTTATGTCAAAAATAACAAACAAAATATGACCCGTTTAAAGAACTTTAAGCCATAATATGAATATTTTGGGAAAGTAAAGGAAAGTAATTCCAGCACAGCTGTAAAGCTAAAAGCACTTGGAGATGTTCTTTCTCCAGATTGACCTGATTAGTAGTGTTCTATCAGGACAAAACCCTGAGAAATTAAAGAGTGAATCATCTGTCAGATTCAGAATGTTTATTCTTGATGGAGAGAAACAGCAGTCTCACAGTGTTCGTTTCATTAGTGAAGAGAATAATAACTGTACCCCAGAAAGCATGTGTCTGAAGCTGTAGTGAGGAAGATCCTGGATTGAATACACTGAAAAAAAAAGATGTCAAAGCAGTTTTCACTCAGAAATGCTAGTAAATTTCATAATTATTAAAAACCAGCAAGTAACACACTGATTTAAACGTGAAAATGTTCTAATACAAATACTGAAATTTGTAAAAAACATACTCTTATCTTTTATTATAAAATGTTTTATTTACAACTTTAAACAAAAAACTATTTTTGTATAGTTTATATTTATATTTAATATTATTCATATTTTATATGTTTATATTTAATGTGTTAATTTATATTTTCATTTATTGTCGAAACTTTTCAGAATATTATTTTATTATTTTTGCATGGAATAATATTGACAGAGTTTTTGTACTCTAGTGTGTAGTTCATTTAAAGAAATCAGGAATTATGAAATATATACTTTAAAATAAGGTTGTATTAGTCTTGGTTAATAATAATAAAATTAACCAATATTAATACAACCTTATTTTATAGTGTTATTAAATAATAATAATAATAGTGGTAACAATTGAAACGTTTCATGCTGTTCTGTATGATTTGTAATGTCTGTTCAGAACTGTTGCGCTCTGTAAAATCTACTACGCTATACAAATATATATATTTAAAGTTGTTAATAAAACAAAGATTATTGGACTACATTTTATGAAATTTACGAGCGATTCCCGAGTGAAAACCGTTTCAAAAACTCTTATTTTTATTTTATACATGGTTTAGATGTTGCTGATGCGTTGATATTGTACATACTTTATTAGCTGAAATCATTTACTAATTAAAAAACAAAACATCATTTTGTTTCAGAGAAATTAACCAAGATTAATAACCCTATCTTGAAGTGTTATTATTTACTGTAAAATTATTAAGTAAATATAATTAAAAAAATAAAGTTAAGTGAACTTGACAGTTCACTTAAATTATTTTATTTTTTATTATTATTTACTTAATAATTTGAAGGCAACGGGTTTCCTCAATTTTTTTAAGTTAAATCAACTTATCACTTTTTACAGTGTACATGTACTTATATATTTATAACAATAAAACAAATATGAAACCCATATTTATGGATTAACATTAGCATTAGTCAGTTGTAAGTTTTAGATCAGGAAAACATCAAGAAAATCATGTTGCATGTTGAAAAAAGAGGCCATAAATATACAGTGGGTTTCATTTACTTTATGCAAAATATACATTTTCATTTCTTAATAGTAATAATAAAATTCAACCAATAATAATAATAATAATAATTAAAAATGAGGTTGTATTCATTTTAAATTAAATTTTTGTGTAGAATTTGTTAATTTCTACATTTTACATTTCTGACAAAAAAACATGTGAAACCTGTATTTATAAATTAATGTTAGTCAAAATAATGCTGTGAAAAATGTTTATGATATCTAAAATGCATTAAAGAATGTTGAATTATAGCTAGAATTTCTTGAGTCAATTTACTCTCATAAATAAACTTTAAGTTTCTTATATATAAATGACCTCCGTTGTCAGTTTTAGATCATGAAAACAGAATCAGGAACGTCATGATGCCGTGCAGAAAATAGGTGTAGGTTTTTTTTCATGCAAAATGTGATTACTTATTGTTTTATTATTGTTAATTTAAAAACTGCAACTCCAAGGTCATGGGTTTGATTCCCAGGGAATGCATAAAACTGATCAGATGTCCATCTTGAATGCAGTGCAAGTCATTGCTTTGGATGAAAGCATCTGCAAAAAGCATAAATGTGAAATATAATGTAAATGAAATGTGACCCAGACGGGTTTTTTCATCAGACTGACCCAGTCAGAAACACACCGATGAGAAAGAGATGCAGGTCGTTCCAGTTCTGTCTCTGCTGGGACAAACTCACTGTCCTGCTTAGTGAGCGCAGACACACACGCACGCGCACGCACGCACGCACGCACACGCACACGCATACACACGCACACACACACACACACACACACACACACACACACACACACACACACACACACACACACACGCACACACACGCACACGCACGCACACACGCACACACACACACACACACACACACACACACACACACACACACACACACACACACACACACACACACACACACACACACACACACACACACACACACGCACACGCACACGCACACGCACACGCACACACGCACACACACACACACACACACACACACACACACACACACACACACACACACACACACACACACAGACACACACACACACACACACACACACACACACACACACACACACACACACACACACACACACACACACTCTCTCTCTCTCTCTGTACTGTAAGTGTTCTCCAGCCTCCTGCACAGGTCAGAGATCTATATTGGACAGACTCTGATCCAGATTCATTAATGATAGCAGGTATTTCTAGAAGCAGAGCGTCTACAGAGCTGCTAGTGCTGATGGATCTGCCTGATCATTCATAGAAATTAATAACTGTACAGTTCATCAAGGGCGCACTAAATTGCTCAAAAGTGACAGTAAAGACATTTATAATGTTACAAAAGATTTCTGTTTCAAATAAGTGCTGTTCTTTTGAACTTTCTATTCATCTGTGAATCCTGAAAAATAAAATGTATCACGGTTTCCACAAAAATATTGTGCAGCACAACTGTTTTCAACATTGATAATAATCAGAAATGATTTCTGAAGATCATGTGACACTGAAGACTGCAGTAATGATGCTGAAAATACAGCTTTGATCACAGAAATAAATTACATTTTAGCATATATTCACATAGAAAACAGCTGTTTTAAATTGTAGTAATATTTCACGATTTTACAGTTTTTACTGTATTTTTGATCAAATAAATGCAGCCTTGGTGAGCAAAGGAGACTTTTTTCAAAAACATTAAAACTTTGACTTTGAAATGGACTGTTTTAAGTGTTTTTATTTTATTATTTTGAAATATATTTTATTTATTAAGTAAAAACACATCAGGTTGGTTTTAGTTTATTGTATTTTATTAAGTAAAATTACATCAGGTTTGGATTGTTCGTTTATTTTATTTTATGTAAAATTCAAAGCAGGTTTGAATTGTTAGCTGTCTTTTAATTCATTTTAATTTCTTTAATTTTTTTTTTATTATTTATTATGAATTAAAATTCACATCAGGTTTGAATAATTTAATTTAATTTTATTTTGCAGCTGATTTAATTTGCTTAGCTAAGTGAATGTATGTTTAGTAAGGTGACAGATTTCCATCATGAAGGTGTAAGTGAAGTCGTGCGGTCAGTGTTTACACCGCTGGTTAAAGTGAGTGAGTTAGTTAGGTTATCAGAACCTGCTAGAGAAAGAGATGTAATAATCTGCTCTCGTTGAGGAGATGAGACTGAAAATCCTCTTTGTCCTCTTCCACATGCTCAGAGTTTTTAGCAGAACAGGCGCCTCGATCCCAAACCCTCGTTATGAAATTCCTCTTATTTGAGTCTCATACACAAAATATCATCAGAGCGTTACATCACAGCACTGGATTACACTCAGATTCTGCTGCCGCATCAGTTCAGACACAAATCAATATTCTGTTATAGTTTGTGTCTTTTTTGTTTTGTGACTGATTGTGGCAAGTTTGAAGATGTGCAAATGCAGTTTGATAGTCTCATCTTAAAAGACCAAAATATTAATGATATCTTCGAAACTTGGAATGAAATATTGCTATCAATTGGTATTTGATATTTTATCAACCAATATTAGCTGATAAAAGAAGAAAACACGATGCATTAAAAGCCGGGGGATGAAAACTTTTGAACAGGATGTCCATATTTTTCTTATTTTGTTGAAATATAATTTTTTCCATTTAGTACTTCCCTTCGGAAGCAACAGAAGATACTTGCATGTTTCCCGGAAGACAAATTAAGTACAATTTACCTTGATCTTCAAAAAGTGTTCACCCCCGGCTCTTAATGCACCGTTTCCTTCTGGAGCATCAGTGAATGTTTGAACCTTTTTTAATAGTTGTGTTTGAGTTCCTCGATTGTCCTCAGTGTGAAAAGATGGATCTCAAAATCATACAGTCACTGCTGGAAAGGGTTCAAATATGCAAAAGATGCTGGAAAACCAAGGGTTCCCAAACTTTTGAATGGGATTATTTGAATAATTTCAGCAATTTTTTTGTCTTGTGGACTATATGTAAACATCTTTTATGTAAAATATCTTACTCAGGACAGTACTAAATAAAAAATAACATGCATTTTGTATGATCTCTCTTATTTTGTTAAAATTATTCACGTTCACAGATTCTGCAAGGGGTTCACAAACTTTTGCATGCCACTGTAGGTATATATATATATATATATATGATATTTTTATATTTTAGTTATGAAATCAGTATTATGTTAGCCTAAACAGGATTCTCAAAAATTTTGCGAATTGTACATAGGCATGTAGAAAGTTGTCCATCCGTTCGTATTATACGTATCATCAGTGTTTTTCCAAACTCATATTTATGATTCTGTTTTCTAGAACATGATTACTGCAAACACTAATGAGATCACACTGTTAGTTCTCACAGCTTTTGACTGTCATTTATAATTGATAGAGTAACGGTGACTAACGCTCTCCATCCTTCACAAAGCACTTGAACAGAAGATCTGTGACATTTCCCTCTCTTTACTTCAGCCTCTCATTTACAGAGCGCTGCGAGGATGAGGAGGATGAAGAGCGCTTTCAATAATTCACTAGCTGCTGTAAATACTGCTGTATGCTCTCTGTATCTGCTGTATTCAAGCCATTAAACGCAGTGACATTTCTGACAGAATTGAGCGTCAGGCATCTGATCCATAACGAGCTCAACCTTTATTAGCCTTTACCTCTCTTAGAGCTGCTCAGATGAATGACAAACTGACCAAAGTGTTTTGTTGTTTTGTTTAGTGCTGGCCTTTGAGTTATTTATTTATATAGCACATATAAAACAGCCACACGGCTGACCAAAGTGATTCAAAAATAGTAAAAAGAATATAAAAATCAGCATAACCAAACAATTGAACAGGGTCTCGACCTATAAAATAAGTAAATATATGAAAAACAGTTAGCAAGTTTTAGTTAAAGGATTAGTTCACTTTCAAATTAAAATGTCCTGATAATTTACATTTAGAAATGAAGGTTATTGATGAAAACATTCCAGGAATCTTCTTCATATAGTGCAGTTCAATGGACTCCAAACGGTTGAAGGTCAAAATGACAGTTTCAGTGCAGCTTCAAAGGGCTATAAACCATACCAGACGATGAATAAGGGTCTTATCTAGCCAAACCATCGGTCATTTAAAAAAAAAAAAAATAATGATATGCTTTATAAACACAAATGCTGGCCTGTTCTGTGATGCGCATTCATGACTTCACGTAATATGTTGAAAAGTTCACGCTTGACGTAGGCTCCATCTCATCTTGCTCCTCCAAGTTCAAAATCGTCCGACATCGTTGTTTTATCTTGTAAACTCGTTGAGTTGTAACACCCATTTTTTGTAAACAGCGTTTGACTTAGTATTTACACGTTCAACTTATAAACACCGACTCGGTGCTTCCACCTACGTCAAGCGTGACCTTTTCAACGTCATTACGTCATGACCGCGCATCACAGACCAGGCCAGCATTTGTGTTTATAAAGCATATACATTTTTTTTTTTTTTTTAATGATGGTTTGGCTAGATAAGACCCTTATTCATCGTCTGGTATGGTTTATAGCCCTTTGAAGCTGCACTGAAACTGTCATTTTGACCTTCAACCGTTTGGAGTCCATTGATCTGCACTATATGAAGAAGATTCCTGGAATGTTTTCATCAAAAACCTTCATTTCTTTTCGACTGAAGAAAGAAATACATAAACATCTTGGATGACATGGGGGTGAGTAAATTATCAGGAAATTTTTATTTGAAAGTGAACTAATCCTTTAACATTATTAGAGCATTAGACATTAGGCATTAGAGCACACACGACACACACACACACACACACACACACACACACACACACACAGACACACACACACACACAGACACACACACACACACACACAGACACACACACACACACACAGACACACACACACACACACACACAGACACACACACACACACACACACAGACACACACACACACACACACACACACACACACACACACACACACACACACAGACACACACACACACACACACACACACACACACACACACACACACACACACACACACACACACACACACACACACACACACAGACACAGACACACACACACACACACACACACACACACACACACACACACACACACACACACACACACACACACACACACACACACACACACACACACACACACACAGACACACACACACACACACACACACACACACACACACACACACACACACACACACACACACACACACACACACACACACACACACACACACACACACACACACACACACACACACACACACACACACACACACACACACACACACACACACACAGACACACACACACACACACACACACACACACACACACACACACACACACACACACACACACACACACACACACACACACACACACGCACACACACACACACACACACGTGCACGCAACACACACACACACACACACACACACACACACACACACACACACACACACACACACACGTACGTCTCCTGTCCTTGTTTCCTCTCTGAAGGACACACACACACACACACCGGCAGTGAAAGCATCTTATTTCTGCATGTGACGTTCATTCTCCTGTATTGTTTGTTATTTTTTATTTATTTGTTTGTTTATTTTTATCCATGACGTGGATTCTGAACCTGATACAATCTTTCCTGCAGCACAGACTGAACTCTGGAAACATATATTTAGATAATTGTTATTTATTGTTAATATTACAATTAATATGAATTATTAATGAGGTGTATAAATTATATATTATTTATATCATTTTAAATAATCTATAATGCATAAATTATATTTATATAATTTAATTAATATTCATTGTAAATGAGATATAAAGCTGTTCTGTATAATAAATAGAATATAATACATTATATTTTATAATGTTGCATTATATTATACTAATACTAATAATAATATTAATATTACTACCATTTACTACTTAGCCAGGAAAACTTCTTCATGTTTACAGACGTGACGTGATGACGCAGTGCCATGATCGAGTCTCCCATGAAAACCTACCTGTACCACTCAAATTATAAAACATTATTATAAGCTAACCGTTGTGAATCGGGCTAAAGTAAGACCATAGTTTTGAACACTGGCTGGTTATGTACTTGCTCAAATATTAATTTCAGATTATTTTTTACCAAAAAAAGTTCCGGACTGCAGCTTTAAGTATTGAAACTAGTGAAATGATTTAAAATTCACTCAGTTATCAGTTAATTGTGTTGCTGTGATGAAATATAACTAACTAATGTGACTGTCATATGTCATATGTTGTCCAGTGTACTGTATATGATGGGTCTGACAGCAGGAATGACTCTTGTACAGTCTGGAGTCAGTTTTCTAAAGCGCCGGCGCAGACAGTTAATGAAATGTGTGTGACCTCTGACCCCTGCAGCTGTAGTAAACACTCCTCTCTTCTTCTGCTGTCAGTCAGTCAGCGATTAGAAATCACACCGAGTTTCACTTTCAGACGGCAGATTAGATCTCATGTTAGACACACAACTCACTCCTGCATTATACATCACATCAGGCCAGTCAAATCCTCAATTATTCACATGCACTTGATTCACATTTTATACCTTATAGAGACCACCGGGGCTAGTTGTCACAGTCAAGTCCATTTCTGTATAGACTAGTTATTGAACACTTAACTAAAACCCTAATAATAATAACAACAATAATCAAAAATAATATCAAAACATAAAATCCCAATATCCCATTTATTTATTTAAAATTTAGCAAATTTACATGATTATATATTCATTATTTAGATCATTTATATATTATTATATAAATTGTTGTTTTTCATTAATATTACTATTAATATGTCTGATTTATGATATACTGTTAATATTACTACCATTACTATTCATTTTAATTTATTAAATTGTAATTATTTAATAGGTAATTAATATTTAATTTGTGCTAGCAAATTTAGCACTTTACTTAAAAAGTGCTAACTAAAACAAAAACATAGAAAAGTTCCCCTTACTTGAAATAAAATACAATATTAAAAACCTTAAACTTATTGCATTTCAATCCTTATTTTCAATTTCATTTCAACTTGATGTACTGAAATAATTAAAACGATATTTATACAATTTAACTAATATTAAAATATAACATATTACATAAAATATTTTAATAAATAATTAAAAATATTAATTTAATAAAAACTAAAATAGTATCTCAAAGATACTATACATATATATATATATATATATATATATATATATATAGTTATATTGAAAGTATATTATAATTCAAATATATCTGTATCAGTTCAGAATACATACATTATATATATATACAGTATATATATATTCTGTATGTATTCTGAACTGATACAGATATTTGATTTATAATATACTTTCAATATAACTACATTTACTTAGTTAATAATATTCGTTTAATATAATAATAATAATAAAAAGAATTCAAAATAATAATAAAATGCTCCTAGTACGTGTGTGAGGTTTGTGTTTTGACTGAACTCACACTGAAGCTGTGGGTTTGTTGTGTTGTTTGTGAGCATCAGCTGCTCCCTCTGCTGGTCACACGGGCCGAAGGGCCGCCCATTACCATGGAAACAGATGTGTCAAAGCATGAGCGCATGAATCCACCGTTTGAGGGACTGTTTTGACTCGGACTCTGCAGCGGGACGCTCCCGTCTGTGAGTGGCCATTAAAAATACATGCAGGTGTTTTCTCAGTATGAGCGATTCAGTGCTTTACAGACAATAGCATTTCCCCTCATGGAAAATAATCTAGCTGCTCATTCATAATGCATGAGAGCCTCACGGCGAGAGGAAGAGCAGGTCATCCACACACCTGTTTGCTCTCGATCGCTCTCTCTGAGATTATTCAGTCAGAAATGAACTTTAGCATTATTTATTCACTCAAACCTGAATGACTTTCTTCATACAGATCTGAGATATGCCATATCAAGCTTCTTTTCATTACTTTTAATATTAATATAAAGACTAATGAGAATGAAACAAATAGTCCATTAGAAATCGTTATATATTATTCTATGGTTATAATTATGTTGTTTTTATTTAATTAAACTTTATGGGCTGAAATTATTAAAACTGAAATATGATACTAATTTTAAAAAACGCAACTAAATTAGTAAATCTTTAACTAAAATTAAAATGTAAATAAGAAATTTGTAAATGAAAACTCATTCAAAGCATTCATTTCAATATTAATTCAAAATATCAAATTATCATATTAAAATAACACTAGACATTTTGTCCTTATTAATTTTAAAGAATAATGAGAATTAAATAATCAGTTATAAAACAATTATTAAACATAAATCATAATAATAAATAAAAATAATAATAATAAAATAAAAATAATTATGTGTGTATACGCCCAGAAATCATTATTTACTGCTCAAGAAACATTTCTGATTATTATCAATGTTGAAAACAGTTGTGCTGCACAATATTTTTGTGGAAACTGAGATACTTTTGGTTTTTCAGGATTCACAGATGAATAGAAAGATCAAAAGAACAGCATTTATTTGAAATATAAATCTTTTGTAACATTATAAATGTCTTTACTGACACTTTTGATTAATTTGAAGCTTCCTTGCTGAATAAAAATATTAATTTCTTCTAAAAAACAAATCGTACTAAGCCTAAACATTAGTAGTTCATATATATTTTTTAAATATTTAATTATTAAATTGATTTACCTTCAGGATTAAGTTTCTTACACTATGCTTTCATATGGCTTCAGAAGACATTTTATGATTCTGTTATGGTGTTTATGTCTCTTTTGGGGATTGAACAGCGTGAACATTCTACTAAACTTCTCTTTTTGTGTTCCACAAAACAAAGCGAGACAGATTTGGAAGGACATGAGCAAATGATGACAGAATGTTCCTTCTCTCTGAACCGTTTCTTTAAAGCTAGATGTGAGATCTGATGGTTTTTAAGTGTTTTTTTTCCTGTCCTCGGTGGCTTCATGTTTACACAGCGTCCAATTCCTGCCCAAATCTCATCAGGATCTTCTGATTAAAATGGGTTTCTGCCAGCAGGACGTACTGACTAATGAGAACGACGTCCCAGTTCAGCTGGAAACACACACACACACACACACACACACACACACACACACACACACACACACACACACACACACACACACACACACACACACACACACACACACACACACACACACACACACACACACACACACACACACACACACACACACACACACACACACACACACACACACACACACACACACACACACACACACACACACACACACACACACACACACACACACACACACACACACACACACACACACACACACACACACACACACACACACACACACACACACACACACACACACACACACACACACACACACACACACACACACACACACACACACACACACACACACACACACACACACACACACACACACACACACACACACACACACACACACACACACACACACACACACACACACACACACACACACACACACACACACACACACACACACACACACACACACACACACACACACACACACACACACACACACACACACACACACACACACACACACACACACACACACACACACACACACACACACACACACACACACACACACACACACACACGAGCTGAGTGTTTTTACAAACGATGCTAATCGACAGCAGGTCACAGATGAGTTTGATTTGAAGTAACAGACGTGTTTTATTGTCTTGTGTGTTTCAGGTGGTGCTTGTCTTCGCTCTGAGCATCGGAGCGCTTGTGATTTACTTCATCGACTCCTCCAAGTGAGTATATGTTTCTTTTGTTGCTGTGCATTTACATACAGGGTTCAAAAATATCCACCAACTTTCAAATGCAAGCAATAAAAAATGCAAAAAATAATAAGCTTCGGTAGTTGACTATAATACATGCTTTAAATTGAATCATAAAAGTCTGTTCAAATCAAGCATGAATATTCTGGTCTGGTCAAGTGGACCTTTTGACAGCGATTTATTTTTTATTTAGTCTAAAAAAAGCCTTTGAAATGAAAGAAATTGTTCACATTTTATTTAATTACATTTTAAAAGATTAATTAAATTGTTAAAGTTATATCCATTCATTTGATTACCAATGTTTTGAATAATACATTTGTATTAAATAGGGTTATTATAGTTACTATAATAGTTTAGTTTATAACTAAAACTAAAACCATAAAAAATGTGTCACTTGAAATAAAACTAATTTTAACTGAAATGCATTAAAATGTATATATAACATTTTATATATAAAATTTATAAATAAATATTTATTTATTTATTTATTTCGGCTAGCTGCCTAGGCAACATTTCTCATTTTCATTTAGCTTAACACGATGTACTAAAATAACTAAAAGTGAAATAATAAATAATGAAAACTATATAGACATATATACAGAAAACTAAACCTAATAAAAATTATAGAAACACAGCAAAATTACTAAAACGTTAACTAAAATTAGAATACATTTTTTAAACAAAAGTAATTTTGTTTAATAATAGTATTTTATTGACAATATTAATAAAAACTATAATAGTATGTCAAAGATACTAAAATAACACTGGTGTTAAATCATACCATAGAATTTCATAAAACTGAGAATTTCCAGAAAAAATTAAAACAATGTATGAATTTCTGGGGGGGGGGAGAAATAAAATAAAATGATAACATAAATAAAACAATTTATAGGGTGCTATTGGTGTTTATATCTTAAATTATTGTTTTGTTAAAATTATTCAATTGATGAGGCACCCTTTTTGAGTATTAAAATTGAATTAAACCATTAATACAGATTGCAGAAAAATTAATTGTAAAGCACTGAATTTGAGAAAAAAATTAAATGGTTTTCATATTTCTTAGATATATAAAATGCTAAATGCTGGAATAAACATTTATGATACATTATCCCTATCCAGAAGTTAGTTGTGGACCCTCCATGAATAAGTGATGGGGACTGAGGCGGAAGGAATCGTCCCTTGGGCTTCGACAGACAGATTTAGGAATAGAAACACAGAGAGAGAGAGGGTTTAGAGTGTCACCGCTGAACATACATCAAACATCTCACACATCAGCGAGCTCATAAAGGTGAAGAGTGTTATGACACAACCGGTTACACCACGGGCATCATGAGAGCGAGAGCAGTTTGTTTCTCTGATGCAGTTTCTCCTCTGAATAGACTGTAATTAAAGCAGAGCTGGTCATTACATTAAACATCAGCAGGTGCATTTGTCAGAGATCATCTGGAGCTTCACAACTCATTAAAACAATAGTTTACACTGAGTTATTTTCCATTCACTGAAAGTAAATAGGGACAGATGCCATCAAGCTCTATTATAAAGAAGTTTATTTGACTTGTGCACTATATATTTATCTTATTGTATAAATAATTACTCTCAAATTGTATTCCACTTGCTGTGTTTCGATTGGTTACAAGACACATGAGAATCAATTACTTTTGGTGTCAATGACAGGTTTGGAAAGACCTGAGAGTGTGTAAATGATAAGGAAACCAAATTAACCTAATTGCATCACTTCAGTTAAATGCACATACAATTTAGTATGTATGAAATGACATTGTGGTGGATAGACTTACACTGAACTGTGTGCTGTGATCCTGGACACTTTGTGTTGTCTTAAAGGAATAGTTCACACAAAAATGAAAATTTGCTCAATTTACTCACCTTCAGGCCATCTGAGATGTATATGAGTTTGTTTCTTCATCAGATTTGGAGGAATGTCTCAGCAATGGATGCTCTGCAGTGAATGGGTGCCGTCAGAATGAGAGTCCAAACAGCTGATAAAAACATCACAATAATCCACAAGTAATCCACACCATTCCAGTCCATCAGTTAACATCTGGAGAAGACAAAAAGCTGAAACAAATCCATCATTAAGACGTTTTTAACTAAAATACGAGTCTATGATCCATAATAACGCTTCATCCAGTGGAAAAAGTGTTCTGGTCTGAATCAGGAGAGAAATCTGCACAGATCAAGCAGCGTTTACAAGACAAAACAGCTCTAAACAAATATGTGGCTGGATTTTGATGTGAGAGACAACAGAAGATTGAATTTTTCACTGGAGGAAGCGTTATTATGGATTATGGACTCACATTATAGTTAAAAACATCTTGATGCATTGTTTCAGTTTTTGTCTTCTCAAGATGTTAACTGATGGACTGGAGTGGTGTGGATTACTTGTGGATTATTGTGATGTTTTTATCAGCTGTTTGGACTCTCATTCTGACGGCACCCATTCACTGCAGAGCATCCATTGCTGAGACACTGATGGAATGCTACATTTCTCCAAATCTGATAAAAAAACAAACTCATCCTAATTTTGGATGACCTGAGGGTGAGCACATTTTCAGCACATTTTAATTTTTTGGGTGAACGATTCTTTTATTATAACATCTAACACATGCAGGAATGTGTTTCATTTAAATATCATAAATCATCAAAAGCAATATCTGTGTTTCAGAACAGTCTTGCTTGTTTCAGTAAATCTTGTTCTGACCTATTGTGGTGTAATCTTTCAGATCTTTCATATCTGAATAGCATGTCCTGTTCAGCATTAGAAACACACACTCATGCCATCCTGCTCAAAACAGACCTGTTGACACAGGAAGTGAGCCTTATCCTCTTCCTCATTAGTGCATCATGGGGGATTTAGCAATTTCATTTGAGACTTTGGCCTCTGGCTAGCAGTGTTTAATTGTCCTGAGCGCTGTAAACCTGCAGCGGGACATCGGGTCACGGTCGCAGGACAGCATTAGAGCTGTGCTGAAACGCATTAGAATATGAGCGGGTTTGTTTGTCAGAGACACAGCAGGTACAGACGTGGGTGAGCGCCGTTTCTGCATCTCTGTAGCCTTGAATCTCAACATTTGTTTTCCTGCAAGAAGTGTGACCCAAACACATGCCACAAACTCTCCTGCATTAATTAAGGTCCTGTGAATATCACTGTGATGAATGATGATTGTGTGAATGAGAAAATGCAACAAAGATGCAGAAAAACCTGCAGACAAAAGCAGAATGGATGGATGAATGACTAGATAGATGGATGATGGATGGATTGATGAATGCTAGATGGTTGGATGGATGAATAAATTAATTTATGAATATATGGATGGATTTTGCATATTAGGGTGGAGGAATGCTTAATTTCCCAGAAGTCATCATCTGAATTTCATGTAACATAGTAAGTTGATTTTCTTGTTCTGTGTGTTGTGTCCGATTCAGTTCAAATTCTGACTCATGATCTGAACTGGAGCAGAGCTGATTGTTGAGTTGAGAGTTGTTTCTGGCGTTTGCTGTATGTGTCCTGTGACCTGT
Organism: Schizothorax lantsangensis; assembly: GCA_027422415.1. Lineage (NCBI taxonomy): Eukaryota > Metazoa > Chordata > Actinopteri > Cypriniformes > Cyprinidae > Schizothorax > Schizothorax lantsangensis. The sequence goes on along the minus strand of CM049860.1, from coordinate 30,701,125 downwards.
GTCTCCTGTGAAGTATTACTTACGTTAAACGTCTCTTAATTACAGCCGGGCTTGAGTTTCAGTTGAGTCGTGTCACTGAGAGCTCAGATGCGTCTCTCTGACCCGCGGGAACAGAACCGAGCAAACAGAGCTGGATAGAGTTGCGTTTCTCAGTCCTGCAGCTGTTCTGAAACTCCTTCAGGTTGAGAGTTTCACAGCTCGCTGTTCTCTCTCGGGTCCTTTGATGTTCTCAGCCTTTGTACAGGAGCGTTGAATCGCTTACTCTAGAGTCAAACCCGATCCACCGGAGTAACAAACTGGAGCAGAGTTTACTGTAGCGCTCTGACCTCTGAACCACTTCCTGTAATTGTGTCAATCGGTCTCACCAATCCTGATTCTTCATCCCAAAAGAAAGATATATATATATATATATATATATATATATATATATATATATATACACAGTGCCGTGAAAAGGTTTTTGCCCCCCTTCCTGTTTTCATTTATTAAGGGAAAAAAGCTGTCCAAACCTGCCTGGCACTACGTGAAAAAGTAATTGCTCCCTAAATCTAATAACTGGTTGTGCCACCCTTTGTAGCAACAACTGCAATCAAGCATGTGTGATAACTGGCAATGAGTCTTTCACATCGCTGTGGAGGAATTTTGGCCCACTCTTCTTGCAGAATTGTTTTAATTCAGCCACATTAGAGGGTTTGAGCATGAATGGACTGTTTAAGGTCATACCACAGCATCTCAATCAGATTTAAGTCCGGACTTTGACTTGGTCACTCCAAATCCTTCATTTTGTTTTTCTTGAGCCATTCAGAGGTGGACTTGCTGGTGAGTTTGGGATCATTGTCCTGCCGCATAACCCAAGTGTGCTTGAGCTTGAGGTCACAAACTGATGGCCGGACATTCTTCTTCAGGATTTTCTGATAGAGTGCAGAATTATGGCAAGTCATCCAGGTCCTGAAGCTGCAAAGCAGCCCCAGACCATCACACTACCACCACCATGTTTGACCGTTGGTATGATTGCTGAAATGCTTTGATTTTTATGAAAACGATTTTTATGAAATGCTGTGCTGGTTTTACGCCACATGTAACGGGACACACACCTTCCAAAAAGTTCAACTTTTGTCTCATCAGTCCACAGAATATTTGCCCAAAATTCTTGGGGATAATCAGGATATTTTTTGGCAAATGTGAGACGAGCCTTTGTGTTCTTTTTGGTCAGCAGTGGCTTTTGTCTTGGAACTGTCCCATGGATGCTGTTTTTGCCCAGTCTCTTTCTTATTGTTGAATCATGAACACTGACCTTAATTGAGGCACGTGAGGCCTGCAGTTCTTTAGATGTTGTTCTGGGTTCTTTTATGACCTCCTGGATGAGTCGTTGTTGCACTCTTGGAGTAATTTTGGTAGGCCGGCCACTCCTGGCAAGGTTCACCACTGTTCCAAGTTTTCTGGCTTTATAACCCTTTCCAGACTGATACATGTCAACTGTTTTGTTTCTCATCTGTTCTTGAATTTCTTTAGATCACGGCATGATGTGTTGCTCTTTAAGCATGCTTCACTTTGTCAGACAGGTTCTATTTCAGTGATTTCTTGATTCAACAGGTCTGGCAGTAATCAGGCTTGGGTTTGGCTAGTGAAATTTAACTCAGCTTTCTAAAATAATGTGGTTAATCACAGTTCTTTCATGATTTAACTGGAGGGGCAATTCATGTTTCATGTAGGGCCAGGTAGGTTTGGACAGCTTTTTTCCCTTAAAGGGGTGGTTGACCTTTATTCCACACCTCTCTGTCCCTTCTCTGATAAACGCCCCGATTATTTCTTGGTTTTATGAAGCCCCTCCCTCAGAAATACGTGATTGTCGTGAAAGTGCTACTGCTTCTGTTAGCTTTTAATATACGGTTTAATCCTAATTAAAGCCTTAATACAGCACAGCAACCGCACGCACGTCCATGTGTAACGCTTCTCATAGTTGTGTGAAAATAAGTGTATAATTGGAACAGTTTGTTGGAGCTTATCTGACGATCTGAATGAGAGAGAGAGAGAGAGAGAGTGTGTGTGTGTGAGAGAGAGAGAGAGATGCAGAGCGTGTGCAGAGCAGGGCGACGCGAGGAACAGTATTAAGAACGGCTGTTTTAGAACATTGATTTTGAAACGTGTGAATACATTAGAATCGTTAGAAGACAGAAACGTGATTCATATATGAATAGATGTTTACGTGCAGCCCTAGTTTTCTCTTCCTCTTCTCTAAAGCAGCGCAGCATGGCCTCGCCCCCTTCATTACATGTTCCTGAGGGCAGGGTTTATCTGGGTTCATGACGTATCAGACCCAGGAAGTAACTCGTTTTAGTCCCTTACCAGTCGTTTTTGTAGGCATTAAACTGCAAGAATTTTAAAAGACGATATCTCAGTTTGCATTGAACTTTCAGCATCGTAACTCTGCAGATATTGTTTATGCTCAAACAGCAACATTACACACTAACTAACGTTAAAAAAGTGAAATCACGATCAAACACCCCTTTAATAAATGAAATCATCATTTAAAAACTGCATTTTGTATTTACTCGGGTTATCTTTGTGTAATATTAAAATTTGTTTGATGATCTGAATCTTTTATGTGTGACAAATATGCAAAAAACAAACAAACCAAAAAACAGGAAGGGGCAAAAACCTTTTCACGGCACTGTGTATATATATATAAATATATATACAGTATATATTCATGACATTTCCTCCCAAAACATTTAATTAAAATAATAATAAAGTTAAAAAAAAAAAAAAAAAACATTGTCATAACTTTAATGTGTAAAAAATATATTAAAATAAAACATATTTTAAAAAAAATGTGTTTATACATCATGATAGTATTACTGGTTTTTATTCATGCTGAGGTTATGCTGACCAGAGTTTCCTGAATGTAATAGAATTGACAGAATAATTGATGTATAAAAAAAAAATCTAAAAATATATATATATTTAAATGGACAAATTAGGTAACATTTTGGAACTTTTATTGTACTTTTTTATTGTATGATGTAATGAAAGTTTGATATGTATATAATTGACTTTTATATATGAATTGACTTTATTATATGTATTATACATATTATATTGCATAAACAGAATTGTGCTGTCAAACACGATACTTCATTCATTGTAGCGTGCTGTATAACGGTTATGTTACGCTGTATAGTGTGTTTGCTCTTCATCTCTCTGTCCACACAGACTGATCACATCCTCTGTTTACCTCTGACTGCATTAAAACAAGACATCTAATTCTGTTACCAATTACCCAATCAAACCATCTGTCCTGAGCATCGTTACGAGAAACCAAAGACAATCAATGCATCTCAGATGTAGAACTTACACTAACTTATCTACCTGCCAGTATTTGGTGTAAGAAAGAGTATTCATGACATACATGTGCCAACAGTTATGAACCGTATATATTTACATGGAAAAAGACTCTTATAATTGCCTTCAGGAGATTAAAAATAATAAAACGCCTACTGTATGCCACATAATAGAACACATCAAAATCAAAATATCATTGTGTTAATAATTCATAATACTTCTGAATAGATTTCTTCTTTATAATGATGTTAATTGTTTTCGCTGTCAGGAATAGGATGATTTAACGCCCGAATGAGAGCTTCATTATAATTTTATGAAATGAGATCATTCATTATTACTAAAATGTATTGATCGATCAGCCAAGTCAAGACAAGTGCTTTAATGAAATAATGCTTAATGGAAATGTTAAAGATGTATAATGTATAACATGAGACCATTATATCCCAGGTTCTTGCAGTGAGGGAATGATTTGCTCTGTATTTCAGTTAACCAAGGTCTGTTTTTCTGTGTTTAACAGACCCATCGAATCCTGTCAGCAGTTTGACAAGGACTACACATTGCAGATCGACATGGCCTTCAACGTGTTTTTCCTCTTGTACTTTGGACTGCGTGTAAGTTTATTTAAAGGGATAGTTCGCCTTCAGTTGCTGGTCTTACATAGTATGAAAAAAAACACTATGCAAGTCAATGGGGACAAAATGAAGGTGAACTATCCCTTTAACAAGTGCTTTACAAACCTGCAGATGCAGTAATTTACCAGTTCATTTCAGTGTCATTTTAGTATTTGTTATATACCATTATATATTTGTTCATATTTTGAATGAGCTTTTATTGGTATATTTTAATTTTAGCTTGTGTTTTTGTAATTGTAATGGTGTTTTTGGTCATTTTTATTAGTTAAATATTAGAACAAAATGTTTCTGTATAGCTTTGATTTGTTTTTATTTCAGTTTGTGGCATTTTAGTACTTAAGTTTAACTCACACATGTTTAATTTTCATTTAAGTTTTTGAAGTTTTAGGGCATTTTCTCTAATATTTTTATAATATTTTATTTTTGATTATTTCATTCAGTTCATTTTAGTGTTATTTTAGTATTAATTATATACTATTATATATTTCTTAATATTTTGAATGAGCTATTATTGTTATATTTTATTTTAGTTTCAGTTTTTAGTTCAAATTTTTTACTTTATTATAAAGTTTTTTTTAAGATTTGTCAAATTTTTTATACTTTTATGTTTTAGTATTTTATATATTTTATTTATTTTTTATTTTATTTAAGCTTTATTTCAATTTCCAAAAACCATTTATTACAGTTTTATTTTTAATTAACAATAACAACTCTGGTTTATTTCTACACATTTATGGTCTGCCATGTGTTGTGTCTTTGGTTTCTGCATCTTCACAGTTCATCGCAGCCAATGATAAGCTATGGTTCTGGCTGGAGGTGAATTCAGTGGTGGATTTCTTCACCGTCCCGCCTGTGTTTGTGTCTGTGTATCTGAACAGGAGCTGGCTGGGTAAAACACTCTCCCATTACTGACACTTTACCTTTATTTAATACCTGATTATTTCATCAGATTATGACCAGAGGGTGTCAGAAATGTAAAACCCACAGGCAGATATTATTAGATAAAGGTCTGCACCGCCACCTGCTGGACATTAAACACATTAGCCTTAATCTGTCAGTAAACACAATCTGTTACACACAATCCGTTACAGCAAATCAGCTTTCAGCAGCTCGCTGGGATTTGTGATCTCTGACATGCTGAGAATTAGAGAGACGTTCTCTAGAAATCCTCCTATTGTTTAAAATGGCTGATTGTTTGTTCTCGTGCATCATTTTTGAGGTTTTTTGAGGGCATGAGGAGCTCAGGTCACTTCTAAACCTCTGAATAATTAAGTACAGCAGGAATCATTCAGCTGCTCAGAAACAGACAGGTTCATTAACTATTGTGCAATGAATGAAGCAGGACACAGATGCCATTCATTGATCTGATCGGCAGTATTCTTTTAATGAAGCGTGTTTAATTAATCACACTTTCACTGGATTATTTGTGATTTAAGTGTTTGGAGTAATTGTTGGAGTGCAGTTGAAACCCATTTTCTAAATGAGCTTGTGTTTGTGGATTGACTTTGTACTTCAGGAGATTTCCAGGATGTCTGATAAAGTCTGTTTTTAAAGCTTAGTTGGTCAAAAACTGGGCATTCACTGGACATTTATTCAGCAAGGACGCATTAAATTGATCAGAAGTGCCAGTAAAGACATTTATAATGTTCCAAAAGATTTCTATTTCAAATAAATGCTGTTCTTTTGAACTTTCTATTCATCTGTGAATCCTGAAAAATAAAATGTATCACGGTTTCCACAAAAATATTCATCAGCAGAAGTGTTTTCAACATTGATAATAATCAGAAATGTTTCTTGAGCAGTAAATCAGCATATTATTATGATTTCTGAAGATCATGTGACACTGAAGACTGGAGTAATGATGCTGAAAATACAGCTGCGCATCACAGAAATAAATTATATTTTAACTTATATTCACATCGAAAACAGTTATTTGAAATTGTAATAATATTTCACATTTTTGCTGTTTTTACTGTATTTTTGATCAAATAAATGCAGCCTTGGTGAGACTTCTTTGAAGAACATAAAAAATCTTACAGACTCCAAACTTTTAGACATTATTAGTTTAAAAAAAATGATACATTGAATGCCATAATACTGTCTTGTAAACTTTTACAAGCATGAGTGATTTGGAACAAGGCCTTCATATAATATAGCACAAGCGCTGCCCTCTGCTGGTAATAAAACAGAAAACTCTGCAAATATATTCTGATTGGAGAACAGGCCTGTATGTGACTGCTTTAATGCTTCATATCCCTCATGAATTGAGTCGTGGTCAAAGCACAGCTTATGTTCTTCATGTCCGCGTCTGTGTTCAAGGACTTTAATCATTCTATAGGGAACAGGAGGTCACGGGGTCACATCATCCAGCTTTAGTTATTATTCAGATTTCATTGACTTAATGTTCTTTTGTTGGTACGTGTGTGCATCCAGAACATATTCATCCTGGTTTGGAGTGTTTTTACGTCAGTTTTAAAAGGTTACAAGTAATTCCGTCCGTTGTTAAACATCCAAGACATTAGTTTCATGTTGCCGGCAGCTATAGAATGGTTGCTTAGCGACCGCATCACAACATTCTAAACACTGTTCAAAAACTGTTACATTGTATCGGTGAGTTCTGCACATGCAAACCCACTCAGATGATCTTCAGAAGATGCTGGAACCTCGTAATCCGTGTTTCTTCAAACATCAGACATCTGTAGTTTGAATAATTGATGATTGTAGAATCGCTCTAGCTCCAGATCTACTGGTGATGTTAAACAGGCTTTCTGCTGGCCTCCGCGTGCGTCCCAGGACGATTCCTAAAGGAGCTTATGCTGTAATATCCTGATGAAAAGGGTTTGTTCTAAGCTTTCACTACATGCTTACATGATCACAACTGGGATGCAGTTTTTTTTCCGGTGGACTTCGGTGCATTTTGACCTCCTCTTCTCAGAATGACTTTCCTCAGAGTGAGACGGAGCTTCGTTCCTGCTGATTCGACGCTGTAGATTGGGAGTGTTTTTATCAGAGTCATTGTGATGATCCCGACTAAGATGTTGGTGTACCGGAGCCCAGACGGGGCCACGCGCACCGAGGCCCTTCTGAACACACGCAGACGTAAGAAATCCTGCAGCGAGCTCTTTCACAACGGCTACCGTGTGAAGATGCTCCACGCACCCGTCTGTGAGAAAGAGGAGCGTGACGACTCTCAGCACACGCTCTCCTCGTGTTTCCATGCCGTCTTGTACTGGGGTAAGAACTGATGCTGGAATCCACACGGATCGATGGATGTTTCCCACTCATCCAGGAACAAGGAGGATCATTAAGCAGCTTTACTCTGGTGTTTGGAGAAAGTTGCTTAGTTTTAATTTGGCAGTGATTCTTGAGACATGGGACAAAACAAAACACCAAAAATAACTTTTCAGTAGAATGTAAATATACCATTGCACTTCATTCAATACTGCATTTGTCAATATTTGTAATAATTTAATTTCTGATACAGAATCTATGAACATGTTTAATAAATTAATCTAAATTATAATAATACATTATTATTATTATTATTATTATTACTAATAAATAATGTAAAATAATTTATTGTTGCATTTGTTTCTTCTATTTTTGTGACCTTTTGTCCCAGATCTCAAGAACCAGTTTTTTTGGGGTTTTTTAAGCTCATGTGTATTTAATCATAGCTTATGAGCTTATCTTCGGAAGACTCTGAACATCATTTTAACCTTTTAATCATTCGTCAAGGTCATTCATAATCAGTATTCCACTAGAAATGCATAAAAATAAACCACAAGCTAAGGGACAAAGGGAGATTGTTTCTCATGTGCTGTTAAAAACATCATGCATTTGTTGCGCATCAAGGCAAGGCAAGTTTATTTATATAGCACATTTCATACACAGTGGTAATTCAAAGTGCTTTACATAAAACAAAGTGAAATAGTCATTAAAAATAATAATCACAGCAATAAAAACAAGGAATTCAAAATCATTTTAAAATGATATAGAAATTGATTTAAAATGAATTTAAAACAGTTAAGAATAGAAAATGATTATACATAAAATACAGTGCAGTCAGTTGAGCCGTAGCACAGAGCTCATTCAACAAGTGCACAGCTAAACAGATGAGTTTTGAGTCTGGATTTAAATGTGGCTAATGTTTTAGCACATCTGATCAAGCGAAAGTCAAGTGCATTGCATTATGGGATGCAATATTTTGTGCAGTATGCTTTGTTGTTGTATATTGCACATGTTGGCAGGTGTTTCATGCATTCTGTGTCTAGTATGCATACTATAGTCTGTACTGCAGAAATAATGCAAGCATTGAGAACACAGCCATAGCTCCAGTTTAGTGTCTGCTTTTTTCCAGAAAGTGGACTGTACGATGTTGAGCAATGAAGAATCAATGATTGAGTTGTGAATGAGTAGATCGCTCTGCTGTATGATGATATTTGTGTGAATCTGTCATGCACTTGCTTGTGTGTGTGTGTTCATAATAAGCAAGGTCACCTCACTGAAGTCACATGTTTTTGTTTTTTGATGTAATGCTTCTGAAACCAGCACTTAAATTTCGGCCTTTACGTCACGAGTGTTGAGCCGACTGTCTGTCGCTCTGTCAGTTTAGAGACAAATAAACTCCATCCAGATGTGTTCAGTCCAGCGCTGCGCTCTCAACTTTCATCGACTGATATTTTAATATTTTCTGCAATATTTTGAGGGTTATATATTTTGTAGCTGTGATTAGTTTGTATTGTTAGTTGTGTTTTTACGGGCTGAGGAAATCAGTGTCGTTGTTAAACATGGACGAACACTTTAAAGGTACGAGCTGAACTTGATTCTCTGTTTTAATGTGTTATGATGTTCTGCGTCTCAGTGTTGTTTCATGAGTCTTAAGTGTGTTTCTTACTTGCTTCTGCTCTTTCATGCAGGATTGAGGTTCTTAAGAGCCTTGAGGCTGATCCAGTTTTCAGAAATATTACAGTTTTTAAATATCTTAAAAACAAGGTAAGAATGTCTTCATGTGCAGCATGTGATTTCTGCACTCATGTGGAAATAGTTGTTTATAATTTTTCACCTGCATGTTCTTTTGCGTTATCCTTGATCTTAAATGAAAATCATACTTTTTTATAAATCTGGTAACATTATATAATCTAGGGATGCTTGCATTTTATATATTGTGCTTTGTACTTTGAACTTTAGAGTAGTTATTTTAAAGTGAGTACTCAGAGTATGATTTTTTTTTCAAAACATGGTTTTACAGACATCAATTGACAAATAGTTTAACTGCAATTTCATCTTTTATATTATATTATACACTCAAAAAAGTCTGTATAAATAGGGTATAAAGTACTGTATTAATATGAATATATTTACCAAAATGTCTTAAAATTACCAGCACATTCTCCTTTTTCTATTGATTTTTTCTTTCAGTATTTTCTTTTATTTTTTACATTTTATTATTGTTATTATTATTTAATTTAGTTATAGCCAATATTTTATTTCTGTCTGTCATGCTTGAATATCTTTGAGGTTGTGGTCAGAAATCTGTCCGTCTCCCTGCAGCTTAGGTCTAAAGCTTTAGAGCAGATGTCCAGGAGAGCTTATTGTGCAACAGAATTAATCATCTCAGTGCAATTCATTCAAATGGAGAGGTGAAATCTACTGAATAGACTGTGCCAAAACAATCTGAAATCATTTTTGGACTAAAATTGGCCAGTATTATACAAAGAACCTTCTTCTTTTGAAAATGTTTTGTTTGTATGAAAGGTTTAGCAGGCTTTCCAAAATATGCTCTGGTTGAACTCAAATTTATGTGCAGTATTAGTTCAAAAATGTTGATTCATGTATCAGTATCAGTTGTGAGTTAATGTGAGTATTTCTAAAATTTGTTTTCATAGCAACTCCATAAAGTTGGTGAATTTGTGCTCAATCTTTATAAGCACATGGCTGACGGCAGCGGGCTTCATACATTTGGTAAGTCAATCACATCAGGAATGAACTGGATGGTGAAAAGCTACATTTTGATGAAAACATACTTTTTCTTCTTTAGAATAATGTCCACTAATGAATAATTCACAATAAGACAAAAACATGTATTGAGAAAGAGGAATAGTTCACCAAAAATAAAAATGAAAGATTGTTTCTTCATCAGATTTGGAGAAATGTGTCATTGATTGCATCACTGTCTCAGCAATGGATGCTCTGCAGTGAATGGGTGCCGTCAGAATGAGAGTTCAAACAGCTGATAAAAACATCACAATAATCCACACCACTCCAGTCCATCAGTTAACATCTGGAGAAGACAAAAGCTGAAACAAATCCAGCATTAAGCAAGTCCATAATCCATAATAATGCTTCCTGCAGTGAGAAAGTCCATCTCTTGTTGTCTCTCACATCAAAATCCAGACCCATATATTTTTTAGAGCTGTTTTGGACTGTTTTGGCTTGTAAACGCTGCTTGATCTGTGCAGATTTTTTTTCACTGGAGGAATCGTTATTATGGATTATAGACTCATATTTTAGTAAAAACGTCTTAATGCTGGATTTGTTTCAGCTTTTGTCTTCTCCAGATGTTAATTGATGGACTGGAGTGGTGTGGATTACTTGTGGATTATTGTGATGTTTTTATCAGCTGTTTGGACTCTCATTCTGACGGCACCCATTCACTGCAGAGCATCCATTGCTGAGACATTTCTCCAAATCTGATGAAGAAACACATTCATCTACATCTTTGAGGGTCTGAGAGTGTGCACATTTCATTTTGGGGTGAACTATTCCTTAGGATCAGTTTGCTTTCATGTTGACAAAGTAAAGCTCAAGTAGAAATACTGAGTCTGTTGGTGTGTTTTCAGGTGGAAAACTCAGGGGATCCTTGGGAAAACTTCCAAAATTCCCAACCGCTTTCCTACTGGGAGTGTGTGTACTTACTCATGGTAACCATGTCCACAGTGGGTTATGGAGATGTTTGTGCTAAAACAACCCTCGGCCGCCTTTTCATGGTCTTCTTCATTCTCGGAGGATTGGTAAAAAGCCTAAATAAATAGAAGAAATCCCATAATAATTCACCCACAGCCTGCATTTCTGCCTCCAATTGTCAGGTCCTTAATCATTGTATCCTTGACAACCAGAGCTGGAAAACAAACCCTTCATTTTGCTTCAATCCCATCCAAACGTTCCCAGCTTCTGCTTGTCATGATGGAAAGATCTTCATGTGTTTTTGCTTGTACTGCATTGTGTGTTTTGGTTCTTAAGCAATTTTTTAAGTATTTCTATATTTCAAATGCTATATTTGTTGATTTCATGTGATTTCAAGTGGAACCATCATTAGGGAGTACAAAGTTATTCTGTTTGTAGAAATCATGACTGACTGCGGTTTTAGACAACCCGACCCAATTTACCCCACCCTAACTCCAACAAACTCTATGAAGGGTTGAGATATGAGATACACACGGTCACGATGTCAGCATACATCATACATACATGACTGTCTCAAATTAAAATGATATTTAAAGAAATATATTCATTATTAACATAATTGTAGAAATAAATACACACATTTATAGAAATTAATATGAAAAATGATAATATTTTGTAAATATTAAAAATAACATTGGATTTAATATTAATAATTTTCATAAAGTTTGTAAAGGCAGATAGATGTATTTTGGTATTAATTGTAGTATGTATTGCAATGCTTTTATAAAAACATTAAGGACACTTTAGTGCATAGATCTTTTCAATTTTTCACATTTATAATGATTCATTTTGTCGGTGTAATACAAACAAAAAAGTCTTTTTGAAAGACAATTGACTACTTATCTGAAAGTTTTAAGATCAGCTTGTTGCCATAATTATTTTTTTCATATAAATAAATTATAAAATTTTAATATAAAAATATTTTTTTATTCATTTATTATTTAATCATTCATTTTATATTAATAAAAATGTTAGTTATTATTAATAATTTATATACATTTTATATACATTTAACAATAAATACATAAACATAATTATATTAATTGCCAAAATATTTTTTTAAATTGTAAAGAAAATTAAAATTTTATTATTAACAAAGTTTGTAAAGATATACAGATTTTGCTATTAATTGTGCTCTGTAATGCTTTTATAAAAAAATGTCTACATAAAATAAATTAAGGACACATTAGTGCACAGATCTTTCCAATCTGCCATATTTATGATTCATGAAGTGTTTTTGAAAGAAAATTCACTGCTTATCTGAAAGTTTTATGACCAGCTTATTGCCATGATTGTTTTCATATAAATAAAATAATAAATTATTAATGTTAAAATATGATTTCAATATGAATTATTAAAATAGAATTATATAAATATATTAAAACAATTATAATAATATTAATAAAATGTAATCCTTTGTAAATATATTAAAATGAACATTCATTTTAATATGAATAATTTTTCATAAAGTTTGTAAGGAAATATATGTGGCATATGTATTGCAATGCTTGAGATCTGAGGCAGTTTTATGAACTCCTGTAATAATGTAGAAGGTAAAGCGCAGCAGTGTAACAGGTGACAGTCGTGTTCATATCTGCCCAGCGTAAGAGTTTGTTTGGACTAAACATGGCTCTTGAGGTTTCCTCCTTTACTTCACCGTTTTCCCTCTTAAAACAGCAGATCGAATCTCATCTGTGGCTTTTCTTCTCTACAACACCGATATCTCTTCAAACAGGGATATTTGTGAAACAGAATGCTTTTACTTTTAGCCTAAAACCTTCCAGCCTGTCAATTCTGGGCAATGCATGTACACAAGCATTCTGACTCTCACTGTCTGCATTTTAAAGCTCCAGTATTTAACACTTAAAGGGATAGTTTGTGCTAAAATGATTGTCATCGTTTACTCAGCCTCATGTCGTTTCTTTCTTCGGTGGAACTCAAAAGGTCTAATTTTCAGAAATCAAGCCACATTTATTTCTATAGCACTTTATACGATACAGAAAACAAATACATAATAATAAAACAGGAAAAGATGAGAATCAGTGATACAAACTTCTTCAAATATGAGAAAATAGTGTTGTTATTCAGTTCAAATCAGTTCACTGTTGATTCAGTTCAGTTTAGGGCTGAGACATGTCATGATTTGATTCAATTCGATTCGATAGTGTAAAAAATCTCTCTCAACTAATGCTGTAAACTGTTCTATAAACCCAGTCTGTTGGTACATTACTATAGTAAGGGGATTTTAAACAAACATTTAAATATAAATTAAATAGTTATAATTAGTTCATTATGAATAGTTGTATTTAAATAATTATAATTCATTTAAATAAAAATATTAAATATAATTAATAACTTTTGCTGATATGATTATATTTCTACTCCAGTTTGTTGTTGAAATATAAACATTTAAACAGTGTATGTCATTTTGGAATTAATTGTAGTATTTATCGCAATCATTTATTAACCATTTTCTACATTAAAAAATTAACTACTAATTACTAATGTAATTATTTAAATATATACAAATAATTATATTCATTAATATGGATAAAATGAGTTATATACAAGATTTTATAAATAAAAATGAACATTCATTTTAATATGAATAATTTTGTAATTTACAGTAATACTTTTATAAAACATTTTCTATATAAAAAACACAGTGCACAGATCATTTCAATTTTCCACATGTATAATGATAAATTTGGTTGGTGTAATACAAAAAAAATACATAACAGCTGTTAGTGTTTGTGAAAAACAATTCACTGCTTATCTGAATGTTTTAAGATCAACGAATTATCCTTAATATATTTCATATAAATTAATTAACAAATTATTAATATATTATTTCTTCATATTGATTTTTATATAAAATATATGAAATAGTTATTTTTAATATAAATTAATATTTTTTGTAATTAATTTTTATTCAATTTAATAATGTGTAAGTTCATCAGTTATAAAAACAAGCTCAATTCAGTTCAAGTTTTGGCTCGGTCACCCATCATTTTCATTATATTGCAACGAGATGCTCATTGTTTTTATACAGTACATGCATCTTTTTTCACAGAAGAAATAAGTCATAGGGGTTTGTAATGACATGAGGGTGAGCAAACGAGGACCGAACTCTCATTTCGGCTGAACTATCGCTTCAAGGCTCTTATTTCTGATATGAAATCTCTCTTCTACTGAAGGTAGAAGCATTGGCAGACTTCTATTGTCCTGTGTCTCCTGTCTCCTCCTCCAGGCCATGTTTGCCAGCTACGTTCCTGAAATCATAGAGTTAATAGGAAACCGCAAGAAATATGGTGGTTCCTATAGTGCAGTAAATGGGAGAAAGTAAGTACCGCGGGATGGGCTGCACTCGCTCAGTGCGCTCGGCCCGTCTGCATGCCCGTCTCTCTCTCTGTCCCCTGCATGTAGGCAATGTTTGCTCGCTACGTGCCTGAAATCGCTGCTCTCATCCTTAATCGGAAGAAATATGGAGGGAGTTATAACTCGACCCGAGGAAGAAAGTAAGTCAAAGGATCGAAGGCGCCGAACCTCTAATGAAAAGGTTCTTATTTTCTGCAGGGTCTGGCATGGAGGAGCGCAGACTCTGACCTCACAGGAAGTCGCCCTAGTGCTTCCTGTGACGTCAGAGGTGCTTCTCCACAGGAAGTCGTATTATTATGAGGGTCTGGGGTCAAATGGCACAAATCATCGCATTGCTTGTGGCGTCGTGTGAGTCGCTCATCGCTTGCTGATTCGTGCTACTTGTGACACTTGGGCTTCTGCGTGTGCGTGTTGTATGTTTTCATCGCAAAGCCGTATTTTGTACAGTTCAAAAGGTTTTATTTTTGGAAATAAATTAGTTCTTTCATTCGGCAAGGACACAGTAAATTGATCAAAAGTGACAGTAAAGTCAATTATAATGTTCAAATAAATGCTGTTCTTTTGAACTTTCTATTCATCTGTGAATCCTGAAAAATGAAGTGTATCACAGTTTCCACAAAAATATTGTGCAGCACAACTGTTTTCAACATTGATAATAATCAGAAATGTTTCTTGATGATTGAATGATTTCTGAAGATCATGTGACACTGAAGACTGGAGTAATGATGCTGAAAATACAGCTTTGATCACAGAAATACATTGCATTTTTATTAAATATTCACACAGAAAAACATTATTTTAAATTGTAATAATATTTCACAATTTGTACTGTATTTTTGATCAAATAAATACAGCCTTGCTGAACAGAAGAGACTCAAAGAACTGTACCCACCCCAATCTTTTGAAGTATAGTAATATATACATATAGGTGTATTTAAACCCATTTTAAATAACACTAATCTAAGACATTTTATGAGATGTCACAAATATGCACATTTTTCATAGTATATGTACTATGACAAAATTCAACTACACGTCACTGCAATGTTTTGTGTGTCAACATATTTTAATGCTAGCTATAACATCATATATGAAATATATGCTTGCATTAGTTTATAATTAATCATCAGCAGTCATTTTGATGGATTATCCTTCTCAGACCGTCAGAGAAGCTTCTTTTTGTTGCTCAGATGCTTTTGCTTTAAAGTCCTCATGAAATCAAGATTGGTGTTTTGTGGTTTAGTCTGTAGCTCATCTACAGTATATGCTCATTTTAACAGATATAAGTATTTCAAATGTATTTTATGAGAGTATCGTTATATTCAGATTTTTAGCTCATTAAATGTTGATGTGATTTTATGGGGTCTTTAACTCAGTGGCACTGCATTGCTGTTACTGCTTTAAACTCATTTGTTGTTGCTGTTACAGTATAAATCCAGATCTCCAGAGAAAACCCACCCAGACTCCCTTTGAACTACATGCTCAGGGTTCATTTCACAGGATTTCTGTCTGATTTTAAGGCTAAATGTTGTGTTAAACGTGTGATCTGGGTGGTTTTCTCTCTTGTTGATCAGCTGTGATGTTTTCTGATGAATACTCACCCGTTGCGTTTCTCAGGCATATAGTTGTCTGCGGTCACATAACACTGGAGAGCGTCTCCAACTTCCTCAAAGACTTCCTACACAAGGACAGGGATGATGTCAGTGTAGAAATAGTTTTTCTCCATAAGTAAGTACAATGTTGAAATTGAGTTTTCATCCACACAAAAGATGTTTTGAAGAACGCTCCTGCTGCTCTGTTTCGTGGGGTGAACGTCTTGGTCTCACAGTGCCATTGTGTGTGTGTGTGTTTTCAGTATTTCCCCTAATCTTGAGCTGGAAGCCTTATTCAAGAGACACTTCACACAGGTGGAGTTTTACCAGGGATCCGTCCTCAACCCTCACGATCTCGCTCGAGTCAAGGTACAGGTTTGATCTACAGTCTGCAGGCTCAAAATCTAAATTAGTGGAAAAAAGGTGTAGAAGTGTGTAGTGGAGTGTAGAAATGTCAGAAATTTATATGATCATAAAAAAATCATGGCAATTTTTTGGAGAATCTACAGTTTTTCTAGTTATGCTCTGTAAAATATTTAATCAGACATTGTTCTTGTGTAAAGCAGGATTATTATAGTAAACTAAAACCGTTAAGCATATTTTCATTGCTTGAAATAAAATAAACGTTAACTGATATAAAAAAATATATATATAAATTATATTTTTTTTTATTCCAGCTATTTGCCAAGGCAATGTATATATTTTTTTAGTTTAACTTGAAGAACTAAAACTAAATAAACTAAATCGAAGAAAAACAAAAACAAAACAAAAAAAACTTAAAGAAAACAAAAACTAATAAAAATGACAAACACACGCAGCAGAAGTACTGAAACTTTAATTAAAATTAAGATGAAAACAAAATGTAAAAATAATATCTCATTCATAAAATTAACAAAAACTATAATAGTATATTAATGATACTAAAATAATACAGTTAAACATAAAAAACTAATAAAAATAACAGAAAAACTAAACTAAACAACTAAAATTGAAGTGAAAACAGAAAATATAAAAATAGTTAATTTTAAACAGATTTTTTTTTAAATATAAAAAAGCTATAATAGTGTATCAAGGATCCTAAAATAACTTTTGTGTGTGTGTGCCAGTCTTTTTAACTGATTCACTAATTGGTCTGAATGATTTGCTAGCAATTTGACTGGTGTTGAAAATCTTTATGGAGTAATAACAAACAACTGAGTTCATGAAAAAAATTCAGTGGACAAAAATATATATATTTTTTTGGCCCATTTATTTACATCCTGTAAAGTTTCTTCACTTTTTAAATTAGATCTGTTTTTTAAACTCATTTTTCTAGATTGAGTCGGCCGATGCCTGTCTGATCTTAGCCAATAAATATTGTGCAGATCCTGACGCTGAAGATGCATCCAATATCATGAGGTGAGACTGGATCCCCCCCCCTCCTCCTCCAAAAAACTAAAGATTAAATAAGAATTAGTGCATTATACTCAAAAAACAACTTTTGATGTGTGTTTTTCTAGGGTGATATCCATTAAAAACTACCATCCAAAGATCCGAATCATTACACAGATGCTGCAGTACCACAATAAGGTGAGAGTTTCCATGTTATTATAAGTTTATTGTTCCAAAAACAGCCAAAATGTTGTTTTTCATGACCATTTTCCCTTTTCATGGTCTTTAGAATTAATCGAGCTACTGTAACTGTAAAACTAAGAATCACAAGCTGTTTGGTATCAATAAATGCTCTGGATGAGCTAAAGAGGGAATTTTGAGTCGTGCATTTTCAAGTATGTCACATTGTACATCAAAATCTTGTTTCAAACATGAGGCCTTTAATACATGCACTTTCTGTCCTTGTCTTCTCCAGGCTCATCTTCTCAACATCCCGAGCTGGAACTGGAAGGAGGGCGATGACGCCATCTGCCTCGCCGAGCTGAAGCTGGGCTTCATCGCTCAGAGCTGCCTGGCCCAGGGTCTGTCCACCATGCTGGCCAACCTCTTCTCCATGAGGTCCTACATCAAGGTCAGCTCACATGCTGGAGCAAACGGTGTCACCGTGTGAATCCTGAGCGTGAAACTCACAACTTACTCTGTTTAGATTGAAGAAGACACATGGCAGAAGTACTATTTAGAGGGAGTAGCCAATGAAATGTACACGGAGTATCTGTCCAGTGCCTTCGTGGGTTTGTCTTTCCCCACCATTTGTGAGTAAGTATGATGGGTGCAGTTATTTTGACCATTTATACATGTGTTAGTATGATAGTAAAGTCATTGAAACTATGAAAAAAAACACAAATTGAAGTATGAGAAGGATGTTGAGAAATGTAAACTCTTATATTTGAGCAATTTCAAAGACACCAGACTTTGCTTTGTAAAGAAATTCAAGCATTGAAAATGTTAATGTCTACAAAACTGCATTTAAGCAGAAGCCTTTAGATCAAAAGTTATGTTTACGATCATGAGAGACAAATTCAGTCAAGTGTGGTAAAACTTTTGACAGGTTTTCTAATTTCTTGATTATCCGAATACGTTTCTGGATATTTTGGCTGTAAAGTTATAAATGAGATAAATAAATAAGGAAACAAATGTCCAAAAAATGTTGCTCATCTAGTATGTGTAATTTAGTTTTAATTGATCTTTTGTTTCTCTGTAGACTATGCTATGTGAAGCTGAAACTCCTTCTGATCGCGATCGAGTATAAATCAGACCAGAGAGAAAGCAGGTCAGTCTGATCTTTATTAAAAACAAGATCCAGTATCCTGACAGCAATATATATTTCTTTAATTAGCATACTCTTGACTCAAATGCAGTGTTATTTTAGTATCATTGATGCACTATCATAGTTTTTGTTAACATTTTAAATTAGATTGTATGTTTATGTTGTTTTAATTTGTTACATTTTTAGTGATTTTGTTGTGCATTTTTGTCTTGTACATTATTTAAAAAAAAAAAAATAAAATATAAATATATATATATATATATATATATTTAGTGCATTGTTAAACAAAACAAAAATGTATGACTATGACTAAAAGGTTTTTAATTTTTTATTTTATTTCAGTTGTTTGTTATTTCAAACACCTTTGTCAGACTAGTATTTGCTATCTAAAAAGTTTTTTATTATTTATTTTACTTCAGTAAATGTTAATTTTATTTCAAGTAACAAAAATGTTTTTTATGGTTATAGTTTGAGTGTTAATTAAGGATAATAGCCCTGCTGAAATGATTAGCGTGTTGTTTAGCGTGCTCTTTATCCTGCATTTAGTGGCTTGTCTCACTTTGCTGCTGTTTGTGTTTGTTTCACACAGGGGTGGAAAATGGTATGAAATTATAAGGTTTCATTTGGTGTGGTCATGTCATGCCAAATTCTCTTGAAAATTTACTTGCCATATTTCCCTGAAACGTTCCTGAATGTTTTGGGGTCTTTATGCGCTTGGTCGTGACAGTATTGTAAATGGCTTTTAGTCAAGGCAGTAAATGATATGTGTAGATTTTCAAGGGATACTGTTGTTCATTTTCTGTACTTCTGTGCGAAGCTGTACGAGCTGTGTGTGTAAACTGTAATGTGGCTCTGAAAACAGTGGTGACGTATCTGCCACTGCCCTTCTGAACATGTTTAATGCTTTTACTGTCAACTAATCTGTTATTTTCTGTAGTGACACAATTATGAAATTAAACATGCTGAATGTTTTAGGGATAGTTCACGCAAAAATGAAACATCTGTGATCATTTACTCACTCTCATGTCATTCCAAACCTGTATGACTTTCTTCCGTGGATCATAAAAAGGAAGTTTTAGGCACAATGTTCTTTTCAATACAATGAAAGTGGAAGGAGACGGACACTATCAAGCTCCACAAATGACAAAATAACACCACTAAAGTATCCCAGAAGTATGACTTGTTTTCAAACAATCAAATTTCATATGTTTTATGCTGAATTAACATGCGACTTTAAAAACATCATTATCCAGGTATGAGTTCCTTGATTGCAAACAGCATGTAACTGATCGTGATGCAGCTTGAAAAACATAATCATGAATGAGATTTGAGATTTGCAGCGGAAGGGAAAATCAGTAAATTGTTTATTTTACAAAGCTGTCGTATATTTAAGGCATTATGCTAAATATCTCCTTTAATGTTCCATGGAAGAAGAAAAGTCATGTGTCTCGAATGACATGAGAGTGGAAATGATGACAGATATGCCATTTTTGGGTGAACTGTTCCATGCTTGCATGTCTGTTAACCAAGTAAACTAATACTATGTGTTTGCATGCAAATGTCGTCCTGAAATGTTTAAAATAGGTTATTTTAGTTCAGTCATACGTAACAATAACCTTCATCACAACAAACAGATACAAAGAGTAGTCTTATTAAATTTAATAAAAAATAAAAAAAATTAGTAAATGCATGTCGTCATTAACATTAAAATGAAACGTGATGCATCTTTTTGTATTCTGGGTGACTTTGACATTACAAAATCTTTATTTATTGTCTCTTTTGGGTCGTTTTTTTTCATTAGATTTTCATCTTTGAATGTTTGATAGTTTACACAGATTTCTGGTTAAGTTTTAAACGTGTTTTCACTTCGTGGCATGAGCTGTCCTGTCTTCATAAGTGCAGAATTTATGATTTAAAGGGAGGTATTTCTGAACACATTCTGTGGTTTGTGAGTGTATGCTTGTATTTTACAGCACGCTGATTAACCCGGGCAATCATGTGAAGATGCAGGAGGGAACGCTGGGCTTCTTCATCGCCAGTGATGCCAAAGAGGTGAAAAGGTGAGGAGTTGATGTTTTTTTTTTTTTTTACATATTCAGCAATAGATTCATATCATAACAGCTCATATGCTGTGTGGATGGTTTGAATAAGATCGCCTTTTTCCATTAGGGCACTTTTCTACTGTAAAGCTTGTCACGATGACATTACAGACCCAAAACGGATCAAGAAGTGTGGATGCAAACGGTGTAAGTTACCATGAGAACATTTATTAATAATTGCCTTACTTTCACTTTTAATTTTTATATATAGATTATTTTTTATATATAATCATATTTATAGGTAGATTTTATTAGGTTTATTAGATTTTATGAAATGTATTTTATATCACTTTCACTTTCATTTTACCAAACATGAAAATGTATTTTTTTGATTATAACATTTATTACAATATTTAATCAGGTAGACTCTGTTGTGGGATCAGGAATCATCAAACTGGATTTGTTGTGAGGTTTTTACATTGCACTTTACCACAATTTTCCCCACAGCTGGAAAATAATGATTTAGATATAAATCTCTCACGTGTGGAGGAGTTTGTCAATGACGTCGCTACCGAGGCTGTTTTATCAATACCACTGCACTGCCTGGCCACATTATCGAACTTTTGGGCTTTTACCTCCACCTGATACTTTTAAAATACATCAAAAACATTTTGTTAGTAATTGACACATTTCACATTTTCCCTTTTTCTCGCTGCCCTGGATCTGTGATCATTTCCCCCACCCTCTGATAGTGTTGTATTGTGAGTAATGACTGTAGATTTCTACTGTAGCCTGCTGCATGTGTGAATGTAAAACTACATCTTCCATCAACCCACTGTCCTCCACCGCATCATCAGCAGGAGACAGCTTGAATTTTTGTTGTTCTAACAGGCTCCTAACAGCACTTGGGCTTTTCTGAGAATTATTCTGTTTTGAGTTTAGATATCACCCCATATGTTTTTTTATTTTATTTTGTAATATTTAAGAATAGAATTTTGTGTAATTTATCAGGTAAAATGTTGTTTTGCATAATTTAAGGGTTAAAAAATACTCTTTTATATTTTATATACCATGGCAGGACATGTTACAGTTAGCTCCTGATATATTTTCTTATTCATCTCCATGCATTTCCATGCTTTACTCGCATCTCTAAAATACAGTATTCCCAAGAATATAAAAAAAATAATTAAAACAGCATTGGAACCATTTGAACTGATTTATTTTTGTTGAAAAATACAACAGATTTTACTCTGTAACAGAATTGTATATAACTTGATAACAAACATGTTTTTCTGAAGGTGTTCCTCAGGGCTCTGTACTTGACCCGCTGTAGTTTCTGGATGTCCAGCTTCTGTTAGTGAAATAATGCTCCCATCCATTAACATGCTTCTCCTCCTCCTCTCCCCTCATCCACCCCATGACCCCAGCCAAGAAGTCTGCCTACAAGAGAATGCATCTGGCATGTTGTGTAGCTTGCGGTGGGGCAGAACGTGGCTGCTCGTGCATGTCAGACAGTGTGACTAGTAACATGGAGGTTCTGCACCGTGGCTTCCCCCTCTCTCCTGTGTCTCTGTATGATAACACGACCACTTTATGCTCCTGTAAGTGAACGCCTTCCCTGTGGCACCCATGCCGAGTGCCCGTGTAGTTATCTGTGCCCGCTGCCTGTGTATGTGCCATCTGGCTGGTGCAGTGCCATGTAGTGGTGGCATCTGATGTGGTGAAGATTGCCGTAAGCCCATGGATGTATCTGTGTGGTAGACTTGGTCTCCTGCATGCTGTTTGTGTGAATTGTATTGATGCAGTTTAGTAGTTTAGTTTTGTAATTCATTGAATCTTCATTGTAATGTTTTATTTTACATTCGGCTATGTACAGTGGTCTTTATCTGAACATGTCCTTTAAGCGTAGTTTGTGCTGTGTTTTATGCTAATAATCTAGATGTTGGGTATGGTGATTGAAATTACTAACACTTTTAGGAAAATGGCTATACTGTATAGGAGAATTATACAGTATATGTTATAAATACACATAGTATATGTCTTTTGTATTATAGGTTTAGAGCGTAGATATGTAAAAGCTTATACCAGCCTAAGGTAATTAGCTGGTGTCCCAGCCTGGCCATGCTGGTTAGATTGGTCTGGTTTGATGGTTTTGGGGGCTCCTTGGGTCAGCTGGTCAGGCTAGGAGACTAGTTAAGTTTTTGTGCTCACTGGGTGGTTGAAGATAGGCTGTTCTAGATTAAAAAATAAGCAATTTATTTCCGTTTTCTTTCTCATTGGTTCATCATTTCATTGCTCCATGTGTCTCACTTTAACCGCATTTTGTCTTTGCATTTTCTCAGCTAAAAGTAACTATAACGGATACATCAAATCAAGTAAGTCTTTTACCCATTTTTACTCGTTTGTTTCTTAACCGTCTGCTGTTTCTTCATCACTCTTCTCTTCATCCTTCTTTCTTCTCTTCATGTCCTGATCATCCAAACATTTTATGTGATTTGGTCTGATGTATATATCAAAGCAAGTGTCATTCAAAATATAGAGAAATATTTTTTTTGCTCATTGGACATTAATAATAATAATTGGCTGTATGAAGTCAGTTTACACAGGTTGTGTCCAAATACCTTTTGCAGTCTGTGTATCACTGTCTGAATATAATGCAGCTCTGCAGGCACCTGCTCTCATTCAGCACTAGATGGTGCTGCTGCACTGCAGTTCTGATAATGTGGAGCTGTAACTTCAGAAACTTTGTAGATTTCACTGCTTTGACTTTGATTTGTTTTTATTGTTTTCTAAACATTTGTGAAGTTTTTTTTTTCTTTTTCATTTTGAATAATGCAGAATATGTCAGCTAATGGTGCTGTCAGCAATTTCAGTTTAGGAATATTATCCATATAATATCACTATTACCTGACAGATATCTCTGAAATAAGGATCCTGAGAAATTGCACCTGGCTCGGTGACTGTGGAGGATCAATAATAAATCAATAAGTAATTAAATATTCAAAAGTTCTTTTTAAATATATGTTGTAATAAAATCAGTATTCAGAGTCATTATTTTAAAAAAAAACATGCACCGTTTTTGAATTTCCATTATAAATAATTGTAAATAAAATATAAATATAAAATATTCATAAAATATTAAAAGTATTAAACATTAAAAAATACAAAAATATTATAATACATTTTCTATAAAAAAACAATTTCTAATATAAACAATATTGTATCAATCATATGTTAAGGACAGTAAAAATGGCTGATTCTCTTCATTGCCTGATTATGAATGTTTCTTGTCTGACAGTAAACGATGAGCTCAGTCCAACATTCCAGCCTCAGAATCCCAAACCCACCCTAATGCGAGCTCAGTGTGCAGTGAGAGCGCCTCCTGCTGTCCTGGGCGTCCGTGTGTCAGTGCCTTTAGTAAATAACCGTAAAGGCAGTCTGCTGTCTCCGGCTGCCTTATACCTGCACAGACTCAGTCTGGCCAGCTCTAGAGAGCTGTATCAGAGCAGCAGCACTGGCACAGGAGCATCTGATGCCACCCGCCTGCATCGGGCCTGTAGTCTGCCTGTTAAATACAGATATCATTCCATCCACGGCTCCACCTCCACCATCGGCCCGCACACGTTCTGTAAGACTCGGCCTGGCTTTGTGGGAAATGCATGCGGACTAACAGTGTTCAGAAATACTAAAGCTATCCTGAATTGCAATAAAAGAAAAAAATATATATATATTATTTTTTTTTTTTTTTTTTTTTTTAATAAAATAAGTGGTTTTTTTTAAGGGTGAAAAAGAATTTGATAAGAGAAAAAAGCTTTTAAAGAAAAAAAAAATTTTGAAGAGAAAAAAAGAAGCTTTCTGAACAGAGAAAAATGTTTTTAGGAAAGAGGAAAAAAGTTTTTTTAAGAGAGAGTTTTTTTTAAGCTTTTAATAAAAGCTTTTAATTGAAAAAAAATGTTTTAAAAAGCAAAATGAGAGAAAAAAAAATTAAGAGAGAAAAAAATATATATATATATATATATATATAAATATATATACAGTGCCGATCCTAGACTTCTGGGGGCCCTACGGGTTGAGGAATGAATGAAACTCATTTGTCCGTGTTTCACTCCGTCTCGAATCGCGCTTGCGGAAGGCGCTCGGTACGCTTTCAACTCGTTTTTTTTTTTTTTTTTCAAACAAGAGACTGTATGACATTCACGTTACAAGATTTTTACATAGAGAGCGTGACAGCGCACCGCATTAAAAGAAATGATCATTCATGTTTTCACAACAGCTGGCCAAATTCAAAAACGAAACTAAAATTAAAACATCTTTGAGAGCAAGGGGGCCCCCTGGTGTTTCGGGGGCCCTATGCAGCCTGCGTATTCTGCGTATAGGGAGGATCGGCTCTGTATATGTATTATGATAAAAAATGGGTATTTGGAAGAGAGAAAAGGTTTTTTGAGTGAGAAAAAAATCAGAATAGAGAAAGAGAAATAAACAAAGACTCAGGAAGGATCTAAGACAGGTTTTTTTTTTTTTCATGTTGCAATTCAGGGCTTCCGTAGTCCTGCATTAATTAATGAAAAAATACTAAATCAGTTTTTATAGTTAGTTTAGTACACAAAAAACTGATGCAGGATTTACTTTGAAACAGTTTTCACAAATAATTACAAAGAAAGGGCAAGTAACACATTGAATTAAATATTTCATTTGAAGTAGGCAGACTGAAATAGTATTTTCTTATAAAACAAACTCTAGTCATTTTAATTTACAACTTAAAAAAAGGCTTATACTATTTATTTAATAATAAATAGTATAAGCCGACCAAACAAAAACATGTGGAACAGAATTATGATAATAAATAAAATTTATAAATATATAATAAAACTAGTAATTATTTAAAAAATAATTTAATAATTTAATTAAATGCAAATCTAATCATTTTACCGCTTTCTGTTGAAAATAATGCTGAAGTAAAGCTGTACGTGTTTTTAAGAAAAAGTTAACTGCCCATTTTTTATAAATAATGCAGCTAAGGTAAGGCTTTACTTGAAGCATTTATATATAATGCATTAACAAAAAAACAGTTATAATACCAAATACTGTATATTCAATATTACACCTGTATTAGAAAGTATAATGCAGTAATTCATATGACCACCAGTTTCAGATGTAACAAGGAATCTGCAAATATTCCAATGCATTTTAACTTTGGTTACAATTATTTATGAAAATATATAATGCATTACAATGTACATTATCCATTATACATAAAGGGTTCAAGTAAAGTTTACCACAAACAGTAGAACAGTTAGTCCACTCTTTCTCTGTCTGCTTCATCACATCTGTCTGATTGTGTGTTTTGGAGTGTTTTAATGCTGTGTGACTGTTGTTTGGTAACGTGTAGTTTGGTTGTGTCTCAAACTGTGTCTGGTGTTTCAGTAGTGGAGGAGGAGCAGCAGTCGGCTCTGTCGCCCAAGAAAAAACAGCGTAACGGAGGGATGAGAACGTCGCCCACATGCTCGCCCAAAATAATAAGGTAAGAGCACAACTGTCTTTCTGCAAACATTACTTCTATGAGCAATGTGCCATTGTTTCACTAGCATTGCTTTGTGAAATCCCTTCACATTCAGCATCTCTATCCTCTCTCTCATGCTCACTAAACGGGTCACACGGCCCACAGCTCCAGCCAATCAGAGGCTGCGGTCGGTCTGTGTCGCCTCAGGCTGTCGTTCTCTCAGTGCCGTCCGACACGCCGCCCGCTTTTAACTCCCACTACCTGCTGTTGGAGCTCTTGGAAGAATCCTGTCAATCTCCCTCCGCCAGAACCTCGTGGGGTCTTACTGATCCATTTATGCAAAGAGCTGATTTTGTAATACACTGATGGTTTGAAATCAAAGAGCTGCTAGTGAATTAATAAAAGCCATTAATACGCAATGATGGAATGAGAATAATATCTTCTGAATGCTTTATCAGGACAGTAGGCATGAATAATTCATATTGTATGGGCAGTAATTAATAACAAGTGGGATTTATATATAATATAAATATATATATATATTATATACTGTGTTTGTATATATAAATAGCATGATTTCTATATATATATATATATATATATTTACTTATTATATAATCAAAGTATATAATATATAATAAAAAATATGTATATATGTACATGTATGTATATGTATATATACACAATACTATATGTATAGTAATATATCTTTACATATACATATATATAATTACTTTAACTATATATATGTAATTATATATTATGTACCTTTATTATATAATCAAAGTATATACTATATATATATATACACACACACACATATATATGTATATATATATATATATATATATATATAATTATAGTAATACAAATATGTTATATATTATTAAATATATTAACATATTATTAAATGTATAGTAATTTATTATATAATCATCACTTTGACTATATTACACATGATGTATTTATATTCATATTTATGTAACATTAAGCATTAACCTTCATAACGTAGCATGTCCTGCGGTATTTGTGAATAATATTATCTCATCGTATAAATGAAACATATCACAAAAAAATTCACTGATTAATTTTGTGCCCCATTTGTTCTTGTGTGTCATTTAATGTTTTGTTTTTGTGTAACAAAATACTAGCAGATAAAAACTGCTCTGACTGCTAAACAGAAATATTATCCGAAGTTAGATGTTGTTTGAATCCCAGAATATTTAACCGTGTTTAAATAAAATGGAATAAGTTTGTTATTAGCTGTTTGGTGTAGCAAGACTGAACTGAAGTACTTTAATTAATGATTACACTGAAGTCTTTCTACAGAAAATGACTTTTTGTACTATATTATTGAGTTTATGGACTCAGTAATGACTGAGAATCTGCTGTAGTTTCTGTGTTTGAGCGTCTGTCCTCTGGTGATGTGTGTGTTGTGTTGTCTCTGTATCACAGAAGCAGCAGGATGAGTGTGTGTGAGGTGTTTAGGGTTGTTTATTTGAGGCGTTTCATTGTCTGCGTGGTTCTGCTGTAGCCTGAGGCTCTATCGCTCGTGGTTTATCGTATCAGCTGTGGTTAGCGGCCTGCAGACCCCTGTGAATTAATATTGAAGAGCAGACTGAATCAGGCTCTTTAGGAAGCATGTTAGTGTCAGGATCTGTGAGGGAACACCGATGCTCCTCACAGCCTGGAGAACCACAGGGTTCGCTCTCAGCCCTGGGCTTTTGTGTATATTACACACACTCGTACGAAACAAAATACTCTCGCATCTAATATTTTCTTTTGCTGCAATTTATAATAAATATGTATTGTATCCATAAAATTCTGTACAAAATTAGACTCACAAAATTATTTTTAAAATTATATACTTAATCTGAGGCCAATATCCTAGTTATATTATCAAAATACATTATTAATTTTATTAGCTAGCTTTATTGTCATTCATTTTATTTGCTTATTTATATATATATCTGCAGTAAATTGATAAATTTAAGCCAATAAGATAAATATCCGATTATTATATCTAAACCAAAAATTTTAATTAAAAAAATTAATAATAATAATATATATATATATATATATATATATATACAGTATCTCACAAAAGTGAGTACACCCCTCACATTTCAGCAAAAATTTCAAGGGACAATCCTATAGAAATGAAACTTGGATATATTTTAGAGTAGTCAATATACAACTTGTATAGCAGTAAAGATTTACTGTCCTCTGAAAATAACTCAACATCAGCCATTATTTCAAAAAATCTGGCAAAAATTTAACAGCAAGTTTAACCATGCAAAGCCACATGTCCATTCATCATCATGTTATGTTTTTGTCTGCTTGACAGACCATACAAATTTGTGTATCTTGTTTTAGAGCAGTTAAAATTTGGTTCTTGTACAATTCTCTCATACTTCTTTGCTTAGCTTCTTCTTTGGCTCTCAACGGAGGCGGTCGCATTTTAGCTCCCCATCCTCTCCCTTTTTTCCCTAACAGCCTGCTCTCTTGTCTCGTATTGTGTAATCTTGAGAACTCTCTCTGCATTGCTCCTCAAAACTCCAAAACTTCAAAACTGAAATATGGATTTGATCACTGGTCTCTCAATAAAGACACCATCTTTCGAAGAGAAGCTCAGGTTCGGGGGAGCCAAACTGCCCTGACGGAACTCCCGGCAGGCTAAAATACGCGTGGGACAGGTGGCGGATTGTATGTCATAGCTCTTTCGGTCGAGCGTTGAAGATGTTTATCTATTCGGAACCATGATAACAGGTCTTCTCTGATTGGATTAGGCTTTGCCCTGGGTTATCGAAGAATAAGAAAACGGGAACAGCTGTTCAAAGTCTCACAAGGCTGCCCGTCATGATTGAACAGTGGGCAGAGCGGTCACATTGAGACTGAGACTATTAACCGCGAAATGTTTCTATCACGGAAAAGCTCACGGCTTTGGAAAGGAAAATTGACGGAGACCAGAATGGACATAAAGATAGCCATAGAATTGGAATGTGGTTACTCGCACTAAGACTAAACAAGCTCAATCTTATCTCTTCTGCTCCCATGCCATGGCGACCTTGGCCAGGTTGCATGATAAATCATCCCTGAGAAGCACTGCTAGGAGAAGCTCTTCACTCCTACCCATTCCTCAGACACTGCTGATTATACATACATAAACACTGATACAGATACACACACACTTTTCCCAAACCCC
This sequence comes from Schizothorax lantsangensis, assembly GCA_027422415.1. Taxonomy (NCBI): domain Eukaryota; kingdom Metazoa; phylum Chordata; class Actinopteri; order Cypriniformes; family Cyprinidae; genus Schizothorax; species Schizothorax lantsangensis. Next base: position 30,671,773 of record CM049860.1, on the reverse strand, counting down.
AGATCCAACGCCTCCGTGTAAACCGCCAGCCTGACAAGCGGGCTGGACTAGCGCCGGAAAATGGCTGCCGGTCTGGATGGCTGATTGCCAGAGCTGGATACCTCCCCTGTTGCATGTTGCGTGTCTATGTTGTATTTGCTTTATGTAGGTGTTTTTTTCCTGTTCTCAAACTGTACTCTTAAAGGAGTTAGTCTGGGGGTTGTTTTTTTTATCATACTCGTTTCTTTCCTCATGTTTGCTACATTTATTTCCTTAAAAATCAAAAATTTCACTGCTGTTGTTCTGTATGATTTGAGTACAATAAATTACTACTCATACTGACCACTGGATGTTCAACATGGCACCTCATGGCAAAGAACTCTCTGAGGATTTGAGAATTAGAATTGTTGCTCTCCACAAAGATGGCCGAGTCTATAAGAAGTTCGGTAACACCCTGAAACTGAGTTACAGTACAGTGGCCAGGGTCATACAGAGGTTTTCCAAGATGGGTTTCACTCGGAACAGGCCTCGCAAGGGTCGATCAAAGAAGTTTCCTTGTGCTGTGCGTCAGGTGCAGAAGCTGGCTTCAAAAAACAGACGCATGAGTGCTGCCAGCATTGCTTTAGAGATTGCAGAAGTGGAAGGTCAGCTTGTCAGTGCTCAGACCATATGCCACACACTGCAACAAGTTTCTTTGCACGGCCGTCGTCCCAGAAGGAAGCCTCTTCTGAAGCTGGCTCACAAAAAAGCCTGCAAACAGTTTGCTGAAGACAACCTGGCCAAGAGCATGAATTACTGGAACCATGTCCTGTGGTCTGATGAGTCTAAGGTAAACTTGTTTGGCTCAGATGGTGTCCAGCATGTGTGGTGACGCCCTGGTGAGGAGTACCAAGAAAATTGTGCCTTGCCTACAGTCAAGCATGGTGGTGGTAGCATCATGGTCTGGGGCTGCATGACTACTGCTGGTACTGGGGAGCTGTGGTTCATTGAGGGAAACATGGATTCCAACATGTACTGTGACATTCTGAAGCAGAAGATGATGCCCTCCCTTCAGAAACTGTTTTCCAACATAACAACCTACCTCAAACACATCGCCAAGATGACAACTGCCTTGCTGCTGAAGCTGAAGGTGAAGGTGATGGAGTGGCCAAGTATGTCTCCAGACCTGAACCCTATTGAGCACATGTGGGGCATCCTCAAGCGGAAGGTGGAGAAGCACCATGTGTCTAACATCCAGCAGCTCCGTGATGTCATTATGGAGGAGTGGAAGAGGATGCCAGCAACAACCTGTGCAGCTCTGGTGAATTCCATGCCCAGGAGGATTAAGGCAGTGCTAGATAACAATGGTGCCCCTACAAAATATTGACACTTTGGACACAGTTTTGACATGTTCACTTAGGGTGTACTCATTTTTGTTGCCAGTTATTTGGACAATAATGGCTATATGTTGAGTTATATTTAGAGGACAGTAAATTTGTACTTCTATACAAGCTGCACATTGACTACTCTAAAATATATCCACGTTTAATTTGTGTAGTATTGTCCCTTGAGAAGATATACTAAAGTTTTTGCAATCATGTGAGGGGTGATTGCAATATATATATATATATATATATATATATATATATATATATATATATATGTGTGTGTTGGCCAATATCCTATATTATCACTATACATTATACACTTTGATAAATCTCACTGATCTAAAAAACACTCCACTTCATTTGGTCTTGATTAATTGAGTTTTTTGTTTAAACATCATTCCAGGATATTTACACAGTTTACAGTATCTTTGTTTTCCATGATAATCCCAGATGATGTGTTAACTTTCAGCTGTGTTTGTGTGTGTGTGAGTGTGTTTGTGTCAGGTCTGATCCGTATGCAGCTACAGGACCCGAATGAGACACACTCAGTCTTTCCTGAGCACTGTGAGCCGATGGGTCAGTTATTGATTAGTGCTGGCGAGGACAGTATGAATGTGTTCAGCGCTGACAGATCAAGCCCCTGAGAGGATCGGATAGAGCGTGAGCGGCTGTGTGCTGAAACACTAACCGTATAGATTCAGAGAGAGAGACTGTGCTGTCAGTGTCCCGTCTGATAAACCTCACCTACAGACAGCAGATCACATTCATCCAGAGCGTCTGAGACTGAGTCTCACCAAAACATGTCCTGCTCACATTTCACTTATACAGTATATAGCTATATATAGTGTACTGCAGCAACAAAATAAATCTCAGTGCTCTAAAATTGTGAAATTGTTTGCATGATTTTGAAACATTTTTAAATGAAGAATAAAATCTGAAAGACAAAAAATAGTCACTGGTTGTGTTTATAAGTCGTTACCAAGGTAACTGATCATTTTAGTAACAATTGCTCATAAATAATATTCTATAATTTTCTATTAAATAACTATAATATTATACATGTATTATGTTTTTAAATTGTTAAAATATAATATTACATGTATATATACACACACACACACATTATTCTAATATAATTGTAATTGGGTAACTATTGCAAATGAGTGTTTGGGGGTAAATTTTCATGTAAATAATGTAATAATGCAAAACAAAAGAGTAGTCCTAAAACAATCTTAATTTTCTGTACGAAAAATGTTTTTTTTTTAATGTTTTTCATTTTTATTTTAATGTCATTTTTAATTTTATCTTGGGGTGAAATATGACTTGTGCTTAATAGATTTTTTGAGATTTAACCTATTAATACACATCACAAATAATTGTTATTTATTTATTTAGTTATGTTATATAATACTATAAATGTATTCTTTATAATATAAAAATATTATTTAATATATAATACATTTATTTAAATTCATTGTGATATAATTGTAATTGGAAAGGTCATGCGAATGAGTATTTGGGTGGTAAATTGTCATTAAAATGTTATAATTCAAACAGTTGTCCTAAAGTTTCTGTATGCGAAGTATAGTTTTAATTTTATTTTAGGGTGAAATGTGGCTCATGAGTCTTGCTCTTGACAGATTTTTTGAGATTAACCCTTTAATGGCCAGGTGTGTCAGTGATGTAATGTGGTACAGTAGCGTGTATCTGCCATTTTCTCTGACAGCTGGCGTCTGGCGCGGCGCGGTACGGTGCTGACCGTGTGGTTTTGCTGTCATTCTGTGCATTAAATTTGATGGACAGAGAGCTGGAGGAAGTGAGGAGAGCCTCTGCGGCTCTAATGGCCTAATGATTGAAAATAAAGTCATAACAGCAGCTGCGGCTGACGGATATAAACGCTCTCTGACAGAATGCTGAAACCTTCACCCCTCTAATGGGCCAATCAAACGTCCCTGAGACCCTGAGCTCCTGCTCTCAATCACGTCCTGTAACAGCAGCCCTGCTTCCCAGCATCCAATTCATTCCCTGCAAACGTCTGGTTTATAAAGTCATCGATCTCGCTGTTGTTGGAAGTGAAACATGAATTTGGCCGCTCAAGTTTGTCCATGTTTTTGTGGTTTGTTGATTTCAGGCACGACCCGTTGTTGGTCCCTGGACACGATCAAATGGAAACAATGGATGAGAACATAAAGAAATATGATTCGACAGGAATGTTTCACTGGTGTCCATCAAAAGACATAGAGAAGGTCATCCTGGTAAGAGACATTCAGTGCGTTACACAACAGAACTGAGGGAAATTACACTTTACAACAGCAGAACTGACATATTATCATATTTTACATATAGTATTACAGTAGTTATTATCATTTTGAATTAGTTTTCATTTCATTCAATGTATTTTCCATTTTTATTTTTAATTTTGGTTATTTTTAGTTTAGTTAGTTTTAGTTTTAGTTATTTTATTTTCATTTTGTTGTGTGTTTTTGTCAGTTTTATTATTATTTCAGTTTTAAATTTAGTTTTAGTAATTTTAGTACTTAAACCAAACAAAAATAAAAATGAAATAACTGAAATATTTAAAGTATAACTGAAATTAGTTTTAGTGATTTTGTTGCGTCTTTTTGCATCTTATTACTTTTTAAAAATGTTTATTTAGTTTTTTGTTTAAAATTTCTATTTTAGTTTCATTATTTTTAGTTCATTTTCGTACTTCAACTTAAACACAAATTTAAAATGTTGCTTTGGCAATTAACTAAAATATACTATATATTCAGTTAGACTTTCAAATAAAAGTAGTGTTTGTCAAAATGTTTAAAATTTTTATTTTTTTATTTTATTTTTTTTATTTCAGTTTTAGTTTCATTATTTTTAGTTGTAGTTTTAGTCTTTGTAGTACTCAAAATATGAATTTGACAACTGAAATATTTAGTTAAAGTATAACCGAAAGTAGTTGCAGTAATTTTGTTGTGTGTTTTTGTCAGTTTTTTTATATATCTATTTAATTTTATTCTTTTTATTTCCTTTTTAGATTAGTTATTTTAATTCTTCAACTTAATCAAATTGAAAATGTGAAATATTGCCTCGCAACTAACTGAAACATTTACTTAGTATAACTGAAAGTAGTTTTAGTAATTTTGTTGTGTTTTTGTCAGTTTTATTACTTTTTTAAATAAAAAAAAATGCATAGTTTTTATTTTATTTGTCATTTTTTGTTATGTTATTTTCAGTTTTAGTAATTTTAGTACTTCAACTTAAAATATAAATCAATATTTCTATATATATTGGTCAAATTGCATAGAATTTGTCAATTTATAAACTACATAAAATTTCAAATTCTATATAAGCTCCTATAAATAATACAACTGAAAGCTTTTAACATTTTATTTCAGTTAACCTTTATTTTATTTCAAATAATGTAAATGTTTTTTAATAGGTAATTATTTTAGTAACAGTGTCAGACTAGTGTTTGTGACTAGTTCGAGGGTCAGTAAAGGTCAGTGTATTTCTCTCTCAGACTCGCAGCGAGGCGGCGATGACGGTTTTGAGCGGTCACGTGGTGGTTTGTATATTCGGTGCTGTGAAGTCGGCTCTGATCGGTCTGCGTAACCTGGTGATGCCTCTGAGAGCCAGTAACTTCCACTATCACGAGCTGAAGCCCATCGTGTTCGTGGGCTCTCTGGAGTATCTGAAGAGAGAGTGGGAGACGCTACACAACTTCCCCAAAGTCTCCATCTTACCTGTGAGTGGACGGCAGTCTCTGTTTAACCCGTGATGGTGTTTCAGCGTCACGTTTCTGACGTGTGTCTCCTGTTTAGGGAACTCCACTGAGTCGGGCCGATCTGAGAGCCGTCAACATCAACTTGTGTGACATGTGCGTCATCCTGTCGGCCAATCAGAACAACATCGACGACACCTCTCTGCAGGATAAGGAGTGTATTCTGGCGTCTCTCAACATCAAGTCCATGCAGTTTGATGACAGTATTGGACTCTTGCAGGCCAACTCTCAAGGTAAAGACGGGACAGGAACCGTCCTCGGCTCAGATTTTTGATTTTGTTAACATTTTAAGCAATACATACAGTAAATGTAGAAGAAAGCCAAAATATTAAGCATCACGGGTGAATATTTATTGAGCAATGCACTATTTTGTAGAGGAGGTTCAAAATGACATTTTCACCTATGATTCAGAGCCAAATTACAGGACGGTAAAAATGACTTTATAAAGTTGGCAGTATGATCATTTTATGATTACACAGAGATTGGTCGGTCTATTAATAAAATATGTTGACTTTATCCATCTTTGTTGCATTGTGTGCCAATAGTGACCATTCAAATATGGGGAAAAGGCACTTCTTGTGTTTTTTTCCTGAAGTTTGCAGAACTGTAACTCAAAAAGCATTAAAGATACCTTAATATCCTGTTAGATTTTAGATCGTCATCTTCGTCTTTTCTTTTGGTATCTTAATTTTTAAGGCCCTATGTGGTTCATTTCCAGAGATATTGGGATTTTATTGAGTACATTGTTTAAGTTATATGGCACTCAGACATCTATGTTCTATACAATTGTTTTGATAGAAGGAAAGAGGATACATTTATAGTTTCAAAATGATTTGTACTTCAGACATTCCACTTTAAATTCATTAAGTATCAGCTAGAAAGTGAACAACATTTGGTTTTTGACTGCTGAAAATGTGTACAATGTACTCTTGAGGCCATAATTAGATCCATATATCTCTGGAATTTAACCAAATGTGGACTAAAAAAAGATACAAAAAGGAAAGTTTGTTAAGACCCAAAATCTAAAAGGATATTAAGATATCTTTAATGCCTCATGAGCTTCAGGCATGCAAACCTTAACAGACAAAACTTGAAATGTGCTTTTTTCCCATTTTTGAGTGGTCACCATTGGCACATAATGCAACAAAGATTGCTTAAGTCAACAGATTTTACTAATAGAGCTATCAATAACATGAAGTAAAAAAATAACATGATGCTACCATCTTTCTCAAGTCATTTTTACACCCCTGAAATTTGGCTCCGAATATCAGGTGAAAATGTCATTTTGACGCCCCTCTACAAAATAGTGGATTACTCATTAAATATGCAAATATTTTGGCTTTCATCACTACTTAAGTTTGCCTTTCTTTAGGAAAAATATTAACAAAATCACAAATTTGAGCTGGGGAAGTTTCTGAAATGAGTTTGATTTAACATGTCACTGTATTGATGTATTTTTGTGCTCTGCTCCAGGTTTCACTCCTCCTGGCATGGATCGCTCGTCTCCGGAGAACAGTCCCGTACACGGATTGATGCGACAGGCGTCCATAACCACCGGAGCAAACATTCCTATCATCACAGAGCTCGGTGAGAATCACTCACTTTTAACCCCAAACTAATACATTTATTCATCAAGGAAACATTAAATTGATCAAAAGGAACAGTAAAGACATTTGTGACCAGTGCTGGCAAAATGAGTTATTTTTATTTTTACATTCTCGATTAAAAGACCTTTAAAATTATGTATGATTTGTTGGAATCAGACGAAAAATGACTGAGCCGATAGAGTCGGCAAAATCAATATAGAGAAAAACTGATTAAAAGTTTTCTGAGGTTTAAAAGTAAAATCACCAGCAACGTTACATCTTTTCCCCCACTTCTTTTCTCAATAATCATTACTAGATTAATAATCACAATATAGCTATTTTTATTTTATCTTTTGTTATAAATAAGAACCGATGCAAAAAATAAACAAATATAAGAAACAAGTGTATTACCTACTTTTTCATTTACATCTAAACATAATCATTCAAGTAAGAAAAACAAATAGTCAAATGTAAAAATCACTTAAGTGTGTTCATTAAAAATAAATTGATTATTAAAACTACAAAAGCAGTTCAATCAAGCAGCGAGTGATTCCTCTTTTCTTTTATTGTTTGATTAACATTAATAAGACAGATGGCCTGTATATATTAAGACAGTTTAATGCACAGATCTAATATAATGTTACACATCCGATGTTTTTCCTCAAACGTTCACTTAAGACATAACAGATTATGTTTGTGTGAATACTTAACTATATTTAGCCTGCTGTAAATCTGTGTATATGTGTATAGAGTGCTTTATGTGTGCGCTTCGGATGAGAGGCAGCGCGAGAAGCAAGTACTCTTCTCAGAAAATGTACAGATAAAGATACTTTTAGATGTTTAATTGGAGCACTGGGATCACTAGACGAGGGCTTAATGAACTCATTTTTGTGAAAACCTCAAATTCAACCAAAATCGCCAATTTTAGTTTTTTTTGCCTGTAGCTCAAAATTAGCCCGTGAGCATTCACACTCATTTTGCCAGCACGAGTCACATTTATAATGTTACAAAAGATTTCTGTATCAGATAAATGCTGTTCTTTTGATTTCTGAAGATCATGTGACACTGAAGACTGGAGTAATGATGCTGAAAATTCAGCTTTGATCACAGAAATCAATGATATTTTAATAGATATTGACAGCTATCTGTCAGCTATCAGCTATCTGACATAGAGAACAGCTATCTGAAAATGTAAACTTTCACAATTGTACTGATTTCACTGTAATTTTGATCAAATAAATGCAGCCCTGGTGAGCAAAAGACTTTTTAAAAAAGATTTGTTAACACTTTACAATAAGGTCCAATTAGTTAACGTCAGTTAATGAATACATTTTTTACAGTATTTATTTATGTTTGTTAATGTTAGTCAGTGTTATTTTAGTTATTATAGTTTTTTGTCAATATTTGAATGTTTTTTATTTTTAGACTTTTTGTTTTAATTTTAATTTTAAAGTTTTGTAATTTTTTTTGTTTTGAGATTTGTATTAGTTTTTTTAATATGTCTGTATAATTTTTAATACATTTTTATTTAACAATTTAAATATTGTTAAATATTAAACTAAATTTATTTAAAACAATGAGAACTATTGCCTTGGCAACTAGCAGAAATAAGATTAAGGTTTGATTTGATTTGATTTTAAGTTAAATCTTTCATTATTTGAAATAAAATGTTATGTTTTTAGCTTTAGTTACTGTAACTATAATAACCCTGACATTAATTAATAAAAAATACAGCTGTTCATTGTTAGTTCATGTTAGCTCAGGCCAATTAAATAATATTAGCACATACCTATGATTTTAATAATTAGTAGTAGTAAATGTTGAAATAAACATTAACAAAGATGAATAAATGCTTTAGAATATTTTAACTAATGTAGTTTACTAATGTTAACAAATGGAACCTTATTGTAAAGAATCCTACTGACCTCAAAGCATTTGAGTGTGAACGGCTGTTTTAATAAGTCGCTGAAAATAATTTTGAAGCGAGTTTCTAGGTTTATGGTTACTAAGTGTAAAACAACTAAACGGTTGGTTTTGGTAACTGGTTGTTTTATGCTGCTAGCTAAAACAGACAAGTTGCTGCCCCTGGTTTCTCTGAGCCAGGACAAGAGCAGCGGGAACAACATCCCAATGATAACTGAGCTGGGTAAGAACGGCTGCTGTGGAGCTTTCTGCTGAGCTTCTGTTCCTCTCTGGTGTTGGCATGACTTCTGAGCGTTTCTGCAGCATGCTGTGAATCACGTGTGCTCGAATCTGTCGTCTGTTCAGAAATGATCTGTCACTCCGTGTCTCTGACAGGACACACAGAGGCTCAGGGTCCAAAATGAACTTCCTTCCATAAATGATTTTTTCTGACCATGAAATGCATTTTTGCCAATTTTTGATTTATTAATATTTTCAGTTAGTTTTTATTTTTTATATTTTAATTGTAGTAAATTTGTTGTTTGTTTTGCCAATGTTTTAATATGAAAATGAAAACTAAAGTCTAAAAATAAAAACATTCAAATATTGATAAAAATGATAATAGTATTAAATAAATGATTTTTACTGACCATGAAACTGCATTTTTCATCATTTTTATTGATTAATGCTATAAATTAGTTTCTATAAATCATAATTTTTTGTAAATTTGTTGTTTTTGTTAGTGTGTATATACAGTGGCATGCAAAAGTTTGGGAATTGTAGAATCTGTGAAAATGTGAATAATTTTAACAAAATAAGAGAGATCATACAAAATGCATGTTATTTTTTATTTAGTACTGTCCTGAGTAAGATATTTTACATAAAATATGTTTACATATAGTCCACAAGACAAAAAATAGCTGAAATTATTCAAATAACCCCCTTCAAAAGTTTGGGAACCCTTGGTTCTTAATACTGTGTGAGGTTACCTGATGATCCACGACTGTTCTTTTGTTTTGTGTTGGTTGTTCATGAGTCCCTTGTTTGTTCTGAACAGTTGAACTGAGCACTGTTCTTCAGACAAATCCTCCACGTTTTGTAGATTCTGCAGTTTTCCAGCATTTTTGCATATTTGAACCCTTTCCAGCAGTGACTGTATGATTTTGAGATCCATCTTTTCACACTGAGGACAATTGATGGACTCAAACACAACTATTAAAAAAGGTTCAAACATTCACTGATGCTCCAGAAGGAAACACGATGCATTAAGAGCCGGGGGGTGAAAACTTTTTGAATTTGAAGATCAAGGCAAATTGTACTTAATTTGTCTTCCGGGAAACATGCAAGTATCTTCTGTTGCTTCCGAAGGGCAGTAATAAATGGAAAAATATATATATTTCAACAAAAGAAAAAAGTTGGAAATCTTCATCCTGTTCAAAAGTTTGTTGGATTTTAAGTAAAACATTTATTGATTGATTGTTTTAGTTAACTATAATAACCTTTCTTTTGTCATGTTTTATCAGACTGACTCATAATACATATCATCACATCATGTTCTGCTCTAGATAATCTTTAAAGTTCTTATTAAATGTACCAGCCGCTGCACAGGCAAGTTGCACCAGTTCATTTACATGCCATATTCTTGCATTTGGTGCTGAAAAAAAAGTTCATTTTTGACCCTGTGTTGTGCTGTTATTTTCTGTGAATATTTTAATAAGACTCCTCATTTAATGAAACACATTCCTCACAGTCAGTGTGTGTGTGTCTGCAGTGAACGACTCGAACGTCCAGTTTCTGGACCAGGACGATGACGATGATCCCGACACAGAGCTGTACCTCACGCAGCCGTTCGCCTGTGGGACAGCGTTCGCCGTCAGCGTGCTGGATTCATTAATGAGTGCCGTAAGTGAACACAAACACAGCAGCGTCAGGCCTCGAGTCGCGCTCCGCTCCGCGTCTGTGACTGAAGAAAACACCTGCAAATAGAAAAGCTCCAGCAAATTAAGAAAACATCTTCATCAGTTTGACGGCACATGTGCTGCAAATACTCACAACACAAACAAAGAAAGAAATGCACAAGTAGCACAGACCACAACAAAATTACCACAACAAAATGAAAATAACCCTTTTTTTTAGCATATTGATTACCATTTGTATAACCACAGTTGTACAAATACCCTGGTTAAACTATGGTTTGTGTAGTAAATCCATGGTTAATTTGTACATGGTTTAACTATAGTAACCATTTTTTGTTTTCGTTTATTTTTTCTATAATTATTTATCAATTAATTCATTTTAATAGTAAAACCATAGGCTATGGTTGATTTTTGTATGGAAAGATGTAAAGGTAAGTTAGCCAGCTTACATAACCTTTCACAGTTACAGTAACTGTGTATTTCGTCAGCTTATTTAGATTAATAATATAAAAAAAGCTATAAGGAATCGTATGGGCAGGATATTAAAATAAACAAAAATCTCACCTTTTAGAGCAAACATTGATAAATATGTCCCAGCCATGTTCGTCACTTCCATAACATTTCCGAGGTGGTCTGTGCCTGTTTGCAGTGCGCTTCTTTATTTGGATGTGTTGTGAGTATTTGCAGCACGTGTGTTGTCAAATTAATGAAGATGTTTTCATAATTTGCATGTGTTTTTTGAGGTCTCTCAGCCTCCGTAGTAACGCTCCTCTCCCTCTCTCTCTGTCTCTCAGACGTACTTCAATGATAACATTCTGACTCTGATCCGGACACTGGTGACCGGCGGAGCCACACCGGAGCTGGAGGGTCTGCTGGCGGAGGAGAACGCACTGCGCGGAGGATACAGCACACCGCAAACACTGGCCAACAGAGACCGCTGCCGCGTCGCACAGCTGGCGCTTTACGACGGACCCTTCGCTGATCTGGGGGTGAGACTGACCTCTCTTACTTCATGTTTAACCCTCAGGTGCTGCGCGTGTGGAGGTCAAAAATGACCCTTTTTTATTTCAGTGAAACGTACAATATGTTATATAGATTGTTTTTTTATTTAACATTTTGTATATTTAGAGGAATTTATGGTACTAAATTATATTTATGGAATAGGTATGATCCATTTATTATACCTATTAACCACTTTTTGAGCATTGAGCATGAAAAAGAAATTTCCAACTGGTTAAATCTGAATCTTGAATTTTTTAAATTTAATAACCAGAAAGACTTCTGATCTCTTTCGCTTGCCAAAATAAATGATCACAAAATTACAACACAAACCAACTTAAAAACAGTTACATATTGTTGGTTCGAAAACTGTTTTAAAATGATCCAAAGACAGCATAACTTATCTCCAACTCATAAATCTTGAATGCTTTGGAGCACAGACTCAAGTTTGAGGTCTTTTTAAAGAAGACACGTGGCAAATTATAGATGTGACTATTACATATTTATATGAATATTACATTTTATAGGAATATTTAAATTTTATATGAAAAATATATTTCCCAAAACATGTTTTACTCTAAAACTTTGTGAAAATCAAAGCCATAACACAAAGTTGTGTTCCAAATTTGAGGTTGAAATTGAAAAAAGAGCTTTCAGTAAGTTTTTATTTATTTTTTGTTTGTTTTAGTTTTTTTGTGTTCTCATGGCAAGTGGCAAAAACTTTAACCCACCATTAACCCTCTAGTGCTCTTTGGATATTTTTGACTGAAAAAATGTACACTGTTGTTGTTTTTTACTTCTTCTGAACGGTATGAAACTTGGTAAAGGTTTTGGCACATTTTCTATGTGAACACACAAAAAATTCATCAATATGATTTGAAAATGTTAAGTGGTCTTATTTGTATATTTGTAATAGCATTTTTGTGTACGTGTATATATATATAAATTTGTAAAACGTTCTACCTGTTGCACCAGGGTTGCAATTTCAAAAATGTACGGTAATGGGAAACAGCTGAATGAAACAAATTTCATCTAGTGGAAATGTTTGGTACTGCACACAAACTTAAAATCTTACTGAAAGCTCTTTGTTTTTTGTGATATCAACCTCAAATTTGGAACACAGCTTGTTTAGATTCATGGCTTTGAGTTTTTTGCAGTTTCATAGTAACATGTTTTGGAAAATGTGTTTTATATAAAATTTAAAAATAAATAAAACACGACTTTCTGGATGTTTTTGGAGGCCTGAGAGTCAAATACTAAAATAGTTTGAATCTATTTTATTAAATATCTTTAAATCTGTGTCACCATATAATGTTTGTGCTTGTGTTTTCAGGATGGAGGCTGTTATGGTGATTTATTCTGTAAAGCATTGAAGACGTACAACATGTTGTGTTTTGGAATCTATCGATTAAGAGACGCACATCTGGGAGCACCCAGCCAGTGCACCAAACGGTGAGTCAACCAGCTTGACTAGCTTTACTATGTGGTGCTAATATTTGTAATGTTTTTGAAAGAAGTCTCTTCTGCTCACCAAGGCTGCATTTATTTGATCAAAAATACAGTCAAATTGTGAAATACTACTATAATCTAAAACAGCTGTTTTCTATGTGAATATGTTGATTCTGTGATCAAAGCTGTATTTTCAGCATCATTACTCCAGTCTTCAGTGTCACATGATCTTCAGAAATCATTATAATATACTGATTTGCTGCTTAAAAATATTTCTGATTATTATCAATTTAGTGTTGTGCTGATGAATAATTAAAGTTAAAAAGAGCAGCATTAATTTGAAATAAAAAAATTTAAATGATGTAAAACAAACATTTCATGCATTTTTGTAATAGAGGAAAATCTGTATAATTCAATAAGTTGTAGATACATAAATGAATGAAAAATACATACTCAAAATATGTCGACAAATGCACCAAATATAACATTTAGACAATTTAGATTCACAACTCAAATGATGTAAAACAAACATTTCATGGATTTTTGGAATAAAGAAAATCTGTATAATTCAGTAAATTACAAAACATAAAATAAATGAACAATACATACAAGAAATACAAAACAAATACACCAAATATAAAGAACGTGATGGATAAAGTGTACATGTTTCACCTGACGTTTTGCATTTTTAGTTAATATTACATTAAAATATTACAAGTCAGTAAAAATACTAAATATTCAATTAATCATATATAAATAATATTACATTTTCTGATCATATAAATTGCAGTGAAAAATAAAAAACTTAAACATTAAAATGTATTTTTTATCGGAGAAAAAAATCTATCAATTGCATTCAAAACATAAAATAAATGAACATTACATACTAGAAATATACTGTACAAAATACAAAAGAATATATAAAGTTATTGCTGTATAAATTGTACATATTTCAATTTAACCAAATCAAAATCAGGCCAATGCCTAGTTCAAAAGAATAGAATAGAATTTATTTGAAATATAGTTTTTTTTCTAACGATGTAATAATACATTTTGGAAAACATTTGTTGTAAAATTTTGGAATTCATTGCCTGATTATTTAAAGTCTATTGCAAATTAAAATACTTTTAAAAAAGCTACGAAACCTTGGTTGATACAGCAACAAACTTGTAGTCATATTTAGTGTACTTATATTACTTGTTGTTTTTTGTAACTGTAATTTATAAAAGCCCTCCTATAGGGACAAGTGTTGTAAATTAGTTATTTCAGTTTCTTCTATGTTTATTGTATATGTCCCTAACAAATAAAACATTAACAAAAATTGTAATCAATTTAATGCATCCTCGCAAAGCTATAGTTATTGAGCTTTTCTTTAGTAGATTGTTTGTAACTTTTTTGTTACAGTACATGTCAAATGAATGAGTGGTGGATGTTTGTTTCTCTGGTGACAGATACGTGATCACGAATCCTCCGTATGGCTTCGAGCTGGTGCCTACAGATCTGATCTTCTGCCTGATGCAATTCGACCACAACGCCGGCCACACGCGCAGCAACCTGTCCACTCACTCCACCTACTGCCCCAGCAAGAAGAGCCCATCCGCCCACTCCATCCCCTCATCCGCCCGGCCGGGCCGCAGCCGGAGCCGTGACCTGCGCGACAAACAGAAGTACGTTCCTCTGTAAGCGTCAGTGCGCTCGCGTCACGTCACGGACTCTTATCGCAAACGCAAATCCCGGACTTTATTTTTTTACACGTATCAAATGTTTACTTCGCACATCATCTTTAGCACACTAGATTGCATCTGTATAAAGCGTTTACACCACAAACCACGATCAGTACGTCTTACACGGGTTAATGAATCAGTTTTACCGTTTTGCACTTTAACTGCACTTTAATCCTACAGTTTGACAGCAGTGACCTGACGAACGCTCGTGTGCTTCATCATCACATCACGCCTCTGTGCTTCTACATCCTGATATTACTGATATAACACGGCTGCTGTCTCGTGTTACCCACATACAGTGGCTCCAAACGTCTGACGCCTTGCATTTTTAGTTCATAACAAATTACATTCAATTATTCAGTCAGTACATTTACATTTAAATATTAAACTAATAATATTAATAAACTTTTTTTTGCGATTTATTCTTTTAAATTACAGAAATAGATTTTTTGGAAATGAACTTTTTGCAACAGTTTCAGAACTCAAATAATGTAAAACAAACATTTTGTGGATTTGTACAGTTCAATTCATTGCAGATACATAAAATAAATGAACAATACATACTAAAAATATATAAAATGCTGGCAAATACACCAAATATAAAGGACATGATGAATACATATTTGAATTGATATTTTGCATTTTTAGTTATTAAAAAGTCAATAAAAACATTAAATAGTAAATAAATAATATTAATAAATATTACATTTTCCGATCATATAAATTGCAGTTAAAATTAAATTTACTTGAATTTATTTTTAATGATGTAAGACAAACATTTCATGGATTCTAGGAATAGAGAAAAATCTCAATTCAATCAACTATAAAACATTAAATAAATGAACAATACATACTAGAAATACACAAAATATGCCATAAAATTAATCAAATATAAACGTCACAATGGGTAAAGTGTACATATTTTAATTGATGTTTTGCATTTTCAGCTACTAAAAAATACATTACAATTTTACAAGTCAATAAAGATATTAAATAATATATGAATGTTAATAAAGAATATTACATTTTCTAATCATAAATTTCAGTGGAAATTTAAATAAACTTTAAAATACAATTTTTGTAATTTGTGATGTATTTTTGAACAATTTAGATTATTTTGTAGATTTTTCAACAGAAAAAAAAAACTGTACAATTTTAATCAGTTGCAGATCCATAAAATAAATGAACAATACTATACAAAGTACAAAACAAATGCACCAAATATAAAGTTCATGATGAAAAAAATCAATATCAGGTCACTGTCACAAAACATTTTGATTAGTGACAGAGAAATGGTGCAGAATCTGAAATATTACTTCAAATTTTCCAGTGTTTTCTCAGACATTTGGACCCACTGTACTTACACATCAACATATATGTGCTCATAAAGAATGTTTTTATTTTCCATTCACTGCCTTCTTGAGACGACAGATGACACAATGAGAGTTTAATCACACCAGCCTTGACAGAAACACATAGCAAACGCATCAAGACGTACGTGAAACAAACCGGTTTATGGTCAGGTCAGCGACAGGTTCATTGTGATTCAGAAACACAAACTCAAATGAAGTGAATGGAAACACGCTGATTCTCTGATGTTGAAGCATTATTCTTCATGCTGGTTTAATGCGTTTTCCTGCAGCCGTCGCTCCACGTTTCTGTGCTTGAGAGTCATTTGACAAATGTTTTATCTTCCATTCAAAATCTTTTCCATATTTCTAAGGCTGTTAAACTCTTTTGGACTGAACTCGTACTGTTTGGTTGGTATAACTCACGTAATATATGAAAATGTTGCGATGCTGCAAGAATAAAGTTGTTTGAGTATTTGTAAAGAAGCAAGCAGGACGTTTGTTTGCTTTTTATGTTTAATTCACGTTCATTGCTATAGTAAGACGCTCACACCAAAGTTATGATTCTCTAAATATCACGTGTAAGAGATTTTTCTTATATGATTATAATGAACTAGTGTATGCGATATCTTAAACATAATAAAAGTATTTTTTTCTGTATTGATGATGTGACGTCTTTGATTTTAAAACACTTAAAGCATCTGCTTTTGCTCAGGACCTCATTTTCATTGATATTCCTTTTATTATTTAAAAACAAATAATTGTTGTGCTTTTCATATATATATATTTTATATTTTATTGTATTACTTTTTATTTTAGTATTTTAAAATTTAATTTAGGTTTTAATAATTTAATGTAATTATAATACTTTTATTATTTAATAATTTTGTATACTGTAAATTGATAACTTTTAAACCTAAAGTACAAACACACTTGTAAATACTTGCATATATATAATTTTTAATGTTACAATATAAACTAAAATTAAAAAATGATATTTTATTATTTTAGTAATTTAATTATTTAAATTAAGTTTTTTTTATAAATTGATTAAAAAAAATTAACGTAAGTACAAATACATTTGTAAATGCTTGCATATTTTTTTAATATGATCATTTTTAAAATTTTGTTTGTATTTTATTATTTTAATAATTTAATTAAATGTAATTATTATAATTTTAATTATTTAATGATTTTTATACATTGATATATTTTTTAAACCTAAGTATACTTGTGCATATATGTGTGTGTGTGTGTGTGTTAAAAAGATTGAGTTCCCTCAGAAAGTCAGGACGTTTGAACTGACTTCATGTACTCTCTCTTTAAAGTGCGCCCAGGACCAATAGAGGGGTTTCAGGTATGGAACTAAATGCATGTCATTACTGCAACCATCTCTCATAATTCAGATGGTTATGAGCTGAAAAGTGCATTGAATCCGTCATGCCAGCATTAATTCTTTGCTTTCTGACTGAAAGCAAAGCAGCTTTTGGCGGTTCTTTTTTTGCTGAAGGTCATCTCTGCAGTGCATGTGTCTCCAGATTCAGGGCTCTGCTGTACTTGATCTCTTGATATCTATGATCTGTCATAAACACTGAGAATGCTTTTACCATTGCAACCGTCTGTAGAGGTTTAGCTCGCGTGTCTGTAGTACATACTCTGTAGTATGCATGGGTTTGGTTTACAAATATATGAGCATGATTACAGCAAAATCATTTGAAAGAAGTTCTTACAATGTAAATGACCTTGAATGCCTTCACCAAAAAAACAAACAAAAAAATATATACATTTTGCATAAAAAAAACCCAGAGTGATATATAAATGCACAATAAAATCTACAAAACAGTGCATTGCAAGATTTTCCGGTGAAGTTGCTGGAGAAACTGTTCGTTTTGGCTTTTTTTTCCCTTAATTATTTTAACCAAATATTAAGATTGTTGAATTATACAAAATATATATTTCCCATTTTGACGACTTTGAATATACCAGTAAATAGAGTTAAAACATCATACGCAATGTTAAATCACATCTTTTGCACTCAAATAATAAAAAAGCACGGACACACATAATTGCACCATAAAACAATTCTGGTGAAGTTGCTGGAGAAAGTAGGGTTTTTTGCTATAAATTTATATACATTTATTTGGCTAGTATAAATGTATTTAGTTTTATATAGTTTTTGATAATATTTTGAATTAAAAAACTTTTACAATTAGAAAATAAAATGATATTTTCTGTTTTTACTTTAATTTTTGTTAAAGTTTTAATAATTTTGTTGTGTTTGTCATTTTTATTAGTTTTTTTAAAATATTTGTATTTTAGTACTTCAACTTTAAATGAAAATCTTACTGTCTTATTATTATTATTATTAGAGTCTTAAAATCTTATCTTAAAAAATGTTAAAATTGGTTAATTTTAATGAGTTAATCAAATACTTGATATCATGACTTATTGATCATATTTTTTTACCGTGCTGAAACAAAATGAATTGTTAATGTAAAGTTTATTAAATGTTAAAGTAAAACATTTTTATGGTTGTAATTTTAGTTATTATTTACTATAATAACCCTGCTATGAATGCATTATGTAGTGATTCAAAACTCATCAGTGCATGAGATGGAGCTTGTGTAGCTAAATTTGCTTTCATGTACTTGTGCACGTCATGCTTCAGGCGTACAGTAAATGATGTCAATCATTCTGCAGATAAAAACTGGTACACAGATGAACCTGAGAACAGCTTCCCTAGAAACACACAAACCAAACACACCAACACACACACAGCCAATCAGACCAATCAGTACAAATCCACCAGCAACATCATCCAGCCAATCAGAGAAGTGGAGGAGGAGCCTTGAGACGACCTCATCTGGACTCACCTGATCACAGAGGATCATCAGAGCCTCACTGGAAATCAGTGATGGACTTCAGAGCCTCACTGGAAATCAGTGATGGACTTCAGAGCCTCACTGGAAATCAGTGATGGACTTCAGTGCCTCACTGGAAATCAGTGATGGACTTCAGTGCCTCACTGGAAATCAGTGATGGACTTCAGAGCCTCACTGGAAATCAGTGATGGACTTCAGAGCCTCACTGGAAATCAGTGATGGACTTCAGAGCCTCACTGGAAATCAGTGATGGACTTCAGAGCCTCACTGGAAATCAGTGATGGACTTCAGAGCCTCACTGGAAATCAGTGATGGACTTCAGAGCCTCACTGGAAATCAGTGATGGACTTCAGTGGTTCTCAACTGGTTTTGCTCTTGGAGATCAAATGGTGACCCAACAAGACCAACAGTGTTTATCATAAAGATAAAAAACACTTTCAACTTTCCTTTAACCCTCATAATGCATTCAGGTCTGTTCTGAGCCAGAAGAGATACATAAAAATTGCATAGGTTTTAGTAAAGAACAAAACTTTGCAAGTGTTTTAAGACCCTCAAAGAATACATTATTTAATTTTTCCTTTTTTTTTTAAGAGATACAACGATTTCAAATGTTCAGGTCATTTTGACCCGGGTATGTATGGAGCACCAATAGGTGTCAAAAATACTTTTTTAATCATCTATGGTGTTAAATTTGTGTCAAAAAACATTTTACATACTGTATATATTTTACAACACAGTTGTAAGACAGTTTTTTTTTGTTTGTTTTTTTGTGGTTCATGTGAAATTTTAAATGTAAAAAAAAATTCTCAATTTTTTAATTGATCAAAAAGGGTAAATGCAGTATGGTAATGGTAATGACATGTAATAAATGTTTTCACATTCAGAGAATTTGCTGATTCACATTGAGAAGTTGCTGATCAGATACAATATGGTTTTGGTTGAAAAATATAAAGCAACGATTCTTGAGATTGCATACAAATGCAAAAACTGTGCAGATTTTGAATGCATTATGATGTCTAAAGAAAAAAAAAACATGTTGCCATACCCCATTGAGATGTATATATTAGAGCTGAAGATCTTTGCCCGAACCCGATGGGACCCGACGGGTTCAGGCTTAATTTATATCATCTTACACTGGCTCGGGCTTGCGCGGTAAATGAGCGGTCATGTGATGCGTTTCGATTAGCGCGAGAAAGATGCGAAAATGGATGCTGAGGAGGTGAAACGGAGGCTTGCCTCTGGCGATTATGTTTTGGTTGCACCAGCAACTAAAGCAAAGTCTGAGGTGTGGAAAAGTTTTGAATATGTGCATAATGAGAATAATGCTAAGTGTATGCCTAGGCCTATTTAGAGTGCTGAGATGTTACAGAGGACTTATTTTATTTCTTTGTTCCAACTTCCAAGTGGCCTATAGCCTACGTTAGTCATGAATAAATTATGTTAAAACATGTATAAATGACTCATTCTTGAAAAAAGGCAA
The DNA here is from genome assembly GCA_027422415.1 of Schizothorax lantsangensis. Taxonomy (NCBI): domain Eukaryota; kingdom Metazoa; phylum Chordata; class Actinopteri; order Cypriniformes; family Cyprinidae; genus Schizothorax; species Schizothorax lantsangensis. Next base: position 30,651,365 of record CM049860.1, on the reverse strand, counting down.
AAGAGCTGTGTGCGTGCGCACATTTGAATAATGTCGGGCTGTAAACGGGTTCGGGCTTTTAAAAAACTTTCAATCAAAATGTACTTGTCGGGCTCGGGCCGAATTCTGTCGGGCTCGGGCCATGTCGGGCCTAACTTTTAAGGCCCGATTACAGCTCTAATATATATATATATATATATATATTTTTTTTTTTTAACAGTGTATCTTATTTTTATTTATTGTTGAATGCATCACAAACAATCTGTCTATACTGTATTGTGTGCATTTCATTTATTGCATCAAGCATTGTTGTTCTCTGACGACATAAAAAAAAACATATGTATAATATATTTATGGCTTATGACCAGTTGAGAACCACTGGTTTTGGAATAAGTATCAGAATTGCTAAATAGAGCGTTATAGATCTAGAAGAGATGAGCATAGAATGTACTGCCCTTACTGTAGATGACAGAAATCTATTCTAACTATGAGCTAAATATGTCTAAAGAAGTTTTCCTAGATATTAGCAGGCACATAATTGGATTTACATCACTCTATACTCACACAACAGCATACAGTTGTCATTATTGGTGGGAAATCAGCCAAAGAGCGTCATTGTTGGATCAGGTTATCTGCCACAGGTCGCACAGAGCGGGCACAGGTCCTCCCTCGGTCCGGCTCGGGATTGGCCAATCCAAAACCAATCCAGATGCTGGACACATTAAATCTAGAAAATGAACTACAATTATAGCTGGATCAAATGGCAGCTTCGCCGTGTTCTTGTACCAATGATTGTGCACTGTAGCAATAAATCTGCTGTTTCACCTGAGATTTGTTTGGGTAACCGTGCATTTTATTGGGTTTTACCTCAATAATGCATTGCGAGGTTTAATCAGTAATGTGAGGATAGAGGTTCAGTTTCATCACGGCCTGTAGAATGTTAAACGTCTTTTTGAGAATTAAACGCATTCCACATCTTGTGCCGACAGATTTGATCTGCAGTGTTTCTTTAGCTGTTTGCTTTCAATCTGAGCTCTTTACTGTTAATATCAAAGTGCTGTACTTCATTTTATATGCATTTATTTGTCGCCTTGAGCTTCTGTTCACTTCTTCAGTCATTCCAGTGTTTCATATTAAACTCTGATCAGGTTAATCGTGTGCTTTATTTATATACATGTCACATGAGCCTTAACAGAGCTGATCTGAGATCAGCAGAGCCGGACTCGAGGGAGGACCTGCAAAAGACCCGCTCCAGCGAAAAGTGGCCCTGAATCATCAACAATAAAAACCATGCAACGAAGTTTAAGATTTAAAGACTGGATGACTGAAGAGTGACATGAATTTGCTCATGGTGTTTGATTAGTATGTATAATTTTAGTGATTCACACAAGCAGACGTATTTAAATGAAAATGTCTTAAGCATTAAGTGTGAATCATGTGGTTTAATATATTGAATGAAGAGAGAAATGACTAGTGTGCTGCTGAAGTATTTAACATTATATACATGGCAATGCAGATATAAATACAATATATTATAATGTACTGTACAAAAGGCTGTAAATAAAATGTACATGACTTTATTTTGTATTTTCACAGAATAAATATGAATGTATTAGTGTTGGTAATTGTGTAGTTATTTGATGATTTTGTTATTTTACAGACGGTATCTTTACATCCCTGGAGTCTTGATGAAAGTAATAAGAGGTACAGGTGAAATAAACATCACAGACCTGTAAATTGTGCACTGCAATAAATAAATACAAACAAATAAATAAAACTTAATTAATAAAAAATATATAAATTTAATAATAATTAAAATAAATTAAATATACAATAAAAATTAAGTGCTCAATTAAAAATATATATTTTATGTAATAATAAACAAAATTAAAAAGAAATTGAAAAATAAGAAATAAAAAATTAACAAATAAAAATAAACAATTGAAAGAAATTAAATAAAAAAAATTAAAAAAGATCATACAGTTCAAACAGTTTTATGCTTTAAAAAAATGCCAATGAAATAAAACTCCTGTACAAACTCAGAATTACAGATATTTTGAAATTAGTTGGATGAAGTAATTTTGAGGTACATGAAATAAAAATATAATACTATATGGTGGGGAAATGTTTAACTGTCAAAAAAATTACTATTAAAATGTCTATTTTTCTTTTAATATAGGCCTATATTCTGTTTTAGATAGATAGATGATAGATTCTTGACAGGTTTTAAAACAGGTGACTATTTTTCTTGATATCTGGTTTGATGCCAAACAACTCTATTCAAAATAAAAACGTTTCAGTCAAGAACCTCAATGTACACACTCCATTAGCAGAGTTGATGTGAGAGCATCACACCAGACACGAGTCAATGTCACAATCATCCGAGACATCTCACCCAAACTCCTGCATCAGCACCACTGCAATCAGCGTCTCCATGACGACAGGATGCTCTCCATCCATCAGCAGCAGTCCAGATAAACAGATCCTTCAGCAAAAACAAGCTGCTCATTACCCAGTGTCCGGCTTGATTAAGTGGCCTGCACCTCCTGTCGATACAGCCGTCATCAGTCTGAGATCTTACTGAAACCAGTGACCTCTGGGCTCCACATCAGCCAATCTGACAGGAACGGACAAACCTTTACTCTCCTGATAAGAGAACCACGGTTTGTGTTCTTCTTCATTCAGTGGATCTGACAGAGCTCTGCAGGAAAACACTAATGAAGTGCAGCAGAAAATATACTGTGACCTGATGTCCATCTCAACTACATAATGAAGCTACAGGACACTGCTACTGCTCAGAGGTTTCTCTTCAATATCTCAGGAGATTTACATTTATTATTAAATAAGAAATGATCAACTTTGTCTCAGCTGTTTCCTCTTAAAGAGACAGTTCACCCAAAAAATGAAATGCTGCAGATGCTGATATTTCTATGATGAAATTCTGATGCTTATAATGTAAATCAGTGAGTTCTTTATAACAGTACAGCAGATACTGACATAAAATTATATAAATATCAGTCATCACTCTATATCTCCAATAATATGTCTTAGTAAGATGAGATTGAAATGATCCAAACATATAATGCAATGCAATCCAATGATGAAGAAATAAACGCTCCTCAGAAGATGTGAGATGAAGATCATTCCTCCGCTGAGGAACAGTGAAAGTAAAGCTTCTGGAAACAAACGTTCCTCAAAAGATGTGAGATGAAGATCATTCCTCCGCTGAGGAACAGTGAAAGTAAAGCTTCTGGAAACAAACGTTCCTCAAAAGATCCTGATGATCAGATTTGAGACGCACTGAGTTTTCTAAAAAATGATTGATGGAGAATCAAGTAAAGCTGAGCTGCTTCAGTCTAGGAAATATTACTACAGTTATTCTGACGTTTACTTGATAAAAACCAGTCAAGATTAGAAGACTAAAAGATGTGTGAAGCTGAAGCTGAACGTTTGTACAATTAGACTAAAAGAGCTTTTACTTGATAAACAAGTCTAAATATCAATCTTGTTGATCATTTAGAGACACTGGAGGAAATTTGAGAATCAAATATGATACAGTGGCTTTATATACTGCATATATAAATGCAACAAAGCATCTTCCGTATCATAAGGTCAGAGTTATAGTTGTGCGGCGCAGCAACAGAAACCCTTGAGCCACGTCTCTGACGGCCGGAGTGATTCTGTTCTCAGAGCCAAAGGCCGTCCATTTTACATGAGCTCTCATAACTCACAAACACTGCACATCAAATATCAGAAATGCATTTCAGAGTTTACAAGCTGTTAAAATACCAGCAAGCTGAGTGTGCTTTCAGAAAATATACTCATAAAACTCAACACTGGCAAACAGATATGAACTCAATAAGACTGATATAGGGGTATTTAAAGTTTTAATTTTTTTTCTACTTTTAATAAAAAGCAGTGTTCAAAACTATTGTGAAATGCCACATACATAGTATTAATGTAACATCACTGCATGAGCAAGTAACACTCGAAAAATGTAAATATAAAAATAAAGATTTGATACAAAATGTTTCCCGGAAGACATGCAATTAAGTGGACAATTTACCTTGAATAATCTATTTCTAAAATTCATTAAAAGTTTTCATGCATCCATTTCCCAGAATTCTCAAATTTAACCCAAATGAGGCCAAACATCATGAAACCTTTCTGTCTTTTCTCAGATAAAGTTCTGAAGTTCCTTCTGGAGCATCAGTGAATGTTTGAACCTTTTTTAATAGTTGTGTTTGAGTCCATCAATTGTCCTCAGTGTGAAAAGATGGATCTCAAAATCATACAGTCACTGCTGGAAAGGGTTCAAATATGCAAAAATGCTGGAAAACTGCAGAATCTACAGAACGTGGAGGATTTGTCTGAAGAACAGTGCTCAGTTCAACTGTTCAGAACAAACAAGGGACTCATGAACAACCAACACAAAACAAAAGAACAGTCGTGGATCATCCAGGTAACCTCACACAGTATTAAGAACCAAGGGATCCCAAACTTTTGAAGGGGGTTATTTGAATAATTTCAGCTATTTTTTGTCTTGTGGACTATATGTAAACATATTTTATGTAAAATGTCTTACTCAGGACAGTACTAAATAAAAAATAACATGCATTTTGTATGATCTCTCTTATTTTGTTAAAACTATTCACATTTTCACAGATTCTGCAAGGGGTTCCCAAACTTTTGCATGCCACTGTATAAATGACATACCATATTGTGAAGATACACACTTTAAAAGTAGTTGATTTCAGATTCAGCTTCTCTTTACTCAATCATACCAAACTGTCAGGAGTGTCATGAACATTCAGAAATCTACACAATAACCCAGACTGAATTAATATAAAGGAATAGTTCTCGTCAAATGAAACAGATCAAAATGGATTTACTTTCTTAATAAATGTCATTTATTTTCCATACTTCGCCAGTACAAATTATTCTAAAGAAAAATATAGATTGTTTTCATAATCTTTTATCAAAATCCACAAACTTTCTCTTTTTGTCTGATGTCTGATGTAACCAAGGCTCTGCAGGTGGGAAAAATAGTGAAATAATGTCCCACATTTGATTTTTCTTGTTATGTATTCTGTTTTCTTCAAATGATGTCACTAAAAAATAAAAAAAGATGTCACTTAAAAAAATTTAATTTACTGTTATTTTATATATATATATATATATATATATATATATATAGACGTTTGTATTTTTAAACTATATTTTCAAAAATATACAAAAAGGCCAATATAAAATATATAGGTAGAAAATATATTTGAATATGAATATATTGCAAAACATATATTTGAATATGAATATATTGCAAAACAGTTTTTGCCCATTTTTTGTATATTTGATGGTTTAAAAATGGTCAAAAACATGTAAAATGTTTTATAAAAAAATATGTTTTATGTTTTAATTTGATTATTTTATATATATAATTATTAATATTTATGTAGATTTTTTAATATTATATTATTTCTTTTTTTCCCACATGATGCTGAAGTCATCAATCTTGTGCCCGTGTCACAATGCCTCACTGTCTATAAATTTCTCGTTCTCCAGATCCATCTCTCGATGACATGTTTGCATTATATTACATGACATATTTTTGTGATTGTGTTTTAAATTTCATGTTTGTTCCTCTCAGTTCCTATTAGGATGCGTTACAGGCGTCCAGCTCAAATGAAGCTGTTGCAGGGTGAAAAATGAGAGACGTTGAGCTGCGGATGGAAAGTATTGTGGTATGTAAGCTGATGCTGATCTTTTGCAAGCGTGCTTCAGTTCCACAATGATCCGTGACATTCACTCCCACATTATTGATGGCTGCTGGCTTGGGCAGAAATCACCTGCTCAGCTCAGCAAACCGTTCAAATCACATCTGATCATCACAGCCATCAGTTACACACGCGCTGATACGACACTGACGGACCCGCAGCTGATGGTTAATGATGTGTCAGAGACGTCTGGACGGATATCAGGAAGACTTTAGCAGGGAAGACATTCACATTTTCTGAATTGTTAATACGGAATTTTAACTCTATTCTTATTGAATGAGACACTGTAAAATAAAGGAATATGCTACTGAAATAGTACCATATTTATATACTATAGTATTTATGTACATTCTAACTTCATTGCATCATTGCAACACTCAAAAAAATTAAATATGAATATAAATATAGAGATTTTTATATGCAAAATGACTCTAATTGCTGCAAAATGTAATGAAATGCAAAAAAAAAAAAAAATTTTTTAAAAAAGAAAATGCAAAATGACTAATTTTCAAAAAAGTTATTAAAATTCTAAAATTCAAACTGACTAATTTTTTATAGATTTTTTTATAAGTGAGTTTTTTTAATTAAAAAATACTAATTTTCTAAGTTTTTACAATTTTCTACTTTAAAAAATGCTAAGTGACTAATTTGTATTTCTTTCTAAATAAAGAAGGCTCTAAAAGTGCAACATATATATTTATTTTATTTATTTATGCATTTTACATTTTTCTAATTAAAATAAACCAAAACACGCAGTGACTAATTTCTTTTTATTAAAAAAGACAAATTATTCTATTTTTTTTTTTTTTTACAAAAAAACCTAAACAATTGACTCAAAAAGGTGACTCAAATGTTTTCATAATTTTTTTTAAATTCTAATTAAAGACTAATTTTCTAAGTTTTTTACAATTTTCTAATTAAAAAGACTAAAAAAATGTAGTGACATTTTTTTTCTAATTAAAAAGACTAATTTTCTAAGTTTTTACAATTTTCTAATAAAAAAAAACAACAAAGAAATTGCAAAATTATATAATCTTCTCTGATATAATCTCCTTGAATATGTTCTAGCATTACAACCATGACATGAAATACCAAATCCTCTGGTTCATATGCATTATGAGCAGAATCATATCTGACAACCACTATGTGTCCTTCCCATTTTGTGACATGAAACATGACTTTTCCTCAGTTCTTTCCTTCTGGCTTTGCAAACCAAAACTGAATCGAGTCTTATTTTTGAATCTGACTCATGATCCTTACACTAAAATCAATCATAATGCACATAATAATGCATCATTTCAGAAAGCAAGAGCAAACAGGACAGTGTGATTGCATTAATCTGCGAGTCTGTAAAAGCCACACTTGCAATGATATTAGTGCAAAAACTAGTTGGAAGCTTGTTAATGGAAATAACTGTGCTACTGTCATGCAACTGAAGATAGTTCATGTGTGTTTGTGCACCGGCCGGATCGGCGTCTGTGCAGAGCAGAACAACTTTGGTTTTAAAGCCCATTAGTTGTTTGCGTGTTGCATCATCTCTGCATCTGCTGTCTGTCTCTCAGCATCAGCACAAACTCAAGCGTTGTCATGAACTTTGAGGGATGTCCACAGAAACACAGGAGATCATTGAGAGACCGTGTCAGATTTGTTGTGAGAAACAGGACAGAAACGCTGCAGCTGCCATATTAATGGTCAGTGTTTCCCATGATGCTGAGCGAGTCTGACATCATATCCTGTCAGCTTCACAACAGACAGCCCTTCAGTTACCTGTCAGGTGTTTACAGCAGACGTGTGTTGAGTTTCACCGACAGTTTCTGCTGCGTAACCAATGTGGCTCTACAGAAAATAAAGACATTTATCAGTTAAAGTGTTAACAATATATTCAAATTAAATTATATCATCAGATATATATATATATATATGTGTGTGTGTGTGTGTGTGTATGTTAGCAATACATTATATTATATAAAATATATTATATAGATTAACAATTTAGATTAATTTAGAATTATACATATATATATATATATATATATATATATACACATACACATACACACAGACACAACACACATAAAATAAATATAATATATAAATTTAATTATAATTATATATAAAATGTAAAAAAATAAACATACAGTATACACACACATTATATATTATGTTAATATATAATATTATATATTAAAAATAATAATAAATAGTAGCGAATCAGTTTCCACAAACATTTTAAAATATAACGTGTGTATATATACATATATACTGTATACCACACACACACAATTGTGGGGACTTCCATAGGTGTAATGGTTTTTATACTGTACAAACTGTATTTTCTATCGCCCTACACCAACCCTACACCTAAACCTACCTCTTACAGGAAACTTTCTGCATTTTTACTTTCTCAAAAAAACTCATTCTGTATGATTTATAAGCCTTTGAAATATGGGGACATGGGGTAATGTCCTCATAAATCACCTTCTCCTTGTAATACCTGTCATACCCATGTCATTATACAAATTTGTGTCCTCATGTGTCACAAAAACACACACACACACACACACACAGGTTAATGAGTTTTAGACCAAATATGGGTTTGTCGTTATTAATATGTCCAACATAATATCTATAGATTGAATGATTGATGTATACATTTAATGTAATATAAACAAATATTTTCAAGCCAGGTTAATTTTATACTGTACCATCTGTCTTTTTTCATACAATGGTTGAACAGTTGCTTCATAAAGAACTCCTGCATGAGACTGCATTGTTTAGTTGATAAATAGTGCATTTCTTATACAACTCACATTCCTCTATCTTGCGGGTCGCCGGACTCACACAGGCTCAGTCGAAGTGCAGGTCACAGTGAGGAGATCGGATCCAGACTCTGAGGTGTGAAAGACTGTCATCATGTGTTAATGTGAGCCGTGACACGCCAGTCGAGCTCCGCAGGCGTCTCACAGAACCTCACAGCCAGACCGAGCCGGACCCAGCTGCTCCCACTGACCCCAACACACGCATGCCACGCGTGTTAATGTGTGTGAAGCTCGAGGGACGTTATAGATGGTCAAAGTCTCTTCTCAGAAAGACATGTCACTGCATCTGTTTATGGCGGAGTAAAAGCCTTAAAAGTTTTAATGTAGCATTTCAGCACTTACTCAGCAATGGATGCTCTGCAGTGAATGGGTGCCGTCAGAATGAGAGTCCAAACAGCTGATAAAAACATCACAATAATCCACAAGTAATCCACACCACTCCAGTCCATCAGTTAACATCTGGAGAAGACAAAAGCTGCGTGTTTGTAAGAAACAAATCCATCAAGACATTTTCAACTTCAAACTCATAAAATATGAGTCTATAATAATGCTTCATCCAGTGAAAAAGCCTCATTCTGATGGCACCCATTCACTGCAGAGCATCCATTGCTGAGACAGTGATGGAATGCTGCATTTCTCCAAATCTGATGAAGAAACAAACTCATCCTAATCTTGGATGACCTGAGGATGAGAACATATTCAGCAATTTTTTTTGGTGATTTTTTTTCACATTTTTGGGTGAACTGTTCCTTTAAGCTTAATCAACAGCATTTGCAGAAAATTAATTTGACTCTTAAAAACAAGCAAAAATGTAATTTACTGTAATGCACTAACAAATGCATTGGGATAAACATAAAAAACACAAAGGATGAACTGTGCCCTGAACGCATAATTTGCACAATGGTTTAGCACCTGATTGACTCAAAAAGTTCAGCGCAAAATGCATGTCACATTTCCCATATTGCAGGCCAGTTTCTGAGTGCTGTTGTAATGCATTGCACAAAAAGCTCTTCTCTCTTTTTTTTCATCCAGATTTCAGGTTTGTGTTACTGTGAATTTCAACCTTCCAGAGTAGAATGACAGGCACTAACTGTAATCATACATTAGATTTGATCAGAGCCTCCGCGGCAGCCGCTCGAGACAAACACACCCGCTGTTACTGCCGCTCACAGATGAAACCAAGAAACTTTAATTGGGTTGTTAATTGATTTTCCTGTCAAGCATTAGTACCATGATGGATGGCTCATTTTCTGCGAGTGCTAAACACACACACACACACACACACACACACACACACACACACACACACACACACACACACACACACACACACACACACACACACACACACACACACACACACACACACACACACACACACACACACACACACACACACACACACACACACACACACACACACACACACACACACACACACACACACACACACACACACACACACACACAGACAGAGCAGATCTCCAGCAGTCCAGCCTATAATGCTGCTTCTCATCGACTGTCAGATGTGGGATTTTTCTACTTGATATTCTCAAAAGGGTTTCCAGTGCCTGATGCTTGAAAGTTGACATACAGTTTAAAGAAACAGTTTTGTTGTTGATGTTTTTTTTACAGTAGCAGGGGCTTTAGTGTTCAATTGTCTATTAGCAACCAAAATGCAAATAATAGATGATGCTCTGAAATGCCAGACTTAGCAAAATAAAACATAATTTACAGGGTTGCACACACTAATATTGGCAAACAGGTTATATTGTTATGTAATATAGAAACTTTTCCCTTTTGATGCATTTTTTTGGCATGGTATTTGTCATTAGCAGTGAGTTTGGAATTACAGCCTCTGTATGTCATTTTATCAATTTAAAACATTTTTAGCATAACATCAATTCTTATTGTTATGTTAAAAATTAATAACATAATTGTTATGCCTTTTATATGCATTTAATTACAATACCATTCAAAATATTTTTTTGAGTCTCTGCTTTATTTTTTGAGTTTCTGCTCACCAAGGCTGCATTTATTTGATAAAAAATACAGTAAAAACAGTAAAATTGTGAAATATTATTACAATTTAAAATAACTGTTTTCTATGTGAATATAAGTTAGTGTAATTTATTTCTGTGATGTGCAGCTGTATTTTCAGCATCATTACTCCAGTCTTCAGTGTCACATGATCTTCAGAAATCATTCTAATATGCTGATTTGCTGCTCAAGGAACATTTCTGATTATTATCAATGTTGAAAACAGTTGTGCTGCACAATATTTTTTACTTTTGTTTTACATTCACGTTTTAAAAAAGTATTTGTGATGTTTATGATATTCTTCTCAAATACTGTATGATAATGACTACTCAATGTGAAGGAGAAAATGGTTCATAAGTTCAGGATTGTCCTGGATCTCCGTCTCTAAAGACTGACGGTCTGTTTTGCTGTTCAGTGTCAGAGTCACTTCATCTTATTAGAGAAGATCCCTCAAACCAGAACATATGAGGCTCTCGCACGGCTCTCTTTGAATCATCACCCTGACTCAGAACATATTGCTTTTTCAATATGACTTATGAGAGCGAAAGCCTATCCAAATCTGACCTAACAATGAACTCCTACAGGTGGTTAAACTAATGAAAGTAGAGAGGGTTCATAATGCTTCTCACAGTCTACAAGACTCAGCCTTCTCATTTCCTTAAGAAAAACTGATGCATTGTCTTTTCCAAGATAAATAAGCCTAAATAAAGAATAAATAAGCCAAAAATTATCATTCTGTCACCATTTACGTAACCTCATGTTGTTTCAAACCCATGGAGGCCTGCTTAAACCACATGATACAAAAGATAATTGAACTTTTTCTCTCACAATTCAGACTTTCCCCTTGCAATTCTGAGAACAAAGAAAATACAAAGAAGTATTGTGAGATATAAAGTACAAATTGTGAGGTATAAACTCAGAATTGCAAGATACAAATTACAAGATTTAAACTTGCAATTGCAAGAAAAGGTCAAAGTTGAGAAAAAAAAGCCAAAATGATCTTTTTTTACTCAATGGCAAAAACAGAAAAGAAAGTTGTGAGACGTAAACTCGGAATTGCGAGATGTAAAGTCCGAATTGTGAGACGTAAACTCGGAATTGCGAGATGTAAAGTCCGAATTGTGAGACGTAAACTCAAAATTGCGAGATGTAAAGTCCGAATTGTGAGACGTAAACTCAAAATTGTGAAAAGTCCAAATTGCGAGATGAAAAATCTGAATTGCAAGCTGTAACCTCAGAATTGCAAAACATAAAGGCCGAATTGCAAGACATGAACTTGTGAGACGTGAAGTTTGAATTGTGAGAAGTAAAGTACTAATTACTAGCTGTAAACATACAGGTTGACAGACTGTTTAATTTTTTGGCTGATTTACTGATTTAATGCTCTTCCCTCGCTGGTTCTTCAGGTCGCTTGTTTAACCTTAAGAAAAATAGCCAGACGTCTCTCGTGTCGTTCGTTTGACCTTCATACTGTGGCACAGCTGCACGGTGGATCCCGGACTACAGTGTGTCAGACTGTGCTGATGTTGTTCATCTGTCCAGGATTATTGCGCTGACAGATTGATCGGACGCAGACGTGTGAGCAGCGCTCAGGTATGTCGGGATGCAGCGGCGGTCGGCGGGCGTCTGGTCACCCTCAATCACCTGCACGTGTCCTGCGGGACTGACAGGTTTCATTAGCACAGGACTAAGAACAGTTATTACCCTGATAAAACCAGATCACAGCAGAGGAAATTGAATTCTAGAGGACATCAGTTCTCACGGAGAGAAGCTCAGACGCCAGACGAGAAGCTGGATGAATGTCAAAGATATTTCTGCAATCTACGATAGAGCAGGACACACTCCAGCGCTGGCGAGCTGAGATAAGGAAACCCGGAGAACATCCCGCTCTGGGAAAAAAACAGAATATCCAGAAAAACCACTGACGCTGACAGTTTGTTTTACCACTTTCCAAGCTAATTGAGCGGCAGATCGTCTGTTAAAAACACTTTCCAAAGGGAATTCACTAAGAAGCAATCACTGCTGATGCAGTCTGTATTATAGCTGCATGAAATCTGAACCTTTTTTTCTTTATTACTTTATATCTTGATTTTGTGTAATTTAATATGTTGATTAACTGTTTTGATCTACTGTGTGGTGTATTTTTTCTTGGATCAGTGCTTGATTGATTGGTTCTGATTGATCATGTGATCTCCTGAATCATCATGTGATTCCTTAAATCAAGATGGCTCCTAGTTCCAACATTGTTATCTTGGCATTGAAAATAGTCAACATGGGACCGAAACGTTTGCCTTGTTTTTCGCTTGTGACTTTTTGATTTTGAGAGTGTGCAGACTTTTTTTCAAGTATTTGACTTTTTGAAATCTGAACCTGAAACAGTCACTTATCATAAATGTAAACGCAATAGGCCTATATTGTGAAATTTTGCATTCTCTCCCAAAACTATTGTGTTCCCTAAAATAACTTTTCTTGGGACAACCGACAACACAATAGTTTTTGCAAAAGAGCACATATATGTTTTGTGAGCGAATACAACATTTCTCTGGGGAACACAAATGTTTGGCAAATGAATGCAAAGTATTTTGGGGAACACAATAGTTTTGTGAGCGAACCCAAATGTTTCTTAGGGGTTCGTAAACATTTTGCGAGTTTTTCCAGAGATTGCAAATTTACTGCAAGAGAATGTAACATTTCTTGAGACAACAATAGTTTTGCGAAAGAACGCAACTGTTTTGCAAGCGAATGCAAACTTTCTCTTGGGAATGCAAATGTTTTGCAAGAGAACACAAGTTTTTCCAGGAAACGCAATAGTTTTGGGAGAGAGTGCATCAATTATTTCTAAGGAAATTTTCACCACACATTCTACGCTGCCTCCCTGCTACTGGTCAGTCAAACAGATAGCCCCGCCCCCCAAATCACATGATTGGTTGAGTCAGAAGTTGACATGTCAGGTCACTCCAACAAATCAATATTCTGACAGTGTCAAAAGACCAAATTATCCTGATTTTAAACGTAAAACTGATGCACCAGTTTGTCATTTGAATTTGTAAATGTACAAACTTCACTTTTAAAGAATGCATTTTATTTTTCACGCAGTTCATGCAATGTTAATGGAATCTTTGTATATATGTAGGCTGTGGTTTTAAACTTATCTGACCAAACACACATCGAATTAGACATAAACTGATGAGGAAAAGCCTGACAAAAGCTCCAAAACAGAAAATCCTTTCAGTCATGTGATTGATTCATTGGTGTGTTAAATTGCTGTGTAATAATGTCAGTGACTGTGACTCTCCATATGTGCCGCACATTTTGTGTGATCTGAACTCCTCTGAACAGATGAGTAATGGCAGTAATTAGCAGATTTTCCTGGCAGTAAATTTAGTCTAAATGAGGATGAATGGCTCATGATCTTAATTAGCAGTGGACTAATGTCGCTGTAGTAATTGCAGTGGTGTGAGACTCTCTGCTGCTCTTTTCAAACAGCTCTCTTCATCATCAGCGATCAGAGAAAGATAATCATATGAGAAGAAAACTGAATTACAGCCTGGGAAAGTGGCTTCACCCTGAACCTCAGACGGCTGTTGACGACCGTCTGATGCATGCTGCACACAAATGGCAAGAGCTTTCAAGGTTCCCACACTTTTCCACGACCTTCCCAGTCATTCAAGATTAAAGAAGTGAATCTCCCAAACTTCTCAAGAACATGTGTGGATCATATTTCTCTCCCAAAATCAATTGGAAAGAAATGAGAAATAATGTATCGCCTAATGAAAGTAAAACCTATTTTATTTTTAATTAATAATTTGATTTTAATTGATTTATATTATTTTTAATTTAGTTCTACATTTTCATTTTTTAAATTTATTTAATAATTTGTTAATATAGAGATTGCTGGCACAGCAATTACCAATCTTTTGAACTGATATATTTAATTAATTAATCTTATTAGAGTACAAAGGGCTCCTTGATGGTCAGAATGATATTTGAGACGCAGGTAAGGTTCATTTTGACACAAGCTCTTACAAAAAGCAGTAAATAGCAGAGAAAAACTAAATAAAATGTATTTCCACTATAGAAATACCCATAACATTTAAAGATTTTGCTAATTTTCATGACTTTTCTATAGGCCTGAAAATCTATTTTTTAAAAGTCCCTGACATTTCCAAGCTTTCTATGATTGTTTAAAAAAAAAAAAAAAAAAAAAAAACGCAACCTATTTGGATGTGTAGAGAAACAAACATATATAAAATATAAAACAAACATATATAAAATATAAAACTATATATATATATATATATATATATAAAGTATAATATATATATATATATATATAGTTTTCAAAAATATTAAATTATTTTCATAAATCATATAAAATATTATTTTTATGTATATTTTATTTACATTTAATTTATTTGTATTTATTTATTTTGTGCATACATATTCTGATTGAGTATATAAAGCATTTAAAAATCTTTTCAGCAGCTTTTCCTGACTGGATTTATTATCCATATTTAATAAACTCAGACACCCAAGGTGTGATATATATTGTAAATAGTCACTATGACACTTGTGTTGTAGTTATTCACAATACAGTCCAGCCTCGTGTACCTTCTAAAGCCTGAGATGAGGATGAAATGTCAGCCGTTTCTTGCTGTGACTGTGACTCCCATCAGAGATGTATAACCTCCTGGATCGGATCCGCTGTGAGGAGACAATATGAGACTTTATTAAGACACAGTAATTCAGTGAGCTTTATATATCACCGCAGAGAGAACAGCACAGACATCAACAGACGAGGATCAGACTTCAGACAAACACACTCGTACTGAAGTCTGTCAAACATTCTCAAACCTGTTCAAATCACCTGTGGCTCATTTTCACCTCAAAATCAAATGGAAAGAAATTTTTTTTCTTTTTTTGGCTTAATGAAAATAAACCCATTACTTTTTGCAACGAAACAAATAATTAATAAAATAAAAAAAAAAAAATATATGAATATATATATATATATATATATATATATAGTTTCTCTCTCTCTCCCCGCAGAACCAGTATCCCCACCTGAGGTTCATTTAGAGCTCTGCTGTGATTGGGTGATTGGAGAGGAGAGAGAGTATTTAAACTCAGACCAGTAGTTGGTGGCTGGATGGTGTGCGGCGGCTGAGGTCTCGTCCTCACCTCCAGAATTCAGTGTGAAGTCTTAGTTTGGTGATTTGGTCTATCTTTCTCTCAGTTGTGTTGAGACTGTTGAAGAAGAGCTTCTGTCCTTTGTCTCATTGATTACATCTATGACCGAGACTTTATCTAAAGTCAAGTGAGTGTTAACTTCAGTTGCCCACTATAAATATTAAGCTTTAATTCATGTCTTTTGTTTTGGGTTTAGTAGGAAGGTGGGTGCCATTTTGTTCTGCGTTCCTTATTTTCTCCTGTTTATGTTAGTTTAATCTGCAGTATTTTCTTTTCTTTTCTTTGAAGCTTAGTCAGTTGGGTTATAAAAGTCAGTTTCCTTATGTTTGTTATTTTGGCCTTGCCCCCTTCTGAAGTTAATACCCTTTTGTTATTTCTTTGTTCAGAATTATGGAAATAAAAGCTTCTCTTTTTGCTGCATTTGTTTGGGTTATTATGGCCATTCTGTGTCTGGAGATGCGTTTTCTCTGCCGTCACAGTGTCTCATCACCAACCATTTATTTCTGTTGCAGTCTTCCCTAGACTCATTTAGATCATAACTAATATATATATATATATATATATAGAAAGAAAATGTTTTTTTTCTTAGTGAAAATAATACTCCTTTAAATGTTTATTTTAAATATTGTTTGCATAACAATTAAATGCACTTGGCAAAGAATAGAAAATAAAATAAATTAAACTAATAAAATAACTGAAATGTACAAAAAAAGGTGAATAATATATTTATTTATCATTTAAATAGTACAGCACTTATATATCATTATAGTATCTCTTCTACGTCATTTAATTTATGCTGATTAAAAAGCATTATAGGACAACATTTTTATAAAAATAAAATACAAGCAAAATAAAATGGAAATACATTTTTGCAAATAATACAAAATAAAATAAATTTTGAAAAAATAAAAAAAATATATAAAATGAAATAAAGATTACTGAAATGCAAAAAAGTAATTTAAAAGATTATATAATTTAAATAGTACAGTATTTATATATCATTATAGTATCTGATGTACTACATTTCATTTATGTTGATTTAAAAAAAATCATTGTAGTACAGCAATTTTTTTTTGGTACCAAAGTACTGTATTAAAATAATTGGACGTAGCAAAAAAAATTGTAACGGTAAAATGTTACGCAAATTATCAAAATAATTTCATAACGCATAAAATCTTAAGGTTCCCAAAATATGATTTCTTAAATTAATACTTGTTATTTTTTTATGACATGACCTGGCCATGTTGTTGTGGGTCACGCATGCATCATGTTGGATTATAATGAGTTTTGTCAGACTCAGATAATACAGCGCTGTCCTTTCATAACAGGTCGTTCTGCACAGACAGTAGATCTCTCTAATGGACATTACCTGTCCTTGAGGGGGCGGGATGAGCGGGCTGAAGGTGAAAGATGATTGGTTAGACAGGCGCTGTGATTGATGGCTTCAGTAAACGGCCCTGTTAGCGCTGTACTCAGATGAATGTGATGTTAGACGGGACAGACTGGATCAGAGGAACCGGCTCGGCTCGGTCAAACAGACTGCAGGAGCTGATTATCTGCAGTCGAGATGGAAACACTAGCAGATAGACATTATAAGAGATCTACTTCACAAAGCTGAATCACAGATCATGTTTCTTTCTTAAACTTAAGGCTATTGGCTAAAAAGAGATGTTCCCTTGATATGTCCCGCCCACACTTCCTGTTTTAAAAATAAATACATCAACAGAGTAATACACACATCAATTATATTATAACTTTCACAGACAGTGGGTGAAAATAGTCTTGTAAAACTAAATGTAACAAATAAACAAATAGTATAAATAAATGATTAAATAAATAAAAACCATTAAACATAAAACATTTAAAAAACATAAAAAAAGAAAATATATAAGACAAAATAAAAAATGATAACGCATAGATAAATGTTTTGTTTAAATAAATAAATAAATTTCAAAATTAAATAAATAGTGCCTGGTTTTCTCCATATATATATATATCTTGGTCTATATTAGGGAAAAATAAGAAAATAATGCATTAATAAATGTTTAAATATATATCTATATCTATATACCTATAGGAACCTAGCTGGCCAGATACATATACCTGTATATTTCTCATTTAATTTATCGTTTATCAGTATTTATCATTTACCACACAGTATATATGCATTAAAAATTCCAATAAATGTATATCCAATATATATATATATATATATATATATATATATACACACATATACATTACACACACAAATACAGAACTCTGCATTGTACATAATTATACAATTTATTTCTAATTTAATTTATCAGTTTGTCATTTACCATATATAGTATTTATGTATTAAATATATTATATATAGAGTATATATATATATATAGAGAGAGAGAGAGAGAGGAGAGAGAGAGAGAGAGAGAGAGAGAGAGAGAGAGGATCTTTTAAGCAAAAACTTAACTAAATAAATCAAATGAAGTACTCTCATGTTACTCAACAGATTCTCACTAGATGAAAACACAAAGAAAGAATGAAAGAATCAAACCCTCACTGAGTCTCTGCAGCTCTCAGGCATCATCTCATGTTCTTGGGTTTCATTTCCAAAGTATCCAGTTTAAAGCCAGTGTCCTTTCATTTCCTCCAGCCTATTTTAAGAGAAACAATAAAGTTGATACTTATATAAACTCCATTAAATCTCATGAGCTTAGAGCAACATCTGAGCAAAAATTGTTCCTCTGGAAAAATGCCAAATGTTTATCTGTTTGATCCATTTTTAGTACATTATTTTTGCACATCATAAAATGGAACATTAATAAAGCATATTGTTATATATATATATATATATATATATATATATATATATATATATGTGTGTGTGTGTGTGTGTGTGTGTGTGTGTGTGTGTGTGTGTGTGTATATATATATATATATATATATTCAATCTGGTAACATGAGGAGCTCGGACTCCAGATAAACTGAGAGTTATTAAGTGAGCTGTAAATATTCTCCTGTCTCCACGTCTGCCGATAACTAACCAGCTCTGTGTTTGACATTATTATTCATTCTCACATAGAGACAAAGTGTTAACAGCATAAATCTCCCCTGACATTCACTTCAAAGAGCACATGAGCCAACAACCTCTCAACCCATCCGCCTCTGCAGAGACCGACGAAACCTCTCAAACAGCATTAACAATACCGGGATGTCCGAAAGAAAGAGCCTGTGATGAAATATCCATGTGTATGAGGAAAATGACCATCATCACTCATCATTCATCATGCATCTCCATCCACGTCTCCTTCCCGTCTCTGGAGTCTTTGTTTACTGCTGCCATGGAAACACGTGGTAGATGAGGTCAGAAGGTCACAGTGACATCATCACTGGCTCCTGCTGGTCATATGGAAGGTGAACGGGGCCAAAACCTTTTAAAAGGAATGTGTGAAATTAAGTATATATATATATTATAATAAATATTACTACAGGGTTAAACTCTGTATTCTCTCAACCCTCAGACAAGTGAATCACACATCTTTCTGTAATGACCATATGGAAGGCAGATAAGGCCACATGTGAAACGTGTGAATTTGACCGTTTCAACACACATTGTCTGCATTAACGCACCAATTTTGAACATGTTTCAAGCACATTCTGGCCTTGTTAAGACATCAGTTCTCGCCATGTTTCTTTAGTACATGTAAAGATGCAACATTTTACTGTGTTAAGACAACAAATTTTAAAGTGTCTCTCAGTGCACACATTCTGGCTGGGTCTGAACGTACAATATATTTAAAGCAAATTCACATACACCTATTCATTTTTGCGTTAGTTTATTGTGGCATTGCTTTACTAATACGTATTTGCTAGAGTAAATTAATTTATTTTACAGTGTGTCTGTATGTGTGTTTGTATGTATGTACAGTATATATAGTTTAATTGTGAATTGAGCATTCTTTGCCATATCTGTTCTGATGTTTATTTATTATGCATGAGCTCAGAAATGCAGCAGATATGAAAACCTGACATTACTCATGTTCAGTCAAGGCAGATTTGTTTGCTGTTGTAATATCTGCATATGATCATAAGCAGTTATGAACACACATGCTCATGTTGTGATCGGATGTGATTACCTCTGCTTTGATCAGCTACAGTCTCGCTCTTCCTTCCTTCGGCAGGAGAGATTTGCTCTCTTTGATTTCTGTGGGATCAGGGTGAGATGTTGGTGTTAAAGCTTTTAGCAGCCCGTCTCCCTGAAGAACACAGAGCTCATCATGGAGCCGCGGCTGACAGACGGGCCGCGTGTGAAGAGTGTGAGATCTCCTGTCTCAGGAGCTGAAGACTTCGACAGGAACCACGGGAGACGAGCACCTGACAGACACACCGCCAAAGAGAAAAACTCACAATCAGTCCTGTTTTACAGTTAAAACATCAAAACATTTGCGAGAGAAGCAAAATAGCGCCAGATAATTAATTATTTTTCTTGCTCTACTGGCAAACTTTATTTTTTCTTGTTCCACGCAAGATTAGGATGAGTTTGTTTCTTCATCAGATTTGGAGAAATGTAGCATTCCATCACTTGCTCAGCAATGGATGCTCTGCAGTGAATGGGTGCCGTCAGAATGAGAGTCCAAACAGCTGATAAAAACATCACAATAATCCACACCACTCCAGTCCATCAGTTAACATCTGGAGAAGACAAAAGCTGAAACAAATCCATCATTAAGACGTTTTTAACTTCAAACCACTGCTTCCGGTGAAAATCCATAATCCATAATGACGCTTCCTCCAGTGAAAAAGTGTTCTAGTCTGAATCAGGAGAGAAATCTGCACAGATCAAGCAGCGTTTACAAGACAAAACAGCTCTAAACAAATATATGGGGGTATTTTGATGTGAGAGACAACAGGAGATGGACTTTTTGACTGGAGGAAACGTTATTATGGATTATGGACTCGTATTTTAGGTAAAACATCTTAATGATGGTTTTGCTTTTTACAAACACGCAGCTTTTGTCTTCTCAAGATGTTAACTGATGGACTGGAGTGGTGTGGATTACTTGTGGATCATTGTGATGTTTTTATCAGCTGTTTGGACTCTCATTCTGACGGCACCCATTCACTGCAGAGGATCCATTGCTGAGCAAGTGATGAAATGCTACATTTCTCCAAATCTGATGAAGAAACAAACTCATCTACATCTTGGATGGCCTGAGGATGAGCACATTTTCACTTTGGGTGAATTATTCCTTTGAACATAAATCACACTGAATGCTGTTAGATTTATACTTAATTATTAGAATAATGACAGTAAATCCAGAGCTTCAGTCTGTATTAGTGATTTGCTGTATGTGAATCTTCAGCAATTACAGATTAAGTCTCTTTCAGTTCCTGGGTGACCAGTAAACCCGATCGGTTTGTATTTGCAGAAATAAAATCAGTCTCCAGAGGCGTGTGGCTGCTGTTTTCTCCGTAGCTTCATTAAGCTGTGTGTTTGAGAAGACACAGGCCTGTGCTGAAAGGTGTAGCTCCATTATGAAGCTGTTTCCCATGTTTGTGCGCCTCTGATCAGCAGGAGCTCTATTTTGCACAGCTAAACAGGAACCGTACAAGATCATTGTAGCTTGTTCAGGAAAAGCAATGTGGAACTAATTTAGGCATATATATCCAGAAAAGAGAGTGTGTGAACACAACAGACTTTCAGTATGCAAAATATTGGGAAGAGATGCTTGATTTTGATTTTGTAAATTAATTTCAAATGTTTTTGTTTTTTAGTCATGCTAATTAATCATTTTCAACCTTTAATTTGGGAGACATTTTAAATATTTAAGTAATAAATATATAATATTAGAAATACACTTTAATACGTAGGCTAATTATACATTTAAATGAATAAATTTTTTTTTAAAGTTTTTATTTTATATTATTTATAAAATTTTTAGAATATTTAGCATTTGAAGTTAATTAGAATTATTTATTTATTGCAATTTTTGACATGAGATACTATCATAGCACTGAATCAGACAAAAATGTTTTAAAGACACACAAACCAACTAACAACACAAAACATATATAACAAAACTGAATTTATCAAATCCATAGATTTCCCTCCAAAATGATGTCATTAAGCAACTTGCTTTTGTTAGTTAAAAGGATTTTAATAAAAAAAAAATTAACAATGGAAAGTGATATTGAGAAAACCTATTAACTGATTATCAATTAGAAAAATATTTCCAAGAAAACATATTTTGTTTGAAACAATTTGATTAAAGAACTACCTGGAATATTTCTAAATAAACGGCTGTTTTTTTCGTGTTACAAGTGCAGCAGAGAGATATGACAAAAACAGAAAGGTTCTCAAATTCACGGCAAAAATAAAAATGGCGATTTCCAACATGCACAACATTCTTCACAACAGTTTTTAACTGCATGTGTGTTTGACATGCTTTTCAACAGCTAGTTTTGTTTACATCTCTTAACTTTCTCTCTCACAGGTTCACTGCTCTCTAACTCAGCGTCCTGTTATCCACAGAGACAGGTTTTGCTGCGTTCAGTTTAATTACGGTTGGCCCTCGTTAGACTAATTGAGTTGCCGTTCTCTTAAGGGTAATAGCAGATCATGAGCAGTTTTCTCTCGGGTGCTGCATTGCATCTTCAGACAGCAAAAACACTTATTTAGACAGTCAGCAGAAACGAGCCGTGCAGGATTGGCTCATTGTTTATTAGCTCTGGCCAAATGAACCACTGGAGTATAACTGCAGAGACTGTCAAAAACACTTTCATATGCTTTATTGGATTTTAAAGCATTTATTAATAGCATGCGTAATAGAGGGAACAGGTGCAAAACTACAATGCGATTCATAAGGATGAAGCTTTTTATCTCACAATTCTGACTTTTTTTGTAGAATTGCGAGTTTATAATTGTGACTTTTTTAGAATTGAAAATTTATATCTTGCAATTCTTATTTTTTTGTACAATTGCAAGTTTATATCTCAATTCTTATTTTTTTTTTATAAACTTGCAATTCTTAGTTTATATCTCGCAAATTCTTAATTTAATAAAACTTGTTTTATAAATTTGCTTAAAGTTCTTTGCTTATCGCAATTCCGATTTTTTTTTAATTGCGAGTGCATTTTTTGCAATTCTCACTTTTTTCGAGTTGGACGTTTGTCTCGCCATTCTTAATTTTGTTTTACAAAAATGTATTATTTTATAAACTTGCAATTCTTAGTTTATCTCGAAATTCTGACTTTTTTAAATTGCGAGTTTATATTTTGCAATTTTGAGCTTATATCTCACAAATTCGTATTTTTTTAATAAAAAAATTTTTTTTTTTTTTATCAATTTTAAATACATAGTTTATAAATCACAATTCTGATTTTTTAAATTGCGAGTATATATCTCGCAATTCTTGTTTATATTTTGCAATTCTGATTTTTTAGAATGGCAAGTTTGTCTTACAGTTCTTAATTTTGTTTTGTAGAACTGGGACTTCATATCTTGCAAATATGACTGTATATCTCACAATTCTTAGTTTATATCTTGCAATTCTGACATTTTTAGAATTGCAAATTTATATCTCGCAATTCTTGATTTTTTGTAGAATTGCAAGTTTATATCTTGCGATTCCGACTTTTTTTAAATTACGAGTATATGTCTTGCACTTTTATTTTTAGAATTGCAAGTTTATATCTCACAATTCTTGATTTTTTTTTATAGAATACTCAATTCTGAGTTAAATTCTCACAATTTTATCAGATCTGCAAGAAAAAAAAGTCTAAAATTTGAGACGAGTCACAATTATATATATTTGTATGTCTGTTTTATGTAATATATTGTTATGCATGTTTTATGTAATACATATTTTTTATTCCATGTTGGAATCAAGCTTCCGTTAAGTAATTTAGTTAACTAATGTTAACAAATGGAAACTTATAAAGTTTAATCAACGAGACAGACAGACGTTTAGGTCTCGATCTCCACGGTCACCTGCCAGTAGGAGTCACTGAAAACACATCTACTACATGTTGATTATGATACAGCTGAGAATGGCTAACTTCTATTGATTATAATAAATGCACACAACAGTTGCAATATGTAAAATGCCTCTGCTCAAACTAGCAGCAAAATGAAAAGTAGCCTATCTTGGTTTCAGAAACCACTTAAAATCACTTAAAGACCACAGAAACAAAAGGAAGGTAAAATCTGCTTTATCTAATGGATAATTTAGGCATTACTAGTTTTACAGGCTTTATCAGGACCGGTGCGTTCGCTCTGGAAGTGCATCATCTCTCTCGGGCCTCATTATCTCAGTCGCTCCGTCAGGAACACAATCTTTGATCTCTCACTCACAAACACCTCTCACGCCCTTCCACTTTCTCTGCTAAGATAATTAGCGCTAATTAAAAGGTTTCCAGCGTGACCGTGTGCGTTTCTGTCTCCTGAATGATCCTGCAGGTGTTTACTAGCACAACTTTTGTTCCTTCAGAGATCTTTTATTAACATTTATGCAGTGCTTTGTTCATTTAAGTACAAAGCGGTGCAAATAATGTTAAACAAAAGCTGGATGTTGAGTCATTTTAAACCATCTTGGCCAAGGGACTCCAAACAAAACATTTGAATAACTCTAAATATACTTGTCAGGAAGCATAAATCCGATGCTTTAATGTTATTTGATAATATGCATTAAATGTCCATGTTTAGAGTCTCAAAGTCCCCAAGTACATGCATGCTGTGTCAACAACAACCAATAAAATAAAGCAAAGCATGCATATTAAAAAATCACTTCATAAGGTTAATCAGACAAACTCCAAACATGTTTCAAGCTTGAACAGACACGCTAATTAAATCGATTCGAGGGTTGATTTCATTGTCCTCCGCTCTCAATGTGAGAAAATACATGGTGTTTGCATTATAAATGACTGTTGTGAGTTCTGAAAACTTTTTCATGAAGGGCAACGATCAGTGTGTTTATGAGCCTCGTGTGTGTATGAGTATAATGGAGATTGGGGCTAGTTGTCACAAAAGTTACCCACGAGCGATACATCTGGTTACTATATGAAACTTATGTTGTAGATCTGGTTATCCTGTTTCAAACTTTTAATTTAGATGGTGATACTTACATAGGGTTTGTTGATAAACCAGTAAAAGCAATTGAATTAAATCACAAGCAAATATAATAAAATAAGAACAGATGCAAATTGAAGTTTAACGTACATTGCATTTTTACAATTTTTTCAATAAAATATGCAACAAATATGTCTGAATTTATGTGAAAAGTATTTTTAAGATCTGTTGGAAAACATTACTGTGTTACAACTGATGTTCAAAGATATGACAGACAGTGGGTCTTATTCACGAATAATGAATTATTCATGTGGGTTATTCCTATTTATTCATGTGGGAAAACTTCCCACCTAATTCACAATTTGCTCTTATCCTCATTATAATGATCATGTAATTGTAGTATTCTGTGTAGCAGAGTATGTCATCTTTTTATTCAGGTATTCCTGCATTTTTAATACATTTTGAATTAATTTTAGTATGAAAGTTGATTTGTTCATGAAAATGTTCATATGCCGATTCAATGCACAAATCTATATGAACAGTTTAGACACTGATATACTTCTAGAGAGAAAGAAAAACAAACTGGTGTGACGTCATTTTCCAATAAAATCAGACCAAAAAGAAATTTGTTTGGATTTAGTTTCGGGATTCCGAACAGTTTGGCAAAGTGAACTTTCTGGAAAAGTTTGCTCTGACTAGTAAACACTGAAAGACCATTGGTCCGTGGAGATTACGTAATAGGTGGGTGTGGCTCAGAGGCTCCGCCTTATTTGAGGTGGAAATCTCCTCCGGTTCATTTCTTCTGTCCAGTCCATCGAGTTCAGACGAGTGTAAACCATGAACACACTGGAGAGCTGCTTTATGGTAGAAACTAAAGTTATAAATAATTGAAAGCCCTTAAAGTGCCCCTATTGGGTTATGAAAGGTTCATATTTTGGTTTTGAGAGTCCCCAACAACAGTTTGACGTGCATGCAAGGTCAAAAAACACTTTTATTGTCTTATAATATGCATTTGTTTTTATCTTACTTGCTCAACAACTCCCAAACGATTCGCTCAACGATTCATTTTTCCAAACTCCTCCTTTGCGTGACGCTAATCTGCAGTGATTGGTCGATCGGTCTCATTTTCATTTCATCTCGCCTGTAATGTCTGATAAAGCAGCGTTTGTGAGCGCAGTGCTTTGTGTACAGCGTTACCGGGGAAACAGATATTTTAAAGCTGCACCTAGTGACAAAGAATGAATTTGCATTTTCATTCAGACCAATGAGAAAAGACCAACAAGTGGGCGGCAATATGCTAATGTTTCAGGTTGACGTCAACACGAAACGTCTTGGGATTCATTTTAAAAACGACTCGTTTAAATGATTCAGAGTCGACTCTTTCTTTTGAGAGACAATAACTTTATACACGGTGCACTTTCAGATTTAAAACTTTGCAGGATGTTTTCATTCACTTAGAGCTGTGTTACACACTGCATGAAAGATCATTTTCAAAAATCCATAATAGAGGCACTTTAAGCAAAGAACGGAAAACAACTTTGCCATGAGTAATTAGTGAATGAGACCTAGAGCCTCTCTCGTCTTGATCTTGCAAATTCATTCCGCTAACATGTCATTTTGTTGTG
This sequence comes from Schizothorax lantsangensis, assembly GCA_027422415.1. Taxonomy (NCBI): domain Eukaryota; kingdom Metazoa; phylum Chordata; class Actinopteri; order Cypriniformes; family Cyprinidae; genus Schizothorax; species Schizothorax lantsangensis. The sequence continues at coordinate 30,624,889 of CM049860.1, read as the reverse complement.
TAAGTGGATCTCCCTCATCACCTGCAGACAGTGGTGTCGCTGGGTTTTCTGGATCCTCCGTCCAGTATTCAGCAGTCTGGGCCGTGAGAGGACAGTCCTCCTCGATCAAAACTGCGGTCGGTAGAAATAGTTTTTCAGTAGAAACTGCTAAAGAACTCTTGGGGGATCGTTGTGGACCCTCGGTACTCAATGTCACTTTTCCCCTCACTAGAGACGCCTCAACCTGCAAATAATGCACATTCATTTATGGTTATAAATGACAAAGTAGAGAGATCAGCATAACAAAAACATTTAAGTCAATTCAATCTAACGACTTCAAAATAGATCTATGAAAGTATACAATATGCTATACATCTTTTGAGCATTGCTTAATTTTTATTTAATTTCTGCATATTAAAAAAATAAAAATAAAAACTGTTGAACCTTGTTTTCTTCATTATGATAAGATTTTTCCATTCATGTTGACTTAATCCATATTGGTGTAATTAGATTCATAATCTTAACCTTCAATGGAATATTTCGAGAAAAAACTTGAGACCGAGGTCAGTCAATAAAATATTAATTTAATGAACTAATAAATTATTAATTAATAAAGTATGAATATTAATCATTGAATCTGAGTGTTAAACAATCTTTTAATGTTTAATAATGTAAGATAAATAATATACACACTGAGTGGGATTTTGGCTCACTGAGGTGCATGGTAAAAAAAAAATGAATTAAAAAATATCAAACAAATACGGCAGAAAAAAAAAAAATCACAACTGTTTTCATGTATCATGGAAATAGTTATGACATACATTGTACAAAGAAAGACTTGATTCCATGCGTGATATATTTATTAGTCCTATGAATAGAGAAGTTTAAAATAGAAAAAGAAAGTCAGAATTTCTCAGTACTTCTAATTTCTCAGTGAGCAGTGTAAGAAATATTTCTAAGAAAAAAAGACAATAATTTGAGAGGCCTAAACATATTCTAAACAAAGGTAAATATTTTGCCACGCTCTGGATCAAGTTTGATGATGAGTCACACAAAAGTGTATTTTCTGCCTGCTTATTCAAGGTCAATTATAGGTGACTTTCCAAAAGGACACCTGAAAACCAAAGAATATAATGATATACTGCATCGCTGCAAAAAATATTACATGTTAGTTGAACGTTCCTGGTCTTATTGTGACTTGATTTAGCTTTTTAGTGATTACTGATCAAGAATCTGATGTGTTGTGTGGTGCATCATCTAAGTGTTGACAGGCTGCATAAACCCACAAGCGGTTCTCTTTATCAGAAGCATTGATTTGTTTTTGGGATCTTTCTGTCAGGAACACACACAGCATCGCTCAGTCGCTAGGCTACGGCACGGAAACGCTCTCTCTCTCTCAATCACCCCTGGGCGGCAGAGATGGACTCGACAGGACTGCGGTCACGTGAAGGGAGTTAAGGCTCTCTGACAGAGACTGACGGAGACCCCCGCTGGTGCTCCACTACCTCAAAAACACAGCCTCTGTCCACATCATTACACATCACTTCCTGTGCGAAGTGTGCTTGATTGTGTAGTGATCTCAAAAGTGAGCAGTTAAAGAGACGTCTGATGTGTCAAACAGGGAGTCAACGCAATTATTTCTGTTTTTAAAGAGACATTTGGTTTATGAGCCTCTTCTGTGTTCATTATCATCTCTATAGACAAACATTACTGTAAATGAGCTATTAAAATCAACATAACATCAGAATTAACACTGTATTGTCTTACGTTACTATGTGATGAAGGACAACATATTTGCATCCAAATGCCAATTTATGTGAAAAACTAATCTCAAAACACAGTTACAGATTGTTAAAATGATCCAGATTCAGATTCATAAACCCAACAGATGTCTTTATGTCAGATGTATTTAAAAAAAATATTGAAATAAAACTCATAAAATATAAAATTAATTAAACTAAATCAAAATTTGAAATGTTGCCTTGGCAACTGACTGAAAAAGTTTAATTCAAGCACAAAAATGACTAACTGGAAACTACAACTCAAATAAAAATGAACCATAAGTAGTCAAATCAAATTAAAAACCTAAAATGAAATGCCTTTCTAATAAATAAAATAAGTTTAAGTTAAGATACTAAAATGACTGAACTGAAATAAAAAATAGAGATTAAAAAATGAATATAATATAACAAAATTACTAAAAATTAAACCAAAATTAAACTTAAAATAAAAAAACAATACAAATAAAAACTGAAAGTATACAAATTAAAGCCAATTAAAAATATGAAAAAATAACTATAATAAGTATAAAATTACTAAAACTGCTTGATAAAAAATAAAAAAGCTAAATAAAGCCTAAAACTATTAAAAAGGTCAAAAGTACATAAAGTTACTAAAAATGAAACAGAATTTAAAATAAAACTGGAAAAATACAATGAAAATGAAAAAGAATAATTAAAGCCAATTAAAAATATGAATACATACTATATTAGTAAATAAATAAATAAAACTGAATAATAAAAAATAAACCTAAGTAGAGATAAAAAAGCCTACAAAATTATATTAAAAAAATCAAAAGCACATAAAATTAAACTAAAAATGAAAATAAAATAAATACTGAAAATAAAAAAAACATAATAGTATATAACTACTAACAATAAAAAGCAAGTAGCTTATTTTTTTCTTCATAAAAGCCTATTTTGTAAAGATTATTTTGATAATAGGTCTACACAAACCTGCACTGCTCATACAGGAATACTGCAAACTGTTAATATAACGCCAAAATAAAAACATGCTACAGGCTTGTTATGAATGATTCATCAATGCACGTCATTCCACAGGAAAAATGCATGCCTAATTTATATGTATCAGCAAATACAATAATGACTTATAAACACCTTCATTATAGACAAGTGCTGTAATAAACAAGCCCTCAATCTATTCAATCTATAAAGGCGATGTTTCTTGTAAAGAATGGAATGAAAATGACTTTGTGGCTCTAAATCGTGACTATAAATCATTCAGGTGTGCGTGTAAACAATGGCTGCGTATTGCACATTTCTGAAGAGCATCAATAAAGCGACTCCGTAGACAACAACAGTTTGGAAGAAGAATAGACGTCTCCTCTGGGAGAGTGAACGAGTCAATTTAACAAGCAACAGACAGAAAAGGCCATATAGAAACCATTCCTGCAGAAGGGATTTAATGATTCAGAATGATGCAGAAAACTGCTGCATTTCAGTGCAAGTGTTTGCTTGTTATTTTTGATGTTTGAAAAGATCATGATGAGCTCAAATCTATAATTATTAAATGCATGAGACCTCAGATTGTGCAGCGTGTTAAGGAAAGGCGTGCTCTTACTTTTATAAATGATCTACCTTGCAATTTATCTATCAGAGAAAAAAATTGGGGGTAAAAACATGTAAAGACCCAAGCTATATCTAGAAAACTACAGAGATTATGAAGTAATGAAACATTATGAGAGAAAAGAGATAAATATTCCTAAGGATTCCCTGAAGAGACCAGCAAATGCAAGCCAATTGAAAGCTCTCAGAACAAAACATAACCATTAACCCCATATTTCAACTGTCCGGAGTGTCTAACAAATCTTTATTGAATTGTAGTTTTATCCTGGGATTGATTTGCCCTGATGACAAGATTCAATCGAGGCACTGAATTAATAACTTTATCTTTACAGTCCCAAGACTGCACAAAAATACAAAATATCAAATATAAAAAGCACTACTTTTGTAATCTAATTTTATACTTTTAAAAGCGGCACTTTTATAATCATTCATAAATTAATTTTACGTCATTTCTGTGCATGAATATGATGAAAAGCCTGTGTTTTACTTAAAAAATAATAATAATCAGCAGCAAACTGAATTTACTGATTGTCATAACACTCAGTGGAGAGAGATTAAATGCAAGACCGAAAATAATTATAAAGATGCTCTGTGTGCAGCAAAAAGAATGTTTGGAGAGCTAAAAAACAACAACTAAAACTGAAAAAAACAAAAACAAAAATTAACGTTAACGTACCTGAAAATAAATAAAAGCTTAAACTTAAAGGGGTCCTATTATGCTCTTTTACAAAGTCTTGATTTTGTTTTGGGGGTGTACTAGAACATGCTCTCATGCTTGGTGGTTCGAAAATCGCATTATTTTTCACATAATTTACATTATTACAATACCTTTCTCCCCAGCCTGGTACAAACGACTCGATTAGTTCCGGGTTTGATGAAGGCCCGCCTTCCGAAAAACTAAATGTGTTGTGATTGGTTAGCTGTCCCAGTGCGTTGTGATTGGCGAACAGCTTAGACGGCGTTTCAGTACTGCCCCGCCCCCTTACCCCTTTTAGATAGGTTGTCAACAACAGCTTTAAAATAACTGCATTGTCTATGTACAGATAAGTGCAACGGTAATATGTATTATGTTTATTGTTCTTTAATTCTAACATTATAACATGAATTGCACTGAAAGTGTTATACAGTTGAATTTATTTATACCATAGTCCCACAAACTACTTGTGGCCGCATATGCAAATTAATTCTCTGCCAGCGGGAAAGCTCGAGGTTTCCCCGGTAACACTGTACACAAAGCAGAGCTCCGCTCACAAACGCTGCTTTATCAGACATTATATGCAAGATGAAATGAAAATGACATCCAAAATTTTCTGAAAACAGTTGGTTTCCATCAGAAATACAGTGATATAAAAACAACAACACTGGGTTTCTCTTTTCGTGACATAGGCAAAACAAATTTTTGGGCCCCCCCTTCACTATTAATATGATAGGCCTAATATTACACCCAAGCAAACAAAAATATTTCTTAATCAGTGGAAACTGTTACAGTGTTTTCTATCGCAATAAGCGCTTATGTTCGGTCAATAAAAATCGATTGTAGTTCTTAATTTGTTTGAGAACTGAGAAAGATCATTCCATTAATAGGTGCGGCGTCGTGGCCACATAACCACTTCGGGAGTGCATTATTTCTCTAATAATTTGAACAGCCTGGAGTCACAATCACACATCGAGACATTGTTCAGATGATTTGTTTCATGACATTTGACATGTTTCTATGGAAGCCCATTTCGGCCACTGAATATAAATAAAAAAAGGTTACTGCGACTTTTTATCTCACAATTCTGACTTTTTTTTCTCTCAGAATTGTGAGATATAAACTCGCAATTGCAAGAAAAAAAATTGCGGCCACAATTACCTTTTTTTATTTTTTCAATGTTTTCGTCCTGAAATCTCGTGTGTGTTGAACTAATACGCACCTCATCCCAAACCTTCCGTTGAAAATTCCAAAACGTCATTTTAGAGCTAATAACAGAGGCTTGAGCCATTGATATGCAGGCTAATGCAGTTATTAATGCAGTCTAATACAGTTATGAGAGAGAGAGATATTAAGCGCGTGTGAATCATAGACTGTAAACAAAAAAGGGGGAAAAAGGGAAAAAAATGAAAAGAAATACTTTGACAGCCACCATACTCAAGTGTTGCAATTTCTCATTATTCACTTTTCGTTGTCTGGCCTATGTCTTATACCATCTCTGCTTCACACCTGCTGTAGAGTTCAGCATCTCTCTGATGGACAAACGCCTGGGCGTCATTCTGAACACATTCAAAACATGCATATTCATAAAGAACACTGGGCTTAAAGAAAACCCCACAACTCTGCACACCCAACCCTTCCTGACCAACACAACGGCCATTTCTCACAGCAACGACACCCCAGCCAATGCTAAAATATGACTTTTATCAATAGCTGTGCTTGCGCGGGGATATTAAAGTCCTAGACGGGCGAGGGGGAGCAGGTTGAAGAACCTTCCCATCATCCATCAGGCTCTGGGATGGGTGTCGTCAGGGAGAGAAACTCATTCTAACAGACATCCATCACTCTGTCTGCCTGCAGCTCCACTGACCTGATCCTGAACCCTGTCTCTCAGGTACACGCCAGACGCCTTCTCATCTGCCCTGCTTTTCCAGAATAAAAGTCTGCTCGCATTTACAATGAACACGATCCATACCGCGGTATAAATCACTGCCAGACAAGTCACTCAAACAAACACAGAACTGCAGCCTTTGACATGTTTTTACACTGACTTTGGAGGGAAAATCTACAGAATGCTGCAGAATTGATTTCAAAATTGTAAAATTTTAAGATCTTAACCAAGTTAGCAAAAATATGACACCCCAGGTGAATAGAGTAAAAAACAACAGATATCACCATACTTGATTACTTATATTAAGAATGGCAAAAAAAATTAATAAAAAAAATAAAGTATTACAATTTTTTTTAAATGCTGTTTAAATATGAAACCGAAGCATAATATAATTGAATATAAACAAATTTGCATAAATATCCAGAAAATAAATCTGAACATTGGATCAAAACTTGTTTAATTTTGTTGAAATTTTGGTGCCAAAGGTTTTTACAGAAGGTATTTTTGATATCTCCATAAATCAGAAAATACGGTCAACAGCCATGCAGTCTAAATACATTTTCACCATGATTTTAGCAATAAAATGTTGTCTAAAATCAGATCAATGACATGAACAAATCCCTCAGTAAAAACCTTCCTAATATAAACCGGTATAAACCTGTAAGTCTTGGTGAATGTAACTGCTGCTGAAGTGGAGAAAAAAAACACTTTATATATATATATATAGTAACTGAAATCTACAGATGCAAATAGATAAAGCGCAATAAAATAAACACTTAAAAGTCTATTTTGCATGTTTTCTTTCCACTAGTCTGACAAAAACCAAACAGCCCCAAATCTGGAAACTGACCAGTGCATGAAAAACAAACTAAGTTTTCTCCTGTAGTGTCTTGCATTAATAAACAAACACAGATGTGCAGTTACTGGTTAATAAACAAAACTGGAGCATTATCAACATGAGAAATGAACTGAAACCGGGCCAGTAAACCTAAAAGTGTGTGTGTGTGGAGACTGAGTTATTTTCTCTTATCTGACTGTCGCAGTTAGAGATGATAAATGTCCTGCATTGGCTGCCAGACCTCCTCTTAACCCACGGCCCTGGCTCTCTCTCACACACACACACACACACACACAGTAAATCAGCTTTCTGGTCGAACGGTCTGACAGATGAATGTGGTGTTTGAAGCGACGGGCTCATCTTCCTGTGGAGAAAAGAAAAGACACCCACACCAAACCCCTCTGAAGAGTCACGGACAAAGTCAAACACACAAGATCATTCTTACTCACTCACACCAAACTAAACACTAACTAAAAGTAAAGAACTAGTTCTGAATCACACAGAAATATATTCAGCACACAGTGTAATTAAAAGCTAAACAATCCTAGCGGTGGAGAGTCTAATTTATTCAGTTGAATCAGTTCATTCATACTGTTCAAGTAAATGAACCGAATCAAAAAAACTCCCTATGCAGTCTTTTTTAATAATGAATTATTTAATGCTGCTGTACGTTACTACATTTTTGACTTATATGAATTACTATAACATTATATTTATATTATATTTTGTTTTTGTTGTATAATGTAAAGTTATGTTTAATACTAATGCTTTCACCCTAATTGTTCATTTATTCATAAATCATTTGTTTAAAACCAAGAAAAATCCAGTTCTGATTAAATTCTATTATAACACTGAATAGTTACACATTTAAATACATGACTATTTTTGTCTTGTTTTCCAGTGCAAATACCTAAACATTCTTAAATTAAGATTACATAAGATATTAAGTCTTGTTTTGTGAGAAAAGCATTAAAATGAAATGCGTTTTTGCTTCAAACACTGAATATCTGCCAGTGGGGTAGTCTTTTCTTCACTTTGAATTAAGTTTATTTTTCTAACCCCATTTTTTCTTGTTTTAAGCATCAACTCACTTCATTTTGACACATTTTTGGAAAACAAGACATAGTTGAAGTCACTTTGCTTCTCAAGTAAATGTATTTTGATTTAAGAATGCGCAGTATATTACTTTTTCCAAGTGGTATCTAGACTATAACTGTTTTAAATTGTGAGTAACTTCTAGCTTCAGAAGCAGTTTTAAAGCATGTTCCCCATCACTATACACATAAAACATCACTCATAAATAAAAATGTACCACACTCACACACAATGATATTCATGCTAAAACACTAACAGATGCTAGAATGAGATTTTTCTGAACGGTTAGCTTTGCTAGCGTGTTTTGCCAAGTGATCATGTACTGTCTTGCATGAAAAGAGTAAGTCTATGGGATTGTTCACCTGTTTTATGATCCAACAAGACAGATTTGAGGAATTCATCAACTTAAACAGGTCTACTGAGAGTTATTGGTTTGAAAAAACTTCTAATATGAGCAAAAAGTAATAATGATGTTTGACATTCGGTGCATCTCACACCTGCTGCTTTACAAGAGAAAGAGAGCGTGTGAGTAATATTTCTATGAAGTTTTTGATATATGATCTCTCAGTTTGGCAAACCTTCATGAATCTGTGCAGTATCATCCTGGCTCAAGGATCAAAGCTAGTTTTAAAGTTTTATGGATGTCTGTGATGTGAATACAAAATATTATACCACAAAATCTCCAGCTGACAGAGTTTACAGGCTTCAGTTCATCCAAGAATGAAAGATGTCATCATTTACTCATTCCAATATCATTCTAAACCTGTATGACTTTCATCTTCAATAAAACACACAATGAGAAATTGTGCAGAATGCTCTTCACATTGAAATAAAAGCACATAGTGAGCAGCCAAGCTCCAAATACAGCAAAAAAGCCCCATATATGCATAATAAAAAGCAGCCCTTATAAGTCTTCTTAAGTCATAAATGACTTTGAAGCAACATGAGGATGAATTAATGACAGATTTGTCATTTTTGAGTAAATTATTGCTTTTACTTTGAACTGTAATGCTATAGGAAAAACTACATTTTCTCTCTCAGAGAACTGAAATATTAATCTTATACTTGCTGTCCTCAGATAAAAAGCACTTTATAATTACACTATAATTAATTGTGCCAGCAAAAAGACCATCATAAGTCTGATATCTACTTCAATTAGGAGAATAAATGACACCATTAGGCCTGTCAGGGTGACCTTGTGCTTCCTCACTAACATACACACGAGACCATGAAGCACTTTACACAACAGACGGACAGAAAGAATGAAGCGTGCTCTTATATGTCAGAATATAAATTACAGGGAAAAAATGCAAACTAGCAATGCCAGAGGGTCATGATTAGAGACAGGACAGATCAAGTCAAATGTTTCATGATATCTGCATCTGGTGGATTTTACACTATTTAACCTTAATAGCAGTTACCTCACCATTAAGAATGATATTATTGGACTCTCATGTGAAAGTAAAGGCCATCTGTTCTGAACAAGTGAAGCGTCTCATGGCTTCTCTTTCATCCGAGACTCAGAAGTCAGGGGTGACGGTGGTCACATAGCCAGACGTCTGATTATTGACAAAATCTGGACCAATTTGCAGCTTATTCCAGCCAAGAACTGCCCAATCGGCCAGGAAGAGACCATGTGACCCATCTAAGAAATTCTCAACAATTCATTTTTACATGACATGTAGGGACGGATTCTTATCAAATAAAATGTAATGAAATAAAATAGTGCTCAAAGTCCTTCAAGATAACACACACACACGCGCACACGCACCACGCGCACACAATAAAATAAAGATGCTTCAAGAAATCTGCAAAGCTCCTGAGAAACTCTGCTCCTGATGAAACTCTGCTCTGTGACAGCACCAGAGTGGTACAAAAAAGCATCTTAACACACAAACAGACATGCTCATTCTCACTGGTTGAATGTTTGGAAATGTCTGATATTTTACTGTTAGATAAGAAGTTAACATTTTGATCAAGATCTATTTATGACATTATTTTTGACAGCATCCTCATTTTCCAGCATTTTTACACAAGTGACTCAAACTTTTAACAGTACTGTAGCTTTGAAGGTAGGTTTCTTGAAGCATCTTGGAGATGTTGCCACAGTTCTTCTGGATTTAGTCTCAGTTTGTTCATGTCATTCCAGACAGACTGGATGATGATCAGATCAGATCTCTGTGTGGAGCACAAAAATCTCACTGGATTATTACAATTAATGACAAAATGAATGTTTGGAAATGTAAACTGATATTTCCTACTGACACACTACAGCAAAAGATAGAGATAACTGCCTTAAAACCATTTTTAGCTGCTGAAAATACTAGTGTTCTAATCATTTTGGCTATGTGTGTGTAGAGCAAAATTTGCTATATATATATATATATATATATATATCAAAATATTGCTATAAATGCTTCATATTTCAGCTTCAGCATGTAAATAAAAACAATGTCAGTAAAACAAACAAAAACAAAAGAGACAGAAAAAAAAAAAAAAAAGTGTAAACAAGAAGAAATGATAAATTATAAATGAAATAAAATTCAATACACAGCACCAGAGGTGGTCAGTGAGCGTCTGCGGGTCCATGTCGTCTGAGGTTGAGACTGTGAGGTTATGTTTAGCAGGCTGCTGTCTATCTACTTGCCAAAGAATCAATAGTAAATGGCAGCGTCTTGTTAAATGACAACCTTTAGTCCATCTATCCATCTCCCTCTTGCTCATCAGCCCCTAATTTGCCAATATTTGCCGATATCACATTTAAGTCTCTCCCGAGCAGAAGTGCTGAAAGGGTTTGTCAGTGACCTTGGCCCTGTTCAGACCGAGCTATCGATATCCTCTTTCCTCCACACGCAATCGTTTGTCCTTATTACCGCAGGAGTTTTAAACTGTCATCTTGTGGCTGCTTAATCGATGCGGTTCTAGAGTGTTTGATTATTTGGCAGCACTTACAGGCTTTGTCTTTGTGTTTCTCCTTACTTAAAAGTACTGTGGTGATACCATGGTACACCTGGCTGAATTGAAATGCTTTTACATTGTGGTTCTGGTTAAGACAAGTAAAGAGTCTAGCTGGAGACGTCAGAATTCAAAACCTAAGATTTGCTTTACCAAACTTCAAAGAACAACATGGACTCATAGTACTTTTTATTCATCTATTCTGTTGTCTTTTGACCTTTAATGCAAATCATACTTTGATTTAGGATTTTTACAAGAACACTATCTGCACTAACTACAACTGCATAGCAACACAGTAAAACACTCAGAACACCCTAATAACTACATAGCAACACAGTAAAACACTCAGAACACCCTAATAACTACATAGCAACACAGTAAAACACTCAGAACACCCTAATAACTACATAGCAACACAGTAAAACACTTAAAACAAAATAGCAACACACCAAAAACAATATCCTAGCAACTGCATAGTAACACACAAAAACACAACACCCTAGCAACTGCATAGCAACACACATACACAAAATGCTCAGAACATCTTAGCAACTGCACAGCAACACTAAAAAAAAACACCTATAACATCCTAGAAATTGCATGACAACACACTAAAAACACTCACAACACCCTTGCAAATGGCCAGCAACACACAAAAAAACTCAACGCCCTAGCAACTGCATAGCAACACACAAAAACACTTACAATGCCCTGGCAGCTTCATAGCAACAATAAGAACACTCACAACACCAAAGCAAGACACGAATACTCACAACGCCCTGGCAACTTCATAGCAACACTAAAAACACCCAGCAACACTAAGAACACTCAGAACACCCCAGCAGCTTCATAGCAACAATAAGAACACTCACAACACCCCAGCAACTGCATAGCAACACTAAAAACACTCACAAAACCATAGCAACTGCATAGCAACACATGAAAACATCTACAACATCCTAGTAACTCCACAGAATATCACTAAAACGCTCACAACACCCTAGCAACACATGAAAACACGTACAACACCCTAGTAACTACACAGCAACACACTAAACCACTCAGAACACCCTGTAAACTGCATAGCAACACACTAAACACCACTCATAACAAAGCTCTTAATCTCCAGTACAGCACAATGAGCTGCATGTAACCCCGTCTGATTTTGCTGTAATGAGGCGCATGTTCATCACCTGTGTGTGCTTGAGGGACTGTGGGAGCCGCGGTTCTCTGCACAGGTGTGCTTACACAGCCATAATTAATATGATTACGCTCATTTAGCAGCAGAACTAGTTAATTAAGATGATTAAGCTCATTTAGGAACATGCTGGTATCATTTCCTTTTCCAGCCAAACACACACTCCATCCCTAAACGAGACCACTGGGTGATCAGGCGTTATACTGACTCCAGATCTGGATATATTTGACTTAAAAACATCCCTCCTGTCCTATGCTGAAGATGTTTAAAGAAAAACAAAAACTCACTTTCCACTAGCTCCATTATATGTTTGTTACACTATTAAAACTACAACTGAGGAGAAGTTATTTTAAGAAACCAGAAAGCAACTACCCAGAACACCCTAGCATCAACATAGCAACACCTTGGCAACCAGGGGGTCAAAGTTTGTGTTGGTAGATTTATATTATATTAATCACATATTAATCACACAACAAATTTGGCCAAGAAATTACCCCAAAAAGATAATTCATTTATTGTGTTAAAGGAGAAAAACACCAAATAGACTTGAAAAAAGTAGCTTAAAAAAAACACACTCATTTTCTTTATTTTTGGGTGAACTATCCTTTTAATTATTTTTCATTAATATGGATTTTTTATTTTTATTTTCATGCTTTTTTTATTAATATGCAAATATTAAATTATTTTTAACAAAGTTATAATCTAAATAAGAAAAAAACATAACTGCCAGTAGGTGGTGGCAAATTCTTAATTAAAAAGTCAATGAGTCATTCATTCATTTGATTCATTCAATTTAACTAAATCAAATATGTCAAATTAATTTTAATTATTAAAATTCTGAAATTATCATTATAAAAACACATACTAAAAAAGATCAAATATTTAATTAGAAAAAAATATTATATGTGCACAATATTCATGTACATGTCATGTGACCATTAACTGACATTGGAGAACTGTGAACATGCAAATGTGTTATTAAATTATTTAAATTATAACTTAAAGAAAATATTTTAGGTCAAAGAGATTTGGTTGGTAAATTTTGCAAATAAATAGTTATATTTATTCATACCAGTGTTTCCTAAAATGTGGTTTGCAAACTCTTGGTGGTTCGTGAGGGAACTACTGGAGTTTTAGCTAATAAATAAATAGTTATAATAAACAAAATAAAAGTATGTAAACATATTTTTAAAATTCTAAAATTATCAAAATAAAACACCTACTAAAAAAGCTAATATATTTTGCAAAGTGTTATATTTTTCCTGTGTGTTGTGTGACCATTAACTGACATCAGAGAACCGTGAAAATGCAAACGTCTTGTTAAATTATTGAATTTTCAGGTCACATATATATATATATATATATATATATATATCCATCTCCATGATTTTATCATTTATATACCTCTTTGCTGGCAACCACCCACAACTTCTAGAGATGTCGAGGTTGGTTTCATCAGTCAGTCAGTCGTTCTTTGGCATCTGTAGAGAAGCAGCAGCATTTCTTGCGCTCTGAACTCCGTCCTTTCTGTAGTCCAGGATTTTGAATTAGTCGCCGCTGACCTCACTAATTGGTCATCAGCATAAATAACGAGTCAATGAGCTGAATTCACAGCATGTCATAAATCAAACACTTCAGGCTGCTCAAGGTTCAGCATGAAATGAATCACTGTCTCTATTAATGATGTTACCACACACACACACAGCCCTATTAATGATGCTGCTGTGTGGAGGAGACAGGAGCTGTAAATCAGCGCTGATAAGAGAGTCTGCAGCTCCCTCCGTTACACTGCACTAAATGACCCACGCTCTCCTGCACTAATGCTCTGGATGCAGCGCTGCTCTACATTATACATCTGCAATATAATACATGTGCCCTAAACTGTCATGTAATGCTTACGCTCATCAATAATGTTTTGTCTATTTATTGAAATATACTGTGCATGTTCTGTGTATAAATAGTGTGTATCTTGTTGATAATGCATATATTTTCACATTTTCAACTGAAAATTGTGTTATAAGAGAGTTTTATTTTGTCCAGCAGTGGATATACATGCATTTCTACCAAAGCATCATTCTTGCCCTGTCATGCATACAAAACAATACATGTGTGCATAATTTGACAATATTATGGCTTGAATGGAAATGCCACACAATTAAATGAATCTATTCACAAGTGATATTTACCTTTTTCTTCAAATGTCACGCCTCATATTTCATCTCAAGCTGTTCACTGACACTTTTGACTCTTTGGACAGAAAGACAAAAAAATAATCATTAAAAAGTCATGATTGAAATATCCGAGGGGCAGTTGCAGTTTGTGTATAAAAAATTAAAAATAAAATCATAAAATATATATTAAAAATTATTTTTCCCAAAATAAAAGTCACAAAAATCACCATTTTTTAATAAAAACAAGCAAACAAACAAAAATACCTATGATAATTTGAAGAATGTTTTTATGATTTTATTTTGCAAAAAAAAAAAAAAAAAAAAAAGTAATATATTTTTATTTTTATATTTTACAAATTATTTTTACACACACACATTATATAATAAAACCATTTTATTTAGAACATCATAGATTATTTGTTTTATTTAAATTAATACTTTATTTTTATGATGTATTATATTTAAAGATTGACTATATATTTTTTATAATAATTATAATAATAAAAAATAAAAATGTCAATCTTATTTTTTATATTTTTGTGGTGTATTATCACATTTATTGTGTTAATAAATGTGATATAGTGTTCCTGTGTCTTTATTGCGTTAGCAGCGCAAAAGGTTTTTATCCCAGGGAACACATTTAAAAAAATTGTGGAATACACTATAGTCGCTTTTAGCGTCTCACATAAAATTTATTGTATTTAAATATATCGAAATTCATAAAAATTATAAATATTGTATTATATGATGTATTTTATTTAAAGATTGAGGGTTTGGGATGCGTAAAATAAAATCATTTACATAAAAAATTTAATTCATAAAAGACATTTGAAAAATTGAAAAAAAAAATAAAAGGAAAGAAAGTAAAAGAAAGTGTCTGACCTTAATGTACCAAAGAAAAATGATGAAATCTCTTGGTTTTAATAAAAATCAATTGCTGGCTGCCAATGCATCCCTGTTTCCCACATGGACTCAATAAAGCACCAATCAATGAATCTATTCAAGGAGAGGAATTCAATTAGCATCTGATTCTCACACAAACAGACTTCTACTCGTTACACTCGTTAATCTGTGAAGCTGTGCAATATAAACACCATCAGATCTGACATTCATTTGTGTTTCACAGCAGAAAGAAATATTGCACAACATGAGGGTTAATAAAATTAATTGTCATTTTTATGTGGACTATTTCTTTAATAATGAAAAATAGGTAAAGAAATATCACAAGAGAGACGTCTCTAGAAACAAACAGACACAAAACTCATTATGTTGATGCCATAAACTGACTGTCCAATTATCACAGTTGACAAAAGCGCTCATAAGATATTGTGTTTCTCTGGAGCCGCGGGACGCTGAGATTAATGCCGTGTCTCGCCACAAACCCTGATAATTTGGGTCACATTGTAGCAGCACTGGCAAGAAAAATGAGTCGCTCTCCAGATGATCAGAACCAGCAAACTGCGCGGTGAAGGTTAAACTGTGTAATAGTTTGAAATGAATAGTGTGAGCTCACAGCGCTGACAGAACGGCATTATTTACAGTCTGAACGGCGCTACAAAACAAGCGAACACACCACAGATCTGAAACAAACCCAACGGCTGCTCAGAAACTCGCTCTGGAGTTCACTTTTAAGAACAAACACCTAAATACTATCAAATACTGTCTATAGAGGTAGATCAAAAGGTTTTGAAACACAACCAGACTGTGATTCTGGTCTCTCAAACACTAGGACTGACCGGAGATAAGAGAGACGTCCAAACCAATAGTGATTAGCTGGATGAGAGTCATTCTGGTTGAATCAGTTCTTCTGTAGCTCGAGCTGAAGATGTTGAGATGTTGGAGAGTCACTGCAGGTATCGACTCAAACTCTTGTTCATGTGTCCAGACATCAGTCTGACGACCTCATCTGTAAAAACACATCAGAACAGATTGCAATCAGCTGGAACAGCTTAATTTAAATAATATATATATATACTGTATATATAAAACTTTTTTAATAATATATACTATAAAAATATACAGTACATTTTTCAATGTTGTTCTGTTCTGATCTTTCAATATGCTGTCTTCAGCACTGCACATCAGTATATATATGCGTGTGTGTGTGTGTGTAGAAAAAAATACATAATTAAATTTGTCTTATTTTTATATATTTTTGAAGATATATATATATATATATATATATATATATATGTAATATATTTTTATATCATAATATCATTTCAACTTTTTATAATATTAGAATATAAATAGATTAGAATATATTATATATGTATTTCAATATTTTAATATACAATTTTATTTATTATATTATTAAAGAAAATATATAAATGTAAAATAAATATAAAGAATCTATATTTACATATATTTGTATTGTATTTTAATTTATATTTATGTATAATTAATATAATTAATCACTGTGTATGTAATAATGTGTAATACATTTTATGTTGAATCAAATAAAACATTTCTTTCTAAAGCTACTATTTGTGATATCTACTTAATATTTTCTCATTTAACACAAAAATAGATTTAAATAATCTTTCGGGGGTATTTTCACAGCCAAATGTAATTTGCGATTAATTAGATTAATTAATCAACACATCATGTAATTAATTAGATTAAAAAATTTTAATCGACTAATATATATATATATATATAACAAAAATATACAGTATGTATGTACATTTTTCAATGTTGTTCTGTTCTGATCTTTCAATATGTTGTGTTCAGCTGTGTTTGTCTATCTATTTTTGAGCACTACACATCAGTAAACTGATTTCAGTAAACACATGAGGATTACATTACAGAAGAATAGGATACATCTCACCAGTGTTCCCAGCTCAATCGTCCCACTCCAAACACACACGCTCTGCTGTAACAGGAAGCAGCTCAATAGTGTGACACGTAGCATCTGTCATCTGGACAATCAATGGTTCCTCTCAGACGTTCAGTCCTGAAGATGACCATCATGCCGAGCACGGACGGAGAACCTGATCCTCTCTGGGGAGAATTACATGAAGAACAGCTCAGTTTAACGCCAGAAATGGATCTACAGTTTCCCTGATGTGCAGATGGAGACATTTCCACTGTACTTTTTAGCCGTGTCATCAAATAGCATGAATGTAGATGAGATTGGAAGTGACAGACTTCAGGAGAATATAACCTCTCACATATTCACCGTGTGTAAACTCGAGCGCTCTATATCACGCTGGGGAGATGGTGAATGTTTGTCATGATTGTGACTTATGGCTGTTTTATTAATTCATGTCTGCTGTTCTCATCTCTAGTGCCTCAGAGGAACCTGATGAACCTCCTACAGCGAATATCAGATGACTGAGAGCACCGAGAGAAAGCATTATGACTAAGAGAAGAGAGTATTTACCAGACTGAAGCTATTTGAAGGAGCAAAATCTTGAAAATCTTTGAAAAAAAAAAGTTTAAAAGAATATATACAAAATAAAATACACTTGCATATATATTTCTTTTTACACATACTTTTCTATATATGATTTTTTTTTTAATTATATAAAATCTTAATATAATACATATTTGTATTGCATTTTATTTTTTGTATTTAAGTAAAATTAATATTTATTAATTTAATTATTAATTTAACAACAATCAAATATGGGAATGTGTGTGTGTGTTTATATATATATATATATATATATATAATACTTACAAATAAAAATCTAATATAAATATACATATATTTGCATTGTATTTTATATTTATGTATAATTAATAAAAAAATTCACTATATAAATATTATTAACATTAATGATTAAAATGCAATTAGTTAAATTAAATTTATCAACTTAATAACAAATGAATATGTAAACACACACACATATATATATATACATACATTGTGTAAAATATATATTCACAAAAATGCATATTATTATTCAAAAATAATAATTTTGATAATATATATTAATGGTTTAAATATATATATATATAATAATATTAAAGCTGCAGTCCGCAAGTTTTGCCTCTTTGTCGCCATCTCTGTGTGAAAACCTGGTATTGCAGCCAGGTGCAGAATTATCTTGCTTGCGTGGTCTGTAGTCACAGCACAGCTCCAGCGCGGATGAATCTAATGTTTAGAGGTGAACGTGTAGCTGTCAGTCACGCACCGGTGTGGATACTGTTCTCAGGAATCACAGATTCTAGCCTACGTCTTGGAATATATGACCCAAATAAGAATTGTTCACCGTATATTGTCATCTGAACAAGTAAGTAACAAGTCTGCCACGTTTGTTCTGACCAACTGAGGAAAAAAACATTACAATAAATCAAGCTACCAATGGTGATTATATCTAACGATCAGTTAGCTCATATCACATCAAACCGTGCAAATTATTATTATTGTTATACTTTATTCTCAAATTATTAATGTTAACAACATCAGCATTGCGTGACTATGGTGTATAGTGTGCATTAATGGTGTAGATTTAAATTTCTGTACAGTATAATCTAATTGTCATACCATTCGAATTTCATATTAAGAAATTATTTTAACCCAAAAATCAAATTATGCTCCCTTCGAATTGGTTTTCTTTAAAATACAAATCTTGTGTAATCCCAGGCTATCTGTAATCAGCACATTTAAAACTGGAATATAATTTAATTTCATTCACACGTGTTTCATAAACACATAATCCTTTCTCGTTTACGATCCACCATCAAAATGATCAGTTTAATTATTCCAGCTGCTGTGAGATAAGGCTATAAACGATCCGACACCTGCAGGATCCTCACGTGTGATAGTCTATTAGTCGGGAAAACTTCTTCATGTTTACAGACGTGACGTAATGACACAGTGCCATGCTCGAATTTCCCGCAGAAACCTACCCGTACCACTCAAATTATAAAACATTATTATAAGCTAACCGTTGTGAATCAGGCTAAAGTAAGACCATAGTTTTGAACACTGGCTGGTTATGTACTTTCTCAAATATTGATTTCGGATCATTTTTAACCAAAAAAAGTTACGGACTGCAGCTTTAAATTCACCAGAGCAGTATTTACCTGAAACAAAAATATTTGACTGTTTTTTTATAAAAACTATGAGAAGCTAAATTCAGGTGCCAATTAAACTGAACAAATAAATTCATAATAAACACAACTATTAACACTGGAAAACACCTGAATTCATCCATCAGTGGACAAATGATGAAAACAGGCTCATCAGCTCTCTCTCTTCCTGTCACCCTCAGTCTCCCTCTTCCTGTCTTTCTTTGTCTCCGTCGCTCTCTTCCTTTGGCCTTTTATCATCAAAGAGCACATCTGTTTATTGTAGTTCCTTCGCTGCCTCTTAAGTGTGCTCGCGTTGCCTTGACCGGCACACTTGCATTGTTACTGAAGTAAAGCAGTAAAAATAAACAGGCCTGAGAATGAGAGGCGTACCTTCCTAAACATCAATTGTTGCGGCAGGGGAAGAGAAAATCCCAGCGTGAGAGCGTCACCGCGGTCATTTCCGCTCAACGTGTCGCTGCGCTGACAGTATCGGCAGGATATTGGCTGCAGAATCAGAGCTGTCCGTTTGCTCTGCTGCTGATCTCGTGTCAGTTTGACCTCAGGTTCATCTGGAGGACTCAGATTCCCGGCAGCAACATGATCTCTGGCCTGAGTGCAATGAGAGAGGAAAGCGTGAGCGAGTCTGACTCCTGAAAATTAGTGCTGTTCAATAAAAGCTGTTAATATTACTCATACTGAGTGTAAGTCATTTGATCAAATCTCTAACATTAGGCATTACACTTCATTGTGTAAGTCATTGAAATAAGTATTTGATCCCCTATCAATCATCAAGATTTCTGGCTCCCAGGTGTCTTTTATACAGGTAAGGAGCTAAGATTAGGAGCACTCTCTTAAAGGGAGTCTCAGCTTGTTACCTGTATAAAAGACACCTGTCCACAGAAGCAATCAATCAATCAATCATTCTCTCCACCATGACCAAGACCAAAGAGCTGTCCAAGGATGTCAGGGACAAGATTGTAGACCTACACAAGGCTGGAATGGGCTACAAGACCATCGCCAAGCAGCTTGGTGAGAAGTGACAACAGTTGGTGCGATTATTCACAAATGGAAGAAACACAAAATAACTGTCAATCTCCCTCGGTCTGGGGCTCCATGCAAGATCTCACCTCGTGGAGTTTCAATGATCATGAGAACGGTGAGGAATCAGCCCAGAACTACACGGGAGGATCTTGTCAATGATCTCAAGGCAGCTGGGACCATAGTCACCAAGAAAACAATTGGTAACACACTACATCGTGAAGGACTGAAATCCTGCAGCGCCCACAAGGTCCCTCTTCTCAAGAAAGCACATGTACAGGCCCGTCTAATGTTTGTCAATGATTCAGAGGAGAACTGGGTGAAAGTGTTATGGTCAGATGAAACCAAAATCCATCTCTTTGGCATCAACTCAACTCACTGTGTTTGGAGGAGGAGGAATGCTGCCTATGACCCCAGGAACACCATCCCCACCATCAAACATGGAGGTGGAAACATTATGCTTTGGGGGTGTTTTTCTGCTAAGGGGACAGGACAACTGCACCGCATCAAAGGGACGATGGACGGGGCCATGCACCATCAGGGCCAGGGCATTGAAAATGGGTCGCGGATGGGTATTCCAGCATGACAATGACCCAAAACACACGGCCAAGGCAACAAAGGAGTGGCTCAAGAAGAAGTACATTAAGGTCCTGGAGTGGCCTAGCCAGTGTCCAGACCTTCATCCCATAGAAAATCTGTGGAGGGAGCTGAAGGTTCGAGTTGCCAAACATCAGCCTCGAAACCTTAATGACTTGGAGAGGATCTGCAAAGAGGAGTGGGACAAAATCCCTCCTGAGATGTGTGCAAACCTGGTGGCCAACTACAAGAAACGTCTGACCTCTGTGATTGCCAACAAGGGTTTTGACACCAAGTACTAAGTCATGTTTTGCGTAGGGGTAAAATACTTATTTCACTCATTAAAATGCAAATCAATTTATAACTTTTTTGAAATGCATTTTTTTTTTGTTATTCTGTCTCTCACTGTTCAAATAAACCTACCATTAAAATTATAGACTGATCATTTCTTTGTCAGTGGGCAAACGTACAAAATCAGCAGGGGATCAAATATCCCCCCCCCCCCACTGTATATTGTTGTGTTTTAGTTAGATTTTTATGTGAAATCATGTATTTGTATTTTTAGCATTCTGCTTTATCTCTTTTTCTTTGTTGGTTGTAACGTGTCTAAGATGCTCTGTTTTTTTTTTTTTTTTTTTAGGGTGACTTTTTAACATTTCTGTCAAAGGTCTACAGATAAAAAATAGCCTCTTTGGTTAATTCTGGCACATTTACAGCCATGTGTATTAATGTGCGTTGCCCCTGTAAACAAATAAACTTTAACTGTATCTTTGCACTGTTGCAAAGTTTTGTAACAACAAAGTTTTGTAGTTTAAAGTCTGCGTGAAGCAGGTTTTATTTTTGTGCTCCTCCTCTCGTCTTTCACTCGCAGCAAACTATCCTGCTCGAGCCGTCAAACTGACGTCATCAGAGAAGGAATGCCATTCCGGAGTGGAAGAAAAAGATCACATTTTGATTAAAGATTACAAGACAATTTTTTTTTTGTGGATTAACTTGCACGGATTAATTGATCACCTCAAGGCTACCAATATGCACTAACAAAATACATATAGTAAATTTTGATTTCATGCAAACTTTAAACTCTCACCTTAAAATATACATATACGGCTCATGGATTTTTAAAGTTTGAATTCATATTTCAATGTTATTTTGATATACTGTGTCGACTGAAGTTTGTGATGTCCCTGAACAGACCAAACAAAATGAACCCTCTGGTTTTGTTCACGTGACATTTTCTTTTTCCAATTCATGCAATGAAATGAATGCACTATATTTTAGGTTTATAATGTTTTCTTTTAATATTTAGCATTTTTAGTGGATCTTATGACACTAAATTATATTTACGGAAAAGTTATGATTAATTTATTATCTGTGAACCACTTTGTGAGCATAGACCTGAAAATTACATTTCCAACTTAAACTGTAAAAAAACCTTGAATGCTTTGGAGCACAGAGAAAGTTTGGTCTCTTTTTAAAGAAGACACTAGCTAGATTATTGCTCATAAGTTTAAAAAAGTTTAAAAAGTGAAACTACAAAAAAAGTTATAGAAGTTTATGTTTATTATTACGAAAAATGCACAAAAATATAATTTTAAAATGTTATATGAAATATATATATATATATATATATATTCCAAAGCATGTTTTACTCTAAAATGGCAAGGAAAAATCAAAATTAGTGCCATAAATCTGAACAAGTTGTGTTCCAAATTTGAGGTTGAGATCTCAAAAAATGAGCTTTCAGTCAGATTTTGTTTGGGCGCAGTACCAAACGTTTCCACTAGATGAAATCTACCATTCATATATTTATTTATTTTTCCCACATAGCAAATCCCAAAACCTTTACCAAGTTTCATAACATTCCAATTTAGTAAAAAACAACACAAAGTGTAAACTATTTCAATCAAAAATGACTGAAAACCACCAGAGGGTTAAACCTTCACTTACACAATAATTTAGGCATAACTTCTGGAGGCACAAAAGACAAACATAAATATCTCACACGGTGATTTGCCAAAACTGCATAAACCAAAAGAATTTATAATGGAAGATGAATAAATTAAAGAGCTGAAGGAAATATGGGGTCATCGTGACAGATGTGTGTCTTCCGTGGATGGAGACGCCAAGAACATCCCACACATGGAGAAGAGCAGCGAGAGCGAATGTTTAACACAAGATAAGCTCTATACGGACACAAACCGAGACTTGTTCCTGGGTTCGTAAAAATGAACTAAAAATCTTTCTTTTCTTAAAAAAAAGGCTTTCTCAAGCCAACATAAAGTTTGTCTTGATGATTTTTTTTTATACAAATAGTTAGCAGCATGACATGATAGAGCTTCATCTCTAACCTGATCAAACAGAAGCTAATGAACAAACAGAAACAGGTGTGACATTTAGCAATACTTCTGAAACAAACAAACACAAAATACTCGAATCTTTCAGAAAGCCTTTCCGATCACAAAAGCCACAGTAAATCCACAGAGCATCAAATCAGAGCCTTAAACAACTCACGAGATTCATTATGGAGGATTTGACAAGAATCTGATGGCATTGAGCCATGTTCTCGCTTTCCTGAGGGTAACAGCTGCAACACAACACTATAACACACCCGAGAGAGACAGATGTGCCTCTCACACACACACGTGTGCACATCATAAACACACACACACACTCATCCGTTCTGACTGACAGTTTTCTTCAATAACAGCTGTTGATTAGAGAGTTTAAGCACTTACAGTAACAGTGCTGTGTATTAGGGGTTATATATTTTACCCAGCATCTATTTATGCTTATTAAAATACCTGTTGATAGCTTATTAGCATGCTAACGTCACACAGCACTTCACATCAGTCACTCACGGCTGGGTTGACAATATTGTATTATCGATTTTAACTGATCTTCACATTGATTAACCGATATTGATTCTTAAACTCAGAAGTTGATGTTTTATCCTCAAATTCTGTCAATTTTATTGCGAAATGTAAACAATAAAAGCATTTTGGCGCTTATTAATGTGGCGCGACAGTTAGCCAAAGCTGCCTCACTTCAAGCGACAAAGTAAAGCGCAAAATAAACATTAATGAATATCAGAAGCTGTTGAAAGACGAAACAAACACTTATAACATACTTACTGAATGAATCATGTCTCATTTAATCGATCAATCAGAAACGCCAATAATGTAAACAATGTCACGTGATGTCATATTTACCTCAGAAAAGCATTTAAACTGTTAGTCAATCTATAAAAATAACACATTTTCTTACTATATCACATATTCTTTCTATTTTTACTAAAGCTGTTAGTGATGTCTTCATTATTTATTTAATATGTTTGAATCAATGTCATGAAAACAAGTTTTTCTGACAGCCACCATGTAAATGTTTATATTTCAACAACAAATTGGACTGGAAATATAATTATATTATTCAAAAGTTGATATAAAACTGCCTTATATGCAATTTAGATGTCTCTATGCAACTGTTTTAGTTTGATTGTTGATTATATCTAAAAAATAAATAAATGTCAATTGAATTTGGATTATGTTGTTTAACCTTTAATATTATATTAAACTTTAATTATATAACAGTACATGTCCAATTTTCTTAATATTAACGTTACAGCATTAGTTGAGAGATTGTTTTCTTTAAGAAAAATTGCCATCTACTGTTCCTGATATATCCAAATGAATTAATATTAAATTGAATCCAATTGAAATAGTTATCAAATTGAATCAAAAGCTTGTGAATCAGAATTGAATCGATTTGATTGGTTAAATCTGTCAATAGTTAGCCCTAGTCACATTTGCTATAGACTGCAGGTCGAAGGTTTGGCACAGAGAGTGTTTCTTCTTGCTTTGGGCCAAACGGTTGCTGCGCAGCCAATAAACACAACTAAATATCACTTAATATCATTAGAGAATTTGCACAATGGGTGTGTGCATGTGTATTCCAGATCCCAAACACATTTTTCCTCATTTAAACTCTTCAACAGACAGATTCTGCACTTATTCCTTAGTCCACTCTACCTAATAATTTCCTACTGTAGCTTTAAGACTTCTACTGTACTGTATATGCAAATAACATCAGCTAACTTATAGCAGAGTTCACTGCAAAAATACTAAATTATACAGAGACGTTGATATTGACAGAAAATATTCAGTGTGTTTTATCCCCAAACAGAACACATCTGCACACTTGGCCTGATCTGCTCTGTCTCAGTGTTTTGTGTGTTCAGGTGAAGCCGTCTGGGATCACATGACTTACTGCTGCTTATTTTAACATGACATCTCAGATAAACAATGATAAGCTTCAAAGAGGAAACTCACAGCGCTGACGTGAGATCGGACTCACAATTTATGACCAGTAATAAACTTCCCTCTTATCTGCTCACTGACTCAACTGATGATTTTTCCTGAGAAGGGCTGGGAATGGAGATCCGCTTCCACTTTTAGAAAATGACTGGAACCCAATGAGTTTCATGATGATTCTCCAACATCTTCCTCTCATGCAGACGAAACATATACTCAAGACAAGAGACAGAGAAAGAACAGATATTATGTTGTGTTTCCTGGAAGGAAGAAAAGGCTGCAAATATAAAATAAAATAATAATAAAAAAACAATCTGCTAAAAAATATTATAATTACATAATAATGCTGTACTCAAAATGAGAGAGAGAGAAAGAACAAACATTACATTGTGTTTCCTGGAAGAAAAGAAAGGTTTCAAATTTAATTGCACAAATATGCTAAAAATAAATATGCTAAAATAAAATAAAAGATATTTATTAAATAATAATAATATTCATTATAATAATTCAAAAACACAAATCTGCTAAAATAAACAAAAAATTATAATAATTAAAAATAAAATAAATTTATTATAATTGTCTGATTGTCAAATCTGATTAAATAAAATAAATAATTATAATTGTTTTCTCCTGAGAAGGGCTGGGAATGGAGATCGCAGTGTAATTCATGCAGAAAACAGGTTTGGAAATCAGCTGAACTGAGTGAAAACTGTAGTTTAGTCAGTTACACCCGACACACAGAACATGTTACTCAAAACACATGCCGTGTAAGAAGCAGCGGCGTTTGGATGGATGAATTATTGAGAAAAAGCCCCGAGGCCCGTGACCTGCCCTTCAGCGCTTTAATAAGAGTCTGGAAAGCATTTGCATCTCATAAAACATTTTTACAGATGAGTCCCAGAGATCCTCCATCACTGTCCTGCATGAACAGCTGCTCTCCTTCAGTCCGATCTGTGGCTCTCCAACAGAAAGCATTTGTCAGGATGAGCTGATTTCCTGTTGCCTTCACACAGATGAGATGTTTCCAAGTATGAGCAGCACACACGGCCCTTCATTTGGGGTTATTAATAAAGCAAGGTCCATGTCCAGTGACAGATTTATAGTTTAGGGGATCGGACCAGTGCAGTGGAGGGACACAGGACACAGATTTTACCTTGGACATCAGCTGGCAACTCAACAAAGTATCAAAAGTGTTTATCGTATAAATGACTGTAGAAACAAGATTCTTATTAGCAGGAGAGGGGGAGGGGCATTCTCACCCGGGGGAGCGTTTGATTGGTCAAAAATCTGTTTAGTGCAGCATGAGTTCTTCATATTTTCCCACTTCCTGGAAGAGAAAGACTGCAAATTTGAAATGCACAAATTGGTTAAAATTAAATGAAATAAAAAATTCTAATAAATTGATTCAATTATAATAATTCAACAACACAAATCTGCTAAATATAATAATAAATTAATAAAAACTATATAAAATATAATTCTAATAATTTAATGACGCAAACATCTGTTGAAAATAAAAACAATATGAATAAATGTATGTAATTATACAGTGTGCACAAACACAAATTTACTAAATATAAATATATACAAATAAAATAATTTAATTCAAATTTAAAAATTAAAAAACATTTGGTGAAATAATTGAATCATTAAAAATGTATAAAATAAAATAAAATAAATTAATTAATTTAATTATACAGTTTGCAGAATGTAATTTGCATAAATATAAAATAATATAAATATATAAAAATAAAATCATTTAAATCAAATTTAATACTTGAAAAAACATTTGCTGAA
Organism: Schizothorax lantsangensis; assembly: GCA_027422415.1. NCBI lineage: Eukaryota > Metazoa > Chordata > Actinopteri > Cypriniformes > Cyprinidae > Schizothorax > Schizothorax lantsangensis. The sequence goes on along the minus strand of CM049860.1, from coordinate 30,597,960 downwards.
ATAAAAATTATAATAAATTAATTTAATTCTAATAATTGAATAATTAAAAATGTCTGCTGAAATAAAAACAATTATAATAAATTAATTTAATTCTAATAATTTAATAATTAAAAATGTCTGCTGAAATAAAATTTAAAATATATATTAATAAATGTATTTAATTATACAGTGCAGAAACACAAATCTGCTGAATATATAATAAATATAAATATATACAAATTTAATAATTTAATTATAATTGAATAATTCAAAAACATTTGCTGAAGTTAAATACTTATAATAACTATTTTTAATTCTAATAATTCAATAAATAATTATAATAAATATTTTCAATAAATAATTATAATAAATGACTTCAGTTATAATAATTCAATAATTCAAAAACACAAACCTGCAAAACAAAAAAATATATGTATAAGATGTAATTCTAATAATTTAATAATTCAAAAATATCTGCTAAAACAAAAAAAAGCTATTTTATTATACAGTGTGAAGAAAAACTAATCTGCAAAATATTAAAATAAAATAAATATATAAACAATAAAATAGAAAAATTTAATTATACATTTTATAATTCAAAAAATCTATATAATTAAAAAAATGTAATTCTAATAATTCAATCATTCAAAAACACAAATCTAATAAATACACAAATAACATAAATATAAATGTGTAACAAATAAAATCAAACTTTTAATTATAATAAAATAATTCAATATCTGCTCCAATAAAGCTAAAATATTTATAAGAAATGAATTCATAATTATAATAATTCAATAATATAGACGCTAATAGACAAACCACAAAACTATGCTTGATTATAGGGTTATTTGCATTTTATGATTGTTTTGGGAATCTATTTTTGGGTCACGATTGACCGGTCATGAGCCACAGAGGTCAGGCCACTTTGAAACGTTTGCTTTGGGAGCGTAGCGTAAGGTTTATACCCCGTGTTTATATGGGCAGTACTTCCTGTTAACCTAAAAAGAAATGGGACGAGCTGCGACAAACACTTTATGAGTCAAGGTTGAAAAACACTGCAGTAATAAATCACAGCGAGTTCCCATTTGGTTTAGAGAGTTGATATGAAGCAAAACAGGATTTCAATTCTTATCGGAGCAGCAGAGACTGTATCCTCTAACCTGAATCATACGGGGGAATTTACCTCACTATTTCCACCGCAAAACATAGAGAGAGAGCGCATGAACGGTTAGGATAAATGAGCCGTGTGTGTGTGTGTGTGTGCTATCAGGAGTAATTGTCCCGTGTGCTTCCTGTCAGGCTGATATAAATTAAACACACACGTCCAGCTGTTTATGCGATCTCATGGTTATAAATGCAGTCTGACAAACGTCTGAAGTGAATCTCAAAGTGACCAGACCCGGTGTTTAGAGCGGAGCAGAGATCAATCCTACAGCAGGACGTCCTGGACTCTCAACTACAAAAAAATACAAATAAAAATTAAATAAAATGTTTAATCACTAAAATATATATATTTTTGATTATAAATATTCAAAACTCAAAAACCCAAATGGAAAATAAAATGAATACACTTTATATTATATTTATTATTATTATAATTGTATTCATTCAAAAACAAATCTGCTGAAATAAATTAAAAATAACTTATAAATTAACATATGTTTATACACGATAGGACCCATGACATATTTAAACCTAAATGTTCTCATTATGCTTTTATTGTTGAGGATTTTTGTAATTATCATAACATTAATGAGAATCACAATTGAGAATACAGTACAGTATTCTTTAATATATTACTATATCACTTTTTACTATATTCATGTAAATAGTAGATTAATAATATTTTTTATATAAATTAGCATAATATACACAGATTTATACATTTATTGAGAATATTGTAAAATATATGAATGTAATGTAACAAAAATATAAATGTTATTTTAATATCATTGAGATAATATTATTAATTTATATATATATATATATATATATATATATGAATCATTTTAATTTAAGTTTTAATATTTTTGTTGTGTTTTTGTCATTTTATTGTCTTAGTACATCAAGCTAAACTAAATGAAACTGAGAAATGTAGCTTTGGTAATTAGCTGAAATAAAATATGTTTTTCTTATTATTATTTTAGATAAATAAATTTATTTCAATTAAAGTAATTTATAATATTATTTATTAATTCTATTTTGGATGAAATATGACCTGGATTTTAATGTACAAAATACAGTAATAATACTTTAAATTTATACTTATATTAAGATTCGATATTTATCTTTAATTTTGTATCTGGGGTGAAATATGACACGGACATGTTCAGCTGTGATGTCAATAGTTTTGTTTCTGTAGTATGTTTAGTGATGTCCCATATAACTGCTCTGTACAACAAGCACAAATGAATGGCCAAAAAAAAACCTTGTGCGCATGCACACACACACACACACACACACACACACACACGTTTTATTCTATAATCGACTCCACTTGACTGGTCGTATATCATCCAGCTCCTCACACACACACACACACACACACACAATCGTCCTATTCTCTCTCCTGCCGCCTGCACATTTGCCAAGGTCGACACTAGGAAATGATCCGGAGATAGTGTCAGTAGATTTATGTCCTCTCTCGTTCTCTCTCTCTCACTGTGTGTGTATTTACAGAATAAAAGCTCAGGGACGCTGTCCTGAAATCATGTATGTAACCCCACAGAACAATGTGTGAATATGAACAGGCTTTGTGTCACAATCACACAACACAACACTCCCAGTCTGCTGTTGTTGATGTGAGAGTGTTTTACTGCATGTGTGTGTGTGTGATGCTGACAGCAGATGAATTACTGTGGGAGTGTGTGTGTGTGTGTAATTGCTTTCTGTCGTTTATTCACTTTGTCTAGGCTTGACTTTGAACAAACCTTCTTCCACTAACATTAATAGAACATTTGTTCTAAGTTATCTGGACTTTAATAATGTTAGCACAAAAACATGATTTATACTTCATACACGTTTTGGTTGGATGTTCGTCTAAAGGTTTTCAAATGTTACTACTTATTTCAGAATGTTCAGAGAACATTCAAATGTAACGTTTCTATAATGTTTGGAAAATGGAATGTTCCATTAACGTTTGTATGTAACCAAGAAACATTTTCAAAAACAGAACGGTTTGAACAATTAGGAAACATTCAGATGGAACATTTTTTGAGGTAAATTGTACAAACAGGCTTCATGAAGTTAGTAAACAGCACTAAAAATTAAGTAAAATATCCTAAAATCAAACTAAATAAATAAATGGGGAAAGCAAAAATTATTTGGTAAAATTTATTTTAAAATTAGCATTAATATCTAACCACTGAAATATCAGTGGTTTCAAAAAAATTAAATAGAAATGCTAAGAAAAAATAAAAAATTTAAAATAAACAATTTAAAATGTCATTTTTTAAAAATATTAAAAAATATTATTATGTAAAAAAATATTATATGTAAAAAATTTAAAACAAAATAATAATAAAATTGACAAGTTTTAAATGTAAACAAAAAATTAAATATTCACAAATTTTAAAATTTACAAATTAAAAAAGTATTGTAATTAATTAAATATAATTAAAATGGAAATGGAATCAATTAATCAATGAATGTATGTATGTTTGTCATCATTTAGATTTCTATTTTCCAGCCTCGCTCTCTTCCAGACTCTTACAGTGTGTCTAAAGCATTGTGATTCAACACAATCACAGCCAATCAGCATCTTCCAAAGTGCCTGAGAGCTGTAACTGAGCTCGATTACATGCATAAACACACAGATGATGCTGGTGCAGGCCAGCGTTTCTCTCTTACAGTCTCACTGACGCTAAACCTCATCCTCAGCTAATAGTATTAGCAGCTTAGTGTTTACACGCTAAATAAAGGCATGAGACGCTGAGCTGAGATCAGCAGACTCACACTCCAGCCTCTAATTAATTCAGTCTTCAGCTGTGTGTGTGTGTGTGTGTCCGATCACTGTATTACGCATTTCCTGCCCAAATCGGCTTAGCAGATGCTTGATACATGTTTACAGTAAAACAAGCTGCTGCATGAGCACCAATAAACTGACTGAGCAAAACTCACTGTAATGCAAGGATGCTGTGAGTGTCTGTTGCCGTGTGGTTGCTAGGTGGTTTCTACTGCTCCAAGTAGGTCTGAACATAATTGGTGTACTTTTGAGACACTAAAATAGGCTAATAATGACGAACAGCTTCAAAGATTCAAGCGGCACAGTTTCTATGTAGACACACACACACACACACACAGAACTATATGAAGTTCCCTAGAGGGGGATTTCCAGCAGCACAGGTGGCCTGAAGAATTTCCAGAAGCAGGAACAGCCCTAAAAATGACAGCAAGTCCAAATTAGATCTGAAGCATTCAGCTGAAACGAAACGCTTTTATGGAGTCAAACACCTTTTATGCAAACACTCTGTTCTCTTTTTTCTGTGAGACTGTATTATTGTTTATATGACATGTCAGTCTTGTCTTTAAAGTCAAAACTGTTTATTTACTTTAATACACATTCTGCTGCATGTGACTGATTCTCTGGTGTACATTGTGAAAATAAAATAAAATGAAATAAAATAAAAAATGTCTAAACTACAGGTGCATCTCAATAAATTAGAATGTCGTGGAAAAGTTCATTTATTTCAGTAATTCAACTCAAATTGTGAAACTCGTGTATTAAATAAATTCAATGCACACAGACTGAAGTAGTTTAAGTCTTTGGTTCTTTTAATTGTGATGATTTAGGCTCACATTTAACAAAAACCCACCAATTCACTATCTCAACAAATTAGAATACTTCATAAGACCAATAAAAAAAAACATTTTTAGTGAATTGTTGGCCTTCTGGAAAGTATGTTCATTTACTGTATATGTACTCAATACTTGGTAGGGGCTCCTTTTGCTTTAATTACTGCCTCAATTCGGCGTGGCATGGAGGTGATCAGTTTGTGGCACTGCTGAGGTGGTATGGAAGCCCAGGTTTCTTTGACAGTGGCCTTCAGCTCATCTGCATTGTTGGGTCTGGTGTCTCTCATCTTCCTCTTGACAATACACCATAGATTCTCTATGGGGTTCAGGTCAGGCGAGTTTGCTGGCCAATCAAGCACAGTAACACCATGGTCATTGAACCAGCTTTTGGTACCTTTGGCAGTGTGAGCAGGTGCCAAGTCCTGCTGGAAAATGAAATCAGCATCTCCATAAAGCTTGTCAGCAGAAGGAAGCATGGAAGTGCTCTAAAATTTCCTGGTAGACGGCTGCGTTGACTGTGGACTTCAGAAAACACAGTGGACCAACACCAGAAGATGACTGGGTAAACTTCACACTGGACTTCAAGCAACATGAATTCTGTGCCTCTCCACTCTTCCTCCAGACTCTGGGACCTTGATTTCCAAATGAAATGCAAAATTTACTTTCATCTGAAAAGAGGACTTTGGACCACTGAGTTCTTTTTCTCCACAGCCCAGGTAAGATGCTTCTGACGTTGTCTCTGGTTCAGAAGTGGCTTGGTAGCCCTTTTCCTGAAGACGTCTGAGCGTGGTGACTCTTGATGCACTGACTCCAGCTTCAGTCCACTCCTTGTGAAGCTCTCACAAGTGTTTGAATCAGCTTTGCTTGACTGTATTCTCAAGCTTGCGGTCATCCCTGTTGCTTGTGCACCTTTTCCTACCCAAATTCTTCCTTCCAGTCAACTTTGCATTTAATATGCTTTGATACAGCACTCTGTAAACAGCCACACCTTTCAGTAATGACCCTCTGTGACTTACCCTCTTTGTGGAGGGTGTCAATGTTCATCTTCTGGATCATTGCCAAGTCAGCAGTCTTCTCCATTATTGTGGTTTCAAAGAACAAGAGATACCCAGAATTTATACTGTATGGATGGTCATTAATTGAAACTCAAATGTAAATATTCTAATATTTTGAGATACTGATTTTTGACTTTTATGAGCTGTAAGCTCTAATCATCAAAATTAAAACAAAAAAACTTTTGAAATGTTTTACTTTACATGCAATGAATCTAAAATATATGAAAGTTTCACTTTTTGAAATAACTTACAAGAAAAAATGAACTTTTTCACGACATTCTAATTCATTGAGATGCACCTGTATTTTGAGTTTCTTTAGCGTACATTATTTCAATAAAATAAAATGTCTAAACATTGGGACTATTTACTTAGTGTACATTATTTCAACAAAATAAAATAAAATTTCTAAACCATTGTGTCTATTTATTTAAATTAAATTAAATTAAATTTTTTTAAAAAAACTAGTACAAGTTAATGGTTGTTTTAGGCTACCGTTGCAAGTAACGCAGTCTTTCTAAAATCCTGACAATAATGGACTGCTGTTTCATGTTAATGTAAAAGTTACAGTAGTAATATCAAATACGGGTAGACTTTTTGAGAAATGTGGAGATGCTCTGAAGCCTGACCTCCACATCCCAGTCAAACGCCTGAATAGATAAACATGAATCTGAATTCTCAAAAAATACTGAATTTTACAAAAACAGATCAAATGTAAAAAAACAAACAAAAAAATAGCTTCTCTATTCTTTTTGTATTCTATCTATTTGTTTTGATTTATTATATACAATTAACAAAAAGCAACCAAAAAAAGGGCCTCTAACACTAGCTTGCTCTATTCTTTTTCTATTCTATCCCTTTTCTTTTTATTTATTACTGTATATAATAATAAAAACACCTTGCTATGTGTACTGTGTTAGGCTAACTGAGACTTGTTATAGCACTTGAATATCATTGCTCTTTTGTTGATTTTGATCCTAAATGACTAAATGTAAATGTGTTGTGAATGGGACTTAATACACCAAAACCTAATGTGTGACCTGGAAATCCTTACAAGAGGTCAAGGACTGTCCTAAACATCAGTGTGACGCTTCAAAAGTAGGGGTGTAACGATACATGTATTCGTACCGAACCGTCACGGCACGGAACTCTCGGTTCGGTGCATGAGACCTTACAACGAATACATGCAATTCACCCTCAATCCTGCAGTAATGCAACGCTGTTTGATAACCGCCAGCAGAAGAACAGCGAATGCCGTGAGTTGCGCACTTGAAAACAAAGCCACCAGACAGTGACCATGTGCTGATTCTGAACGCGTCTCTCACATAGACTGACAAAGGAGTATACTAAAGGCTTGTGCACTCAACTGTTTGCGAAATGGAGCTTTGTGCTCGTGTATCCTACCTCTCTCATTCGGCACAAATCCAAATATTCCATAATATTTCCATATTTGCGATGTATCTGAATGCTAAACTATTAATTATGTAAATTATAGGCTTTGTACTTCAGTTCCAATGGTAACACAGAGGCGGGCGTGCTGATGTTTGGTTCAGTGTATTTTATTTTTATAAAGTACCAACTGCGCTGTCAAGTTAGCAATGCTGGAACTGATGTGATGTGTGTGTGTGTGTGTGTGTGTGTGTGTGTTCGCCGGCGCAATCACTTCAACTGTTTCCTTATACCAGCTTAAAACACTTATTGTCATGTTAATAATGCATCACTGTAAAAGGTCTACTTTTATTTGTGTACACTCACAATGAAAACAAAACATTGTGATTTTGTAAAATAAAGAAAACAAATAGGATCACTTTCTGCCATTTGAGTTTCCTTTCTGTGAACAAATTAAGTGTGTCACAAAAATGAACTGAAACTCAGCATAGGCTACGTTTTTTCTTTTGTTTATCTGTTAACTTAATCAAATATATTTCAAGAATTTATTCCTTGTATGTAGACATGTACTGCAGATTTTATATATTTAACATTATAATTTAATATAATATTTAGTATCTTCACATCTAGGTGGAAAAAATAGTAATTTGTACTACTGTCTGTTCAAAATAAATGAAAAGAAACCTAGCATAGTAGATTTGTTGTTTTTTTCCTGTTGTACCGAAATCGTATTGAACCGTGACCCCCGAACCGAGGTACGTACCGAACCGTGACATCTGTGTACCGTTACACCCCTATTCAAAAGCTGTTTGAATCTGAGTAACAGAATAAAGACAGCAAATAACTGAAGGATGACTAAACTAGCAGCTGGAAACAGGCGTTTGCTGCGTCCTTGGGTTGTGTTAAACGTTTATGAGATTGAGTTCAGTCGTGTCTAAAGGGTGTGCCTGCATTTACGAGCCTCCTGACAGCTTCACCATCAAACTACAACACAAACACGCTTGTTAACAGATTACAAGGCCCGTCTTTGAACAGCTGGAACTCAGGAACGGTTAACCTGGTTAGAGTCAGAACGAGGTCAAACGCAGGACACAAACAGGACAATCATTATTAACGCTATACATCAAAACCAATGGACAGGAGCTACAATTATCAGCTTCTCTCAGTGTCATAAATTAACCCTCAGCAAACACGTCACCTGCCCGCGATGAGACTCACAGGTACACGGGACATTCTGTGCCGTCTCAGGTGTCTGGAGCAGGTCTGAGATCAGAAGACCAGGGTCAAATTAGAAGACAATGATTTACAAGCCGTCAGCTGTCAGGGATGTAAATACAGAAGCACAGCTGACATGGAAAACAGTCCAAACTAAAACGCAACTGCAGAGGTCACACGGGTCACGAGCCTAAACTGAGCCACGGGCACGTTAAAATGAGTCACTGAGAGCAGCGATGCATAAAATAAAATAAAAATAACATTCAAAAGTTTGTGGATAAGATGTTTTTAAAAGTCTCTTCTGTCCATCAAGGCTGCATTTATTTGATCAAAAATTGTGAAATATTGTTACAATTTAAAATAACTTCTTTCTATGCGAATATCTGTGAAAATGTAATTATTTCTGTGATGAAAGCTGAATTTTCAGCATCATTACTCCAGTCTTCAGTGTCACATGATCTTCAGAAATCATTCTAATATGCTGATTTGCTGCTCAAGAAACATTTCTGATTATTATCAATGTTGAAAACAGTTGTGCTGCACAATATTTTTGTGGAAACTGTGATACATTTTATTTTTCAGGATTCACAGATGAATAGAAAGTTCAGAAGGACAGCATTTATTTGAAACAGAAATCTTTTAATGTCTTTGCTGACACTTTTGATCAATTTTGCATCCTTGATGAATAAAAGTAATAATTTCTTTAAAAAAAAAAAAAATATATATATATATATATATATATATATATAGCAGTGTACATGTACAAACCAAAAACATGTGAAATCTATCTAGTGTAGCTATAATCATATTCTTGGTAATTATACATTGTGAGTGTTATTATTGCTCTTCCTATTGCAAGTCATTACATTTCCATGTACTCACATTAACCGTTTCGCTAGCATTCGTTTAAAGACACAGTAGGTTTCTGGCAGAGGGAACAGACAGACTCTACAGATATTGTATTTTTGCGTGCAGAAAAGAAAAACAGCAGCTGAAGGGAGCGTGTAAATTTCCCCGTGGGCATCTTCAGCTAACAAACAGCTGCAGGCCGCCAGACACCAACACACCAGCTACTAATTAACCTGACAAACACACAGTAACCAGCAATTTACTAGCCAATAACAAGGCCCAACAACTAATTCTTCAGCAAACCTAAAGCTGCGGGGCGTTCACAAACACAAGATCAGCATTTGATGTGTGCTCGGAAACTGAAGGAGGTTTCAGAGTTTAAGACGCCTTCTTTTGTTCCAATATTAAGACAGACTCGTGTCTATGCAGAGAAGGCAATCCCAGAATGCTTAGTGGAAAAACAGACATTCATGATGGTGGATAAAGTGATAGAAATCTTTAATCAATCTTAAAAAAAAAAAAAAATTAAAATGCCTTGGCAACTAACTGAAATAAAATAAGTTTAAGTACTAAATTTACTAAAATTTTCAACTATTATAAATCATTTCCTTAATTAAAAATAAAACAGAAATAAAATAAATATAAATATTAGAAGAAAAACTTTAACTTAATACATTTTTGCTTTGGCAAATAACTGAAATAATAATACTAATTAAAAAAAAGTTTAATTTAAAGGACTAAAATGACTAAAAATTTAATTAATTCCTTAATTGAAATATAGTAGAATTAAAATAAAATATAAATGTTAGTTAAATTAAAAAAAAAAAAAAATGTAAACAAAACTCAGAAATATTGCCTTAGCAACTAATTGAAATATATATAAAAAGTTGGACTAAAAATAAAAGTACTAAAACTAAAATTAAAGTACTAAAACTAGAACTATTAGAAATAGTTTCATTAATTGAAATAAAGCAACAATAAAATAAATTATAAATTAAAAACAGATGAAAAACTTCATCATACAAACAAAAATAAAATGTACATATAAACGTTTCCTTGGCAACTAACTGAAATAAAAAAGGACTAGAGTTAAAGGACTAAAATTACTGAAACTAAAACAATTAGAAATTGTTTCCTTAATTGAAATGAAGTAGAAATAAAGTTTTTACAAACTTTAAAAATAAAACGCTAAACAGAAATATTTGGGAAAACAAACTAAGCACATAACAAAATTACTAAAACCTACACTAAAATTAAAAGTGAAAATATAAAAAGAAACGCTACAGTAATTAATTTTTTTAACAAATACTGAAATTGTATATAATACTAAAAAATAACACATTTTTGTTAGTTTAGTCACTACATTTACTGCTCTAGAAGACTGCTGTCTATGTAGGCAGTACACATCAAGGCCACTAACTAGATTCTGAAACAGCACTTTGGAAAAGCCTATCAATTATCTGTCCAGACTCAAGGACAGTGTGACCTCTGACCTCTAGTCCACTGAGAAGCGCTCAGCAGTGCTACTGTAACCTCACAGCAGAGGTCACGCTGGGATCTGACCCCAAAAACCTGTTCAATACCTGCACAAGAGCTAAACCCATCCTCGTCCGTCAGCTCATAAATCAGCTCTAATTGTCCGTCAGTGCTGTTGAGTTACAGTTTAATCAGGCAGCTGGAGGAGAGCCATCAGAACAATCACCAGATCTGAGGATATATTTAACATCAAACATCAGTCTGTGTTTTCATCTCATCATGAGCTTTGATCCCAGCTAACAGAGAAAGTTCTCACAACATTCACAAGAGTTTTTAAAACGTTAGAAATGTTTGGACAAAACGTTCTTAAAGTTATGTTTATGGATCGTTCTTATGACAGTAATGTTCTCATAACTTTGAAAAAACAACATTCTTTGAATATCCACATGACATTAATATTACTTTTTTAGAATGACTACATTCGTCTTATAACGTTGAGAAAATGTTCTGAAATCAACATTCTTAAAAAGTCCTCGTGTTATTTGTACTCGATGAACGTTCTCGATGTTGAAAGAAAACGTTTTTAGAATATTACATTTAAAAATGAACATTCAAATAATGTTATATTTTGGGTGAAAATACAATTTGTAAAACATTTAAGAAGCTTTTTAATAAACCTTTAAATAATGTTCTAATCACAACAAGAAAACTGGACATTTTAATGTTCTTAGATTATTAAAAATAAGCATTCAGAAATTTGGGTGAAAAAAAATCTCTGATTTGACAGATAAGTTTGGGGTAAGAGAAATTAATACTTTTATTCATCAAGAATGACATTAAAGACATTTCTAATAAGATTCTGTATCAAATAAATGCTGTTCTTTTGAACTTTCTATTCATCTGTGAATCCCAGAAAATAAAATGTATCACAGTTTCCACAAAAATATTCAGCAGCACAACTGTTTTCAACATTGATAATAATCAGAAATGTTTCTTGAGCAGCGAATCAGTATATTAGAATGATTTCTGAAGATCACGTGACACTGAAGACTGGAGTAATGATGCTGAAAATACAGCTTTGATCACAGAAATAAATTACAGTTTAACAGATATTCACATAGAAAACAGCTGTTTTAAATTGTAATATTTCACATTTTTATAGTATGTTTGATCAAATAAATGCAGCCTTGGTGAGCAGAAGAGACTTCTTTTTTAAAAACATTTAGTGTATGTTTCGAGTCATTCTGATACCTGCTTCCAGTCGATGACACTCGTTCCTGGTATGAACCTGGCAGGTTTGAGGAGTCAGCGCTGATTTTTCCGAACTAAAATGGATGGAAATTGGCAAAAAAGGGTCAAATTGAGAATCAGCAGCTGTGGAAAACACACACACACACACACCTGCCAGGAAAGCTTAGCAGATCTGTTTAATGACATTACGTCAGAGTAAATACTCAGAACTACAGACACACTGACTTCAGTGTCAGATTCACATCAACACCTGCAAAACATCAGAGCCAAAGTCCTTCATTCAGTGTTTCTCCACCATTGAGGAAATATTGATGTTCTGCGGCCCAGTGTAAGTGAATGATCTGAACCTGAAACACACAATAACTACAGAACACACTCATTCATTAAACACTAACACCATGACAAATCTGAGAGAGTCAAACAACAGCGCAATCAGCTCACATCCATCACTGTCCCTCAGCTCTTTGTGCTCCTCTCTTCACCACATTCCCTCTCTCTCTCTCTCTCTCTGATGGAGTTCATCAATCATGTGTTCAGAGGAGAGACGGCGCTGCTGGCTCAGCATTTACACACACACACACACACACACACAGACAGACAGACAGACACACACGTTTGTTTCTGTGAATTTTGGGGACTTTCCATAGACTTCTATTACTTTTAGACTGACCAAATGATATGTTCTATCCCCTAACCATAAACCTACCCCTTACAGAAAACCTGTTTGCATTGTTACACTTTCAGATAAACATCATTTACTATTTAAGATGCTTTGACACAATCTGTATTGTTAAAAGCGCTATATAAATAAAGGTGACTTGACCTGACATGTGAAAATACATCAAATATCCTGTTAGATCTACCACAGTTTGTCACTGTATATAGCGAGGGAACTTAAAGTTAATCAATTAGCAGATTTTTTTTATCGTAGCATTTTTACAATCTTTTACTGTTAACATTAGGATATTATTTTTTTTACAGTTTGCTCACTAGTGTGCACTTCAAAACATAAAACTCAGAAAGAATTCAGTGCATGGCCTCGTCCACACGTGGTCTGAATTTATCTTCTTGAGAAATAAGAGAAGAACCAGCGGAGAAAAATGTGATCATCGTGATAAACGAGGAGCGAGAAAAGAACAGAATCACAGACACAACATGCATCATCAGAAACAGAGAGAGAGAGACATGCTTTGAGTTAAACTTCTCTAATTAATTCAGCTCTAACTGTTTTCATGGTTGTAAAGTTTATACTTTAAGAAATGTAATATTATAGTTTGACCTTCCTTTGACTTACACTGATAGAATCTTCACTCTTCAAATGTATCCAGCAGTGATGACATCATCGTAGTATTTGCATACGGACTTCTGATTGGTCTTGGTTCTCAGTGTCACTGGGATGAAGCTGAACTCTGCTCTGATTCTGTGTTTTGTGGTGGAGGATGTGAAGGTGAATGTGGCAGGTCTGGACATGAGCGGCCCGCTGGCATCTGAAGACCTGCAGGATTTACCAGAGTCTGGTTACACTCTCAGATCAGGTTACATCTGTTTCTCACACAGAAACACACACATCCCTACAACTCACCCAATCCCTCATTTAAAAAAAAAAAAAGGCAAGAAACTGATGAGTTCAGGAAATACTTATAGAAAAAAATGATAAATTAATGTAATAAAAAAATATTCATTTATAAAGTTATATTATTTTAATAACAAATGTAATTTAACAATACTTTTCAATAATAAACATTACAATAAAAATAATATAAATTATTATTATTATAAATTAACAATGTAATTAATGGTTCTATGAATAAAAACATCTGCTAAATAAATAAATAAACAAACAAATAAATAAATAAATATCATTGAGATACTATTATAATTTTTATTAATATTTTGAACCAGTTTTTTTTTTTATAAAATAAGTTTTTCTTAAGATGTCTATATAGTTTTATTCATTTTTAGTTTTAGTTTTTTTAGTACATCATGTCAAACTAAATGAAAACGAGTAAAGCTGCCCTTGGCAGCTAGTGTAAATAAAATAAGTTTACTTTTTTATATATTTAATTTTAGTTAAAGTTTACTACAAGTAACATTTTTTTTTACAGTTTTAGTTAAAGGGATAGTTCACTTTGAAATTAAAATTTGGTATCTATCAGCTTACCCCAAGGGCATCCAAGATGTAGGTGTCTTTTTTTCTTCAGTAGATCCAATTTTGATTTTTTTAGGTCAAACCGTTCTAGTCTGTCAGTCATATAATGGCAGGTATAGGTCACTGTCTCTATAAGAGGGAAAAAGAACATGCACAGAGAAATTCAAATTAAACAATTCCCCATCGTAACTACACATTGATGGCCTAAGACACGAAACGAGCGGTTTGTGTGAGAAAACGAACAGTATTTATATCGTTTTTTACCTCTTGTACACAACCATGTCCAAGTGATCTGAGTGCACACACATCCGGTGTGTGACGTGTGTGTGCGCGCTCTGGCTCATGCTTGACAGAGGGCGTGTCTGAAGCGTGGTGCTGACGCAACTTCGTGGTATTTTCTTGTTGGAAGACGCGCACTGTCATCGCTCGTGTCGTTTCTGAACTGTCTACTCTAGGATAATGATGACTTCTTTTAAGCAGACCCGCTTGCTGTCATGCATTGTATTTCTATACGAGCGCTCCATGTATCCGTTTCATTCATCTGTAGCTCGCCGTCAACGCTTGACGGAGGGCGTGTCTGAAGCGTGGTGCTTTAAAAAATTATTTGAATTGTTTGACAGTATTATTATTATATACGGTTATGTATATTCCTTTTGGTACAAAATGATGGCTCTTTAATTTCGGAATGGCACAAATATTATTCATGGACTAATCTTTCGTCATAGTAAAATTCCTTTTTTTTTTCTCGCCGGTGTCATGTCTCAATAAACTGTTCCTGGATCTGTTATTTTTTACATGGTTAGGTGGAAGTGACGCAGGGTGAGGAGGGTGGAGTTGCGGCATGTGTGTTTGGCTAGTTACAGATGAATGAAACGGATACATGGAGCGCTCGTATAGAAATACAATGCATGACAGCAAGCGGGTCTGCTTAAAAGAAGTCATCATTATCCTAGAGTAGACAGTTCAGAAACGACACGAGCGATGACAGTGCACGTCTTCCAACAAGAAAATACCACGAAGTTGCGTCAGCACCACGCTTCAGACACGCCCTCCGTCAAGTGTGAGCCAGAGCGCGCACACACACGTCACACACCGGATGTGTGTGCACTCAGATCACTTGGACATGGTTGTGTACAAGAGGTAAAGAACGATATAAATACTGTTCGTTTTCTCACACAAACCGCTCGTTTCGTGTCTTAGGCCATCAATGTGTAGTTACGATGGGGAATTGTTTAATTTGAATTTCTCTGTGCATGTTCTTTTTCCCTCTTATAGAGACAGTGACCTATACCTGCCATTATATGACTGACAGACTAGAACGGTTTGACCTAAAAACATCAAAATTGGATCTACTGAAGAAAAGAAGACACCTACATCTTGGATGCCCTTGGGGTAAGCTGATAGATACCAAATTTTAATTTCAAAGTGAACTATCCCTTTAACTAGAATAACTCTGATCCATGAACCCATTAACTGCATTCAAATTAAAATTATTTATAATTATATTAATTATAAATATTATATTATAATTATAATATATATATTACTTTATTAACAAAGGAATTATTTTATATTAACTTGTAATTGCAGTTTTATATTAATTATCAGTATTTGCATGGTACTCCCAGGTACCTCCATAAATACCATGGTACAGTGATTTTGATATCTGGAGCACTTTGATTTTATGCTGCATTCTGGGAATTTCTAAGAGGTGAATGAGTGAGTGATTTTGAGTACTGTGCTTTCACGTGCCGCTTGATTCCTGAAGCGTCTGATGATCAGCACATGACGTGTCCTGAGCCGCAGCGTGTAATTAAACCTGCTGAATGGCCTCAGAAGCTCTTAACGGCTCTGATAATGCTGGAGCTGTCAGGATCAGGACAGGTGAGGCCTGGAAAACACACAGAACAAAGACTGTCACTCACACGGATCCGGCCTGAAGACTGTGATTATGATGTCACTTTCTGACAGGCAGCAGCTGATTGGGTCTCGTTCGTTTCTCTGACTCCCACCTGAACGCCTGTTAATGATCAATCAATGCAAACACACACACACACACACACACGCTCCGTCATACAAACCACGCGTATACAACTATTCACTAAGACATCGATTGATCCTTTTAGTGCTACTTTTAAATATTGAATTGATTCCATGCATTTATTATGCAAGACTTCTCTCTGGATTGTTTACACTGAGCTCACGCAATGCATCATGGGATTGCATAAACTAAAAACAACAAAAATTACTAAAATCGATATAGACAAACTAAAAAAACAAAACAAAGAACAACAAAATTACAAAAAAATTACCAAAACTTTAACTAAAGTTAAAATGAAAATATAAAAAATGAAAATGAACTCAAAATATGAATAAAAAAATATCTAAATGATACTAAAATAACACTTTTATATATTTGAAATATGTATTTATTTGGCACTTTGATTTGGCAATAATTTCATTCAGTTTATATTAATTTTATTATATTAATTGATATTAATAATATTTATTTATATTTTATATTTTTTTATTATTTGTTATTATTTTTATTGCAATTTTATATATATTATATATTAAGTCATATTACATTCATTTCTAATTGTAGCTCATTTTTATTATACTCGTTTATTACTGTAATTTTAATTATATTCATTTTAAATTTTTATCTGTGCATGCATTTCCTGGGAATTGAACCTGTGTTATACAGTATATACGTGTGCCAAAATAATAAATTGGAACGTTGCCTTAACATTCAAACATTTTTTGAACATTCCAATTTAGCATTTTGCAAACATTATAGGAACATTACTTTTGAATGTTCTCTAAATGTTCTGAAACAAGTATTAATAACCAGTGTTGGGGAAAGTTACTTTTAAAAATAATGCATTACAATATTGCGTTACTCCCTAAAAAAGTAACTAATTACATTACTTAGCTACTTTTTATGGAAAGTAATGCGTTACGTTACTTTTGCGTTACTTTTTAAATATGAGCAGGGCTTGATTGTTTTTAATACAAGAAGTTCTAATTATAGCAAATTATAGCATCGGTTAATAAAATGGGATTAGATACATTTGTGTTATTTAACATATTTAATTATTGCAGGTTTGCGTCATATTCTGAGTTTGCATTTCACTGTTTTAATTCATTTTGATGAATACTAAATCTTTTGCGAGTGAGATGAATTAATGCACATTCACATTTAGTCTAGAACTACAGTAACATGTTCACACAGCGCACTGTCAGTCAATAAATGGGAAAAAAGTAACTCAGATATTTTCTTGTAAATTAAAAAGTAATGCGTTACTTTACTAGTTACTTGAAAAAAGTAATATTATTACGTAGCTCGCGTTATAATGCTTTACCCCTAACACTGGTAATAACGTTTAAAAAAAAGTTAGATGAATGTCGAAAAAATACTCCGTGAATGATAGATAAATTACGTTATTAAAGACCAGACAACTTTGAAATGAACATTCTGTTAATGTTACTGGAAGAATGTTTTTGTCAAATTTAAATTACAATTACAAATTAATGTAATATAACTAATTAATCAAAATTACAATTATAAATTAATGCAAATTAAAAAATTGTAAACTAAATGCAATTAATGGTTCTATAAATAAATGTTCTGAATTGTTTTTATTTAAGGTGAGTCAACTTTGAACGAAAGTTCTATTAATGTTACCGGAAGAATATCTGTTCATAATTTCAATAGAACCTTTCCAGAATGTTATAGCCACATTTCTGTGAGCATTCCCTGTGTATGCAGGCGGTTCACTGGTTTCAGGACGAGGTTATAAAATCAGTTCAGCGCAAACACTGGTGAGTTTCACACAGGAAATGAACTGCTAATGTGATAAGATCTTCAAAGCGCGGCCGGTGACTGTATCTGTATCCAGTGAGGCCTGTGTGTGTGTGTGTGTGTGTTTGATGAAGTGTGCTCCGATGCCTATCAGAACTCAAAACATCTGAGATCTGCATCATATAAAAGCTCTTATGACACCGTGAGCATCTTATCAGCTGATGCCGCACACAACGGCTCTTTGTTTCAGCGGTGCGAGTGAGAGAAAGTGCAAGCCGGTGGGTTTTATTACCCGCTGAGTTCTTGAGGATTCATGGAGAAGATGTCATGTGATTTACATGCATCCTGTAAGACATTTCCTGTTGATTTTACAAGTTACTCGACAAGACGATAAAGAGCGAGCGCTGGTGTTTGTGCTGACGCTCTGACCTCCGGCTGACCTCTGACAGGAATGCTGCGGCTTTCAGAGTCAGCATCAAATCAGAATCAACTGTTTGCTTTCCTAATGAATGTTCCTGCTCTCACTGTCAATGATTCATCAGCACACGTCATTCACAATAATAAAACCTGTTTGTCTTTGTAATCTCTTAATCAAAATATAATAACTTAGTCACCAACTTTCTTTTGCGGATGATATCAATCCCTCCCTTCCTGACACCTGGAAAACACACTACCCTTCAAACGTTTGGGGTCAGCAAGAGTAAAAGAATGAAAGAAATTAATACTTTTATTCATCAAGGACTCATTAAATTGATCAAAAGTGGCAGTAAAGACATTTATAATGTTTTTTCTATTTCAAATAAATACTGTTCTTTTGAACTTTCTGTTTATCTGTGAATCCTGAAAAATAAAATGTATCACGGTTTCCACAAAAATATTCGTCAGCACAACTATTTTCAACATTGATAATAATCAGAAATGTTTCTTGAGCAGCAAATCAGCATATTAGAATGATTTCTGAAGATCATGTGACACTGAAGACTGGAGTAATGATGCTGAAAATTCAGCTTTGATCATAGCAATAAATTACATTTTAACATATATTCGCATAGAAAACAGTAATTTTAAATTGTAATAATATTTCAAATTTTTACAGTTTTTACTGTATTTTTGATCAAATAAATGCAGCCTTGGTGAGCAGAAATGTTATCAGACCACTTTTTGCAGAAACTAAACTGGTTACTTCCATTAGAAGTGTACTAAAGTAACACAATTATTGTTTGCATTTAAAACTGAAGGACGACACAAAAAGATCTTCGGGTGTTACTGAACCCGTAACATTCCTGTAAGAGGTCAGTCTCAGTTCAGATGATCAGCCAGAGCAACAACAAGAGAGACGTGATTGAACTGATGGAGGGAATCTGAGCTGTCAGCTGATCAAAGCTCTCATGAACAGCCATTAGCACAGGTGAGAGACACGTCTGCAATCCTACCTGCTCAAGAACACACACACACACACATGCTCACACGCTCACACACACACACACACACACACACACACACACACACCTGAGGGCCAAAGAGCTAGCAATAAACTATCCAGAAATTTGAATGAAATCATTTATCTCACTTTAGCCCCAAACATGCAAAATACCTCCGGTTAGTGATCTGTTATAGTTCAGCCAGAAATGGCAGTGTGCTGAAAATGTCCTCATCCCCAGGTCATCCAAGATGTAGATGAGTTTGTTTCTTCACCAGATTTGTATCACTGCATCACTTGCTCACCAATGGATGCTCTGCAGTGAATGGGTGCCGTCAGAATGAGTCCAAACAGCTGATAAAAACATCACAATAATCCACACCACTCCAGTCCATCAGTTAACATCTGGAGAAGACAAAAGCTGAAACAAATCCATCATTAAGATGTTTTTAGCTAAAATATGAGTCCATTATCCATAACTCTTCCTGCAGTGAAAAAGTGCATCTCCTGTTGTCTCTCACATCAAAATCCAGCCACTTATATTTGTTTAGAGCTGTTTTGTCTTGTAAACGCTGCTTGATCTGTGCAGATTTCTCTCCTGATTCAGACCAGACCACTTTTTCACTGGAGGAAGCATTATTATGGACTCACCGGGATATTATGGATTATGTTTGATGCTCAAAACGTCTTGATGGATTTGTTTCAGCTTTTGTCTTCTCAAGATGCTAACTGATGGACTGGAGTGGTGTGGATTACTTGTGATGTTTTTAATCAGCTGTTTGGACTCTCATTCTGACGGCACCCATTCACTGCAGAGGATCCATTGCTGAGACATTCCTCCAAATCTGATGAAGAAACAAACTCATCCTAATCTTGAATGGCCTGAGGTTGAGTATACTTTTTCAGCAAAGAAAAGTCAGAATTTGGGAAGTAAGTCACCCAGGTTTGGAGGGACTCTGAACTGCCTGAGCGAATGCTCTCAGTGAGCGTGAGGCATCTGACTCGCAGCTGTTGTGTGTCGGGGTCAGTCTGAGGTCAGCAGAGTCTGCTGATGTTCTTCTCTTTAGACAGCGCTGTGATAAACGGCTGCACCGCAAATGTCACGGCTTTAAATTCTCACTGAACGCTCGACCCGAGATCTTAAAACGTATTTACCTTTTCACACAGCCATGTGTGTGTGTGTGTGTTTGGGGAGGGAGTTACTGGAAGTCAGTTCAGAGGGTGTGGATCAGTCCCTTTAGTGTCCAGAATGTTTGGATGAAAAACCTGAAATAAAGTTAGAATTATAAATCAACAAATTGAAGACTTTGCTCTACTTTTGAAACAACTTTTCTTTTTCGCTGATGTCATCAGTCCCCTACTTTATAACCCCTCCCCTCAAACCATGTGACCTCATTCTGGATGCAAATATAAAATATTATTTTTTCTCATTCTGAATGCATGTATAAAAATAAATAAATGACGAAAACACAAAAATACTAAACACTGTAAAAAAAATCAAAAGTTGAGAAAACTTAAAAGTTTAAGGCAACCAGTTTATACAACAAAAAGTTGAGAAAACTCAAAAATCTCCTGAAGCTGGCTGCCTTAAACTTTTAAGTTTTCTCAACTTTTGATTTTTTACAGTGAATGCTTAACTGAAATTCAAATGAAGACAATAAGTATAAAACAAACTATAGTAGTATATCAATGATAGTAACATAACACTGTTAAGATGTTAGTATTTTGATCTATTCCATGATAAAAAAGGATTGCAACATGCATGCAACTACAAAAGTCCTTATTTTAATAATTACTCATTTTTAAATGGAGGTTTATTTACATTTATGGAGGTAATAATAATAATACTACATTTGAGTTTTCATGAGTTTACTGAGTATATTTTTACACATAACATGCATACACACATGTAATTTTTATTTTCTTATTGGATGCATGTATAAAAAAAGTTTTTATTCATTCAGTATGTGTCAAATTACTAAATAAAACGTATGCATGTTAGTTCACAAACTACTGTTGACTTCACAGTTCTTTGGAGAATTTGAGTTGGCTTTTTGAGTAAACGTGGGTGTTTTGAGTGTATCTGTTGGGTTTTGAGAGTTCAGCACACCTAAGGGACAATAAAAGTGTGTGATTATGGCAGCGTGGTGTTTGATTTACACCTGACGCGGTCGGCGTGTAACCGCAGCAGAGCAGCTGTGTCAGAGTGAATTAGAGCTCAGAATCACATGCTGAAAGCCACAGATCTGCTGCTCCCATCAATCTCACAGCAAATCAAACGCCTGCTTTCAGCTCGCTCATACTCAGTGTTTTCAACTTCATCTGATCCTTTAGTATCTCTCAAACATGATACAGGATACTCAGCTCATAAACAGTCTGAACCACAAGCACAGTCTGAGCAAGAGGTAATGTATAAACAAAAAACAGCAAGAGGAAATATTTTTTTTTATAAACAAAGCAAAAACAAAAAAGAGCAAGAGGTAATTAAAAAAGGCAAAAATTATTATCTATTTTTTTTTTATAAAATGGTATATTATTATTTTCTGTCTCCATTAAAAAAATCAATTTCCAAATTATTATTAAGGACTTTTGTAGATGCATGCATGTAGTAATCCTTTATTATCATGGTATAAATCAAAATGCTAACATCTAAACATCATCATTATAATTATTATTTTATTTGTTGTTAATATTTTGAATTAGATTTTGTTTTTTATTTTATGTTTTCACTTTAATTTTAGTTATTTTGTTGTGTTTGTCACTTTTATTAGTTAAATTTTTTTATGCCTATATAGTATTTATTATTTATCATTTTAGTTTATTTACTTTTAGAAATTTCAGTTGTTCAACTTAAACTAAAAATGAATGTACAGTGCTCGCTCTACCTTCAATACCACGACTGAGGTGAGACCCTTGAGCAAGGCACCGAACCCCCAACTGCTCCCCGGGCGCCGCAGCATAAATGGCTGCCCACTGCTGGGTGTGTGTTCACAGTGTGTGTGTGTTCACTACTGTGTGTGTGCACTTGGATGGGTTAAATGCAGAGCATAAATTCCACACGTCACTTCAAAATTAAAAAAATTAAAAACGTTTATTTCAAGAAACATATGGTTTTAGTTTGAGTTAACAATAATAACCGTGCACCTCAAGTGTTAATCACAGTACAATGGTGAATGAGACATAATGACAGACAGAAGAAAAACAAATCATAAAACAATGCTAAATGCACATTATGAAAATGCAACTAATCACATTTTTCAGGAAAAAGCCCTTTCCATTTCAAATTCTTCGGTATCTGAAGCTGGTCAAATGAATCAGATGCCAACATGGACAGGTTGTGTGACATGCTCTCATCATGATCTCTATTGGGCACAATGTGTTTTGTGTGGAGAATAATTTGCTGCTGACAGCATGA
Organism: Schizothorax lantsangensis; assembly: GCA_027422415.1. Classification (NCBI taxonomy): domain Eukaryota; kingdom Metazoa; phylum Chordata; class Actinopteri; order Cypriniformes; family Cyprinidae; genus Schizothorax; species Schizothorax lantsangensis. The sequence continues at coordinate 30,575,163 of CM049860.1, read as the reverse complement.
AGCCATCAAGATTTTGGGACTGTGTTGAATCACCACTTGATGTCCAGAGTAAAATCTGATCCCTGGAGCCAGATCATTTGGGAAGCGGCATGTTAAAGCACACGGGTCAACAGAGTGTAACTAACGCTGGAGATTTAAACTCCGCAGGAGCCGAGACTCTCATTAACACCACGGCACGAGACAGGTGACTCCATCAGAACCACACACACACGGAGACCAGCAGACCCTCCAACACACACCTACTGTACTCACATATCCATCAACCGCTCATTTAAACATGAGTGAAGAACATTTAAACCTGAAAATACAGCATTCGAATTTAAGACAGACAGACAGATAGATAGATGGCATTCATTTATAAAAATATAACCAGTAAGGATGCATTTTCAGACTTCCAAAGTCATTTTCTCTGTTAGGTCTAATCTGAATTCTGTACACAGATAGTAATTGATTTTTTTATGTATTGCATTATTGATGCAACATAAGCAACACTCTAATCTGAAAGTTAAAGGTAAATACAGATCAAAAGGAAGCGTGTGAGTTTCTGTGAGAGTTTGCAGCGCGGGCCGCTGGACAGACAGGTAGATGAGTTACTCACACCGACTGACTCAAAACTTCAAACAGCCTCATGAAAGAGTCAGTGTGCGTCAGGCCCTCGCGGCTCAATCCCAGCAGGCCCTGCGGTCCAGGCCACGATTGATTTGGTGTAAAGGAGCGAGAGCGAGAGATCAGGCAGCCTGAGGGAGCACCTGCCTCCCGTCCCGTTTCACACTTAATCATTCATTCTGATGAGCTGCTGCGAAACGCAACCCAGACACGGCAAACTTCAGCGCTGACGGGAGACAGCAAACAGCTCCACAAATCCAGCTCACGCAGGACAGTGGAGAGAAAGGAAGAGACATGCTGCTTTAAACATGTGCGTGACAGCAGAGCTTTAATGCTGCGGATCTGCATCAAACTTGAAGCCCTGAAACATTCATTATGAAATGGTATTATGTGGAAGATGTTTCAGTTCTGGATAGGAAAACGTGCCTCATTAACATTGTCACTGGACTCAATATGCGTCACCTTGTCCATATTTTCCATGACTGACCATCAGTGCCAAATAGGAAGGAAAGGAAACAGGAAAAGGAAAAATAATGTAAATATCCAAAGGAACTGGAAACAGGAAACAGGAAGGAAAGAAAATAAATTAAATTAAATAGAAGTCTAAAAGTAAGAGAAACAGGAAACTAAATGGAAACGAGAAAAAATTTAACAAAAAGAAAACAAGAAAGGAAATAAAGGAAACAGGAAATGAAAAAAAAATGAAAGTAGTAAAAATTTAAAATGAAACAGATGAGAAAGACAGAAAAGGAAAAAGGAAGAAACATAAGTAGGAAACTGAAATGGTAATGATAATGTAAGGAATATGAAATAAAAAGAAAAATGGAGGTAAAAAGAAAATGAAAGTGGAAAAAAAAGAAACCAAAAAGACAAGTAAATGAGAGAGGAAGGAAGTAAAAAAGTAACTGGAATGGAAAAAGTGAAATGAAAAGGAAAAAGAAATGAGAAAGGAAACAGGAAACAGAAATAGTCAAATGTGAAGGAAACGGGAAAGGAAAGCAAGTTCAAACTAAGCAAAAATGTCCAATTAAATGGAAATGAGGAAGAAAGAAAAAGAAAAGGAAAAAGGAAGAGATGTAAATAGGAAACTGAATTGGTAATTTAAGGAAATGCGAAAAGAAAAAGAAATCGAGGTAAAAAGAAACAGAAATTAAAAAAGGAAAAGGATGTGGAAAAAGTAAGGAAACAAATATGGGAAAGGAAAATAAATAGAAAAAGAGCAAAAATAAACAAAGGAAGCAAAATGTTAAAGGAAACTGAAATAAGAAAGGAAAGAAAAGGATGGGAGACTGGTGGAAAAAGAAATGAAAAGAAAAAGAAGTAAAGGGATATACAAAAAGAAAAAAAACAGAAATGAGAAGAAAGGTAAGTGGGAAAAGTAAAGAAAATAACAGGAAAAGGAGATGAGGAAAGAAGGAAAGAAACCAGGAAGGGAAGTAAAAAGTAGAAAAGTGAAGGAATAAGTAACAGAAATAAAAAAGAAAAGGAAAAGGAAAACAAAGAGGGAAACATTGATTGCTAGTGAGACTGTCATCCTCACCTGCCTCCTGCTCTCAGCGCTCCTCGCTCCGACCGTAATCCTGACGGAAGCGTCCCGGAAGATAATCCCTGATCTGCCCATGAGACACGGTAAGACTATTCATTCCACGAGGCACTCGTGACAGTGATCCCATCACTGAGAGCGCTCCAGCATGAGGGGGAACACTGCAGAAAACACACCAATAAAACATTCAGGTGTTCAAAACTTACAAATCAACCCATGAGTGATAATGCATCTAATTCAACATTTATCCCATTAAAATTAGATTAACAATTTAAGTGAAAAATTCAATTGAAAAATTCAGAATGTCTTAGTATTTAGTATGTTGCTCTTTTGCAATCTTCCTTGATAACTGTAAACATCTAACATGAACTCAATTATTCATTCTGATTAGTTTTAATAACATTTAAAATTACATTTCAGCCTTGTCTTTTTTGCTTTAGGCTTAAATGTAATTGGAAATGTATTAAAATTAATAATCTGGACAATTCTTCTTCTAAGTAATATATTATAGGCCATTAGTGTAGGTTGTTTACAGCTGTCAACCAGTGATTTTACTATGGTAAAACAGGGTGTAAAGATAAAAACTTCCTTTACTTGAGATAAAAATGCAGACTGTATAGAATATCTTATTGCTTTAACTTTTCTGTTTTTATATCAAAGTCCTATCCACCTTTTTCTTCAACGCGGAAGTAAGGATGAGACTTCTGGTTCATTAGCCGCTATACGGAAATAACGAGAAGACTTACAACGTACAGTAAACGGTAAAACTGTTTGCACTACAAATCAGTGTTATTATCATAATTAAGATAATACATTAAAATAGTATGGTAAGACACACCAATTTTCAATATCAAGCAGCAAAACAAACTGTTTTGTACAGCTAAACATAGCTGGACCCAGACTGAACCGGAAGCTAGACCCATAGAGTTTACAAATGGCCGTGCCTTTCTTTACGGCAAGAGAAAGGTGGATAAAAAGGAAATTGAAGTGGAAAAAGTAAGGAAATGAAAAGGAAACAAGAAAGGAAGGAACAGTAAGGGAAGTAAAAAGTAAACACATGAGAAAAGGCAAGGAAATGAAAAGGAAAAAAGAAAAGTACAAAAAAAAAACAGAAATGGGAAAGAAAAGGGAAATGGAAAAATTAAAGGAAACTAAAATGAAAGGAAGAACAAAGATGTAAAAAGAAACTGAAATGAGGAAGGAAAAGGGAATGGAAATGGAAAACAGGAAGAGAAGTAAAATCTAAACTGAAATGGAAGAAGAATAGGAAATGAAAAGGAAAAGAAGAAGAGAAAAAACAGAAATGGAAAAGAAAAGGGAAATGGAAAAATGAAAGGAAACTAAAATGAAAGGAAGGTAAAAGATGCAAAAAGAAACTGAAATGAGGATAGAAACGGAAACGGAAGTGGAAAAAGTAAGGAACAGAAAAGGAAATAAGAAAGGAAAGAAAGAAAACATTTTACACTACTTTCATTTATTTATTTTTTGTTATAATATAATAATACATAGAAACAGAAATGAGAAATGAAAAGGAAACTGAAGTGGGAAAAATAAGGAATAGGAAATAAGAAAGAAAGGAAAGGACAGAAATGGAAATGGAAAAAGAAACAGGAAATGGAAAACAGGAAGGGAAGTAAACTGAAATGGAAAAAGGATACAGAATGAAAAGGAAAAGAAGAAAATATGGGAAGGGAAATGGAAAAGTTAAAAGAAACAAAAATGAAAGGAAAAACATGAAAACTGAAATCAGGAAGGAAAAGGTAAAAAGTAAGGAATAGAAAAGGAAATAAGAAAGGAAGAGGAGAAAACAGGACAGGAAGTAACGTGGTCTCAGATTTTTGGACCCGACTATTGTTTTGTTTTTTTGGAAATAAGCTGTAAATAAACAAGTATTAGTTGTCCAGAGTCTACTTCAAAATTTCATGTTTAATTCAATGTGTTACTTTTACTTGTTTCTTTGTAATTATGTTTGATTTTCACTAGCAATATGCAAAAAAAAAAAATCATTCAAAGTCAAATCTACACCATATCATAAAATTAGTTAAAAAACTGCAGATGTCAAACAGACACATTATAAAGGGCAGGAGACAGGCTACTCGTATGAAATTAGCAATGATCAAATTTGAGTGAAAAAGCCAAATGCAACAAAAAAAGGCCTGAACTGGCCTGAAAACCATAAGTTGCTGTCTGGTTATTATTTAAACCTGATCATCACGGTTCTGATGAGTTGTATGTCAATTGTCTGTTGAGTTGTATGTCGACTCGTCTTGAAGAAACTTTGTGGCAAATGATCCTCATAAGACTGTTAGTAAAAGTGAAGGGCCGTCAGAACATCAGGATTTTTCAAAGCGTTCTCACGACAATAATACGGCAGACGTCAGGCGCTTCGGCTGCAGACGTAGCAGGAATTCGTTCCAGCGGCGGTGGAGGTTGCCAGACTCGTCAGATGTATTGGGAGGCAGAACTGAAGTCAGGTGGTTTTTGGACGCACCTGCTGATAACACGGATGTCCGTCTGTAATCCAGCGTCTTGACGAGTCTCTGAGGTCCACGGCTTTAACTAATTAATAAGACACCCTTAAAAAAAAAAAAAAAAAAGAGTCCAAATTCTGTCCACAGTCACACCTCTCAGACTGACTGGAAGAGTTTAGAGAGTTTGAGTTTGGTTAATGCTGCCAGACGAGTGAAGGAGAGGACGGGGCTGAGACGCACCTGCTATGGAGATGAATGGAGCCGTCAGAAGCACGTCTTCTCAAAGTGGTTTTCTGCTGTAGATCAGCTCGTGGTAATGGCTCCTGTCAGCTCAGAGTTTAAGACTGCAGCTTAAAGCAAGTGAAAATTGTCTCATCAGTTACACACTCGTTACAAACCTGTATGACTTTCCATAGAGAAAAAAGAGAGAATGCATTTTTACATGCAAAAGCATGCAGTGCATTGCTTTAGATTGACAAAAAACGGCCTGTAAGTCATGCAGCATTTATAAAGAATTTCAAAATGAAAACAATCAAAATAAAATATTTACATATTTTATCTGTTTACTTGAATGTCTTGTGACCATAACCAAACATCACAGAACTATGAACATGCGAATGTTTTGTAAAATTATTGAGATATGATTTTAATGTCTTACTGGGACTTCAAGTAATATTATATGTTTAATAGGTTCGGGGGAAAAAAAAGAACTGTTAACAGCATTATTATAGTTAACTAAAACTAAAATTGAAACTAAAAAAATCAGGGTTATTATAATTAACTAAAACTAAAACAATAAAAAACATTTTCATTACTTGAAATTAAACTTAAAAATAAATGTAAACAGAAATAAAATTTATTTCAGCCAGTTTCCAAGGCAACATTTCACATTTAGCTTAACTTAGAACAACTAAAACTGAAATAAAAATTTATAAAAAATTATGTAAATATTAAAAAAATAATAAAACAAAAACACAAAATTACTAAAACTATAACTAAAATTAACAAAGCAGAAAAATATGTTTTTTAATTCAAAATCTAAAAAGGAAACTGTAACAGTATCTCAATGATACAAAAAAAACAGCTTAAAATAACATTAAATGAATAAAAAACTAAAAACTAAAATATAAAAAACTTTGATTTAAGCTAGTTGCCAAAGCCATATTTCTCATTTTCATTTAGTTTAACTTGATGTACTGAAATAACTAAAACTGAAACTAAAATGACAAAAGCACACAATCTAAACCAAACCAGCCTAACAAGCACCGATGCACAATGAACTCTCCATACATTCATGACACTTTGAGCCTGACCTCTGCATCTGTTGACTCGAGCGCTTTAAGACAGCAAACAGTTTGTCTGAAGGATTCTGTCTGATAACAGCGAGAGATGACAGCAGTCCTCGTGACAAGGTTAAAACTCCTCTTAAGAGCTCCAGCATCTTGACAGCTTGAGAAAGAGGGGATAAAATGACAGTTTAGAAGGCATGAATGTCTCCTTTCACCGATCTAAACCTGTCTGTGTGTCAGAGCGAACCCTTCAGTCTGTCGATCTGTGTCACTCTGCACTAATGACAAGAGCTGTTAGACCATAGAGCGGCCTAAGAAAGTATTTAGACACTCGTGTGACACTTAAACGTGTCTGAATGTCTTTAGACTACGCCGATATCAAAACACAATATCATCTGCTGCAGGAGCTTTTCTCAAAACAAAATGTCAAACAAAAGTTATGACATTCAGACAATTGAGGCATGTAAAAATACTCAAAATACGCTATATCTTATTTCCAATTCTGTGTCCGATTCAGATCTTTTAAAATAAAATGTAAAAATAAATAAAATAAATTGCTAAAATAAAATAAAAATGAAATGCTAAAATAAAATAAATAAAATTGTTAAAATTTAAAAACAAAAAATAAAAATAACAAAATAATACACAAAAACTATAAATAAATAAATACATACAATTAAATAAAAAATAATTAAATAAGAAGTAAAATAAAATGATAAAGTAAAAATTATAAAATAAAAATATATAAAATCAAACAATCAAATCAAATGATAAAAAATAAAAATTAGTAAAATAAAATAAAAAACAACAAACAAATAAATAAAATAGAAACAAAAGAAAAAGTTAAAAAAAAGTAAAGCGATAAAAAAACAAAATGTAATTAAATTAAATTATAAAATTAAATACAAAGGGGATTGTGTTTGCTTTTGTTTCTTTTAGCATTAAGACACAAAACGTTATTAATCTGAAATTCTTGAATGTTGCTTGAACCCCGGCCCTAAGTGCCAGAATGACTGTGTTTTCAGGTTAGTACTGCCAGAGCAGGATGAGCAGGGTGGTGTTTTCTTCCCTTGTTTGCACGCAGCTTTATTTATTGTAACGCTGCTCGACCACACGCCGTCCAGGGAAAGCAGCTCACCATATGTTTGCATGTGCTCTGCGGAGCTTAATGGCGTTTTCTCTTTCTTTACTACCCCATCAGGTCCTGCTCGATGCGTCTCTGGTGTAGATTAATGAGGAGAAGATAATGAGCAGAGCTTCACATGATCCGCTGAATGAATGAACGTCTCTCCAGAGTTTCCAGTTCCCAATAAAAGCAATACGCTCAATTACAACGCTTATCTGTTACTAACTGATACTCCTCTCTGAACATGCAATCAAAGGTTTATTGTTTTACTTATTGTACAACTGAAAACAGTGAGTAAAGTATTCATTTTGATTTATGATGATGATGGTGACTTTATATAAAACATAACACAACTAAATGCAACTGTAAACTCAATCACAACCGCTATTAATTACCAAAATCTATGTACATTCCTCATAAGACCGGGCTCAGGCCTACACTCGTACTTTATTTTTACAGTGTTATAAACTTAAAATGTATTTGCAATAAAAATACAAAACATCTTATAAATATTAGAAAATCATCAGAACCTGGTTACATGTTATCTGAATATAATGTTAAATAAATAAATACCTGATTATTTAACTTGGTGTCTGAATATTCAAAATACTGTATATTTGAGTCAAATTCATATTATTTAAAATAAAATAAAATAAATAATAAAATAAAATAGATCCTGCATGGTCACATGTTATCTGAATATAATTTTAATTAAATACTTGATTATTAATATTAAGTGTCTGAATACTCAAAATACTGTATATCTTTTTTCCAATTTTGTGTCCAATTCAGAACTGTTAAAATAAAATAGAATAATAAAATCAAAAGGTTAATAAAATAAAATAAAATATGTGAATAATAAAATCATTATCTTATTTCCAATTTTGTGTCCAATTTAGATCCTTTAAAATAAAATGTAAAAAATACAAAGTAAAATAGATCCTGCTCACATATCTCATAATGTTAATAAAATATTAAATAAGTGTCTAAAACTTAAAATCCAAATTTGTGTCCAACAGATAAATAAATAAAATTAAATAAAATAAATAAAAAATATCAAAATAAAAAAATAAACAAAGCAAAATGCATTAAAATGCATGCATATTAAACAAATGATTTACTGAAAATCAGAGTTAACTTTATAATAAGTTACACAAATGAACATCTTTTGCTTTAATAAAACTGTCTCTGCCCTACTCTGTATGTTTAGTCCTACAGGCTGTAGCGTGTAATTATATTTGCATGCGTGGAGTTTTCCATAAATATGCCAGAGGGATGTGAAATATCGAGGAGGCGTTCAAAACTTTCTACTTAAATGTGGTGAAATATGGGCCGTCTGAAACTGTTCCCATTATGGAATAACGCCCGTGCGCTGGGCGTCATCCATCACCCGCACAATAAAGGGGGAGTTTCTGGCCCTAATAACTCACAGACAAAACCCAGAGCTGACAGCCACCACCGAAAACAGCAACCCCCGCTCATCCATCAGCCTCGGCCCCGATGATTCATAACAATCAACACTGCATTAGTAAACAATTAATATTCCCAGATGCATAGGTTTAACTGCTGGAGTTGAAACACTCTGCAGTATCATATTTTGCATCACCAGATATGACATTTATGGTGTCTTCTCTAATTTAATTTATTTTGTACGCCTGGGTTTTATGGTTTTTAGAAATATTTGTTGGACATGTCATCAGAGTGCAGTGATTTTTATTAGAGGCCGGTTAAACTGGTGCAGCAGTACTCAAGTTTGTAGTTTATAGTTCTAATATGACAGTTTACTATGAAGTCATCTGACCTGCTTTGAGCCATCACTCATCTTCTCATCAATCTACACTGATAATAATTTAAAAAAACAAAGTAAATTCTATATTTGGTACTGAATTCAAGCTTGAGGAAGTTAAAGTGTAAATATAAACGCTATAAAAATAAGTAAAACCTACTCAGCTTTTGTGATACTGGTGTTCCCATCATGCACTGGGGCATGAATAATTAATAAGGTTGATTTGATCCTGTTTTCCAGCTGTATTTACACTGTTTTATCATTGCTTTTGTTGTTAGGTTTAGTAAGTTGTGATTTCCTACATCTGGTGTTCATTTTCTACTCAAAATGACACATTCATACTCAAAAATGAGCCACAGAATGTTAGGGTCATTGTGTGTTGTGTACCAACTATTGATGACGTCTCTGTGTTCAGATGAGTGCCGCATTACTAATTATGTAGATATGGTGTCTACATTATATCTACGGTCTTATTTAATTTACTGAGATGTTTCTCAGTAACATACATTTTAAAAGCATGGTTTAATTAGGTGCTATGTTAAATCAAAGTATTGCCAAGTAAGCTTTGATAAAGTAAATATTACTCAAACTGTTACTGGCCAAGCTAAGATTACTTTTTTTTTAACTTAGGTAACTTAATTCAATAGCTACATGAAATTATACATAATTATGTAATATTTACTTAATTCCTTTATGAATGTTCAGTTCAATAGTAAGTAGACTGTACAGAGAAGTAGCAGTACAATTGACTTAAAATGTGTTTTTTCAGTGTAGATATTTTAATAACAATAAACCCGGTGCTGTTCATTTTTTTTTAGTGTTGTTCATATTAAAGAGAAATTATTTCATAATAATATGTGATTTATATAATGACGCGAGTTTGTTTTTACCTCCTCAATATGGCCAAAACAAACGCCCACAACGGGACGCACCTCCCCCGGAGCTGTCAATCACCTCACGCCGCGCTGTGATTGGCCGGCGGCGGAGGCTTTAATCTCTGGTGCGCGGAGCTGAGCTCAAAGTGAGTGCGCGACGCGGAAGAGAAGATGTGCTCCGATCTTTCCTTCTACGCTTTTCCCAGCAACAACCTTTAAGGATTATTCTGTTTTTCCTCATAGACTATTATTTGTTTGGCGTCTTGGGATCTACTTTTGGTCCGTATACAGATCACACGGAAAGAAGTGGGACATGGTTACACTGCCTCCGGAGTCTGCCGTGTTTAGTGTGGTTGATCTCGTTTGGGAAAAGAAGCGACACCGGGAACCGTTCCTGCACTCGCCGCCGTTGAAAATGCTGAGCGCTCGGACCGGACACATCCTGCACCCGGACTATCTGCAGCCGTTACCGTCCGCTCCCGTCAGCCCCATAGAGGTAACGTTAAAGCGGACACTTTCCGAGGCACGTTAACGCGAAAGAACGCTTGAGTGTTCATTTTTCTTCACGTCGATCTTTATTTTCAACGCGTAATACAGTGAATACGCAGCCGTGTCATGAGGAAATACACTGATATTGACTAGAGGTTATGTTTACGCAATATGTTAAAACGATATATTTTTTTATTATGTGTTTCTTTATTATTATTTTTATTTATGTACGTATTTTTTAACTTAAAATAACGATCCAATTACAAAAGTAGTAGGCTAATTATGTTTAACCCTTTTACGCAGTATGTTAAAACGATATATTATAATGTGTTTATTTGTTATTATTTTTATTTATATATGTATTTTTTACGTAAAATAATGATCCGATTACAAAAGTAGTAGGCTAGTTACTTTTTGGGAAACGTTTAACATTTAGCTGCATGTGGCACAAAAACAAAAATAGCTAGTAAAAAGTAGCCTATTCATTTATTTTTTTAATTAATTCCATGCTTATTTTATGAATTTATATAGGCCTATTTATACATTTCAAACGTGATAGAGCTCTTTGTGCTCTCTGTAGAATAAAAAAACAAATATTAGTGTTTATGCGAGAACAATTACTATAAAGTTTATAATTTATGTAATTTCTAATGAGGAATTGCATCACGCAGTTACATTGTGGAACAGAGTTGCCATATGTATTTATATTTTCTTGATTCATTTAAATTTTATTAATTTCTATACAATTCTGAAAGACAAAGTATCAAAGATGCAGAAAAAATCTAAGTATAAAAGAAAAAGGCAAGGAAATGTGCTTGAGTGTTGGATGAAAAACAGAAACACAATATGTAATGTGTAGCTTAATATTCTATGATAATAATATCATGTCAATGGTTTCCTTAAAGACTGACCTATTTCCAGCAGTGCAATTATTTTAGTTATAAAGCGAATGAAAACAATGCATGTTGCCATATGGAAACACATTTTATTGCCTGTACAGAAGGGTATAATAAAACCCCTCCTGACATTTGATTTAATGTCTTTGCAGCGTTTTAGATTTAAGACTGTTGAGTCACGCTCAATGCCAAAACATAAATGAACACTAAATATGCATTTTTTTAGCCTAAAAAATGTCTGAAATGCTTGTTCATTAAATGCACATGTAATGTGGACAGCATACATTGCATGATTTTTAATGTTTTTAAATATTTATACATATTGATACTGGACCACAAAACCAGTCATAAGGGTCAAATTTTTTGAAATTGAGATTTATACAACATCTGAAAGCTGAATAAAATACACTTTCCATTGATGTATGGTTTGTTAGGATTGGACAATATTTGGCCGAGCGATACAACTATTTGAAAATCTGGAATCTGAGGCTGCAAAAAAATCTAAATATTGAGAAAATCACCTTTAAAATTGTCCAAATGAAGTTCTTAGCCATGCATATTACTAATCAAAACTTAAGTTTTGATGTATTTATGGTAAGAAATTTACAAAATATCTTCATGGAACATGATCCTTACGTAATGATCCTAATAATTTTTGGCATAAAAGAAAAATCTATAAATTTTGACCCATACACTGTAGTGTTTGCTATTGCTACAAATATACCCGTGCTGACTTCTATATAATGACTGCTTTTGTGCTCCAGGGTCACATTTTGTAATTATAATGTAATAGATTTTATTTTATAATTTATATGTATTATATTGGATATTTATATCCTTAAAATTCTCTATTTTCACAGTTGGATGCCAAGAAGAGTCCCCTCGCCCTCCTCGCACAAACATGCTCCCAAATCGGGAAGTCGGATCCGCCGTCCTCCACCAAACTCTCAGCGGTCGCTTCGGACAAAGACTGCAAATCCAGCCCGCTGAAGATCAGCGACATCGGGGCCGAGGACAAATCTAGTTTCAAGCTATACGGCAAATCATCAGAGAGAAAAGACACAGGTGCGGATAAATCGGGTTTCCGCGTGCCGAGCGCCTCCTGCCGGCCGGTTACGCCTCGGAGCCCGAGCTCCTGCAGCTCCGTCTCTCCTCAACCCGGATCGGGGGATAAAACGGGGAAGAAGGAACGAGATGCGGCTAAAACGCCGGATGCATCCGGAACGAGAACCGAGAGCGAGACGAGCAAGCAGGATGTTTCCAAACCGTCCGTATCCGACAGCATCCCGGCGTCTTCGGTGTCATCCGCTCTCGGATCAGGACTCGTCGCGCCGGTTTCTCCTTACAGACCGGGTCACACCGTATTCACACCTTACCCTGGAGCATACCCCGCTTACCCTCAACCCTTCCTATCTCACAGCGTGACTCTGGATCCGAGCAAACCCGGCGGCGGTCAGCTGATTAATGCTCAGCTGTCCGGCGCTCTCAGCAGCAAGGCGGGGTCCAGTCCCCTCGCCGGAGCCTCTCCTCCATCCATCATGTCTAGCGGTCTGTGCAGAGACCCGTTCTGCCTGAGCTACCACTGCGCTAGCCATCTATCATCCAGCGGCTCACACGACAGCGCCGCCGCGGCCTTAAAGTCCGGATACCCACTTATGTACCCCAGCCACTCCCTGCACCCGTTATCCCCCTCTACACCCTCGTTCCCGGGACACCCGTTATACTCGTATGGCTTCATGCTTCCCAATGATTCCCAGACGCACGTTTGCAACTGGGTTTCCATGAACGGTCCGTGCGACAAGCGGTTCTCATCCTCGGAGGAGCTTTTGAGCCATTTGCGGACTCACACTGCGTTCGCTGAGAAGCTGGTTATGGGATATCCCAACTCTTTAACCATGGCTTGTCACATGCCAGGAGCCCCGCTGGCGCTCAGGACCCCTCATCACGCGTTTGGGCTCGGCCCGCGCTATCATCCGTACTCCAAAAGCCCGTTACCGACGGGCAGCATGCCGGTGCCGGTTCCCACCACCACGGGCCCGTTTTACTCTCCATACACTCTTTATGGACAGAGACTGACCACTGTGTCTGGGCTCGGATATCAATGAGAAACTGTTTTTTTTATGTTTTTGTTCGCCTCAGGACTAACAAGTGGACCATTATTTATTAAAGTTAGCTTTAAAGCGAATGAAATAAAACAAGACTCACATGGCTTTATTTAAACTGTAACGGATGTAATTCTCTCATAAGAAACAAGCCACACTGTGTAATGTCTTATAGCCAAAATTTGCATGTTTATTTCTAAATTTACTTGAATTATATTTTAAAGTTTGTGGGGGAGAAATGTTTTTACTGTGCAACTCAGGGAAAAACGACAGCAATTAAAGAATAACTCGATTCGTTGTCTATTTGAGTTTGGAATGCATTGGATAAACACTAAAAACAAGATTTTATATGTGGCGTTTGGCTCAATTTGTAATCTGCATCACATTATGTTGACCTTGCAATAAATATAGCCTTCAATAATAATAATAATAATATTATATATATATATATATATATATATATGTAGTACAATTAATCAACAAATGCATGTCACAAACATAATTTTGCATTCTTGAACAGTTATTCTACATTTCAGATATTTCAAAAATGTATTTGATTTATGTGTGCAAGTTTGAACCTTTTTCCTCTTAAAATACTTACATTTTTATTGCCCACAGCATTTGGAGTTTATGAGCCTGGCTTTTTTTGCATTAATTTTTACACGCGCTAAATAAATCAGGTCCTAAAGAAAAATTATTCCAAGATGTAAAATAAATATAATAGGTATACATTTTATATAAAAAGAAAAAAAAGGTATAAAATGTTTTTTTGTGGCCTTGTTAAAAGAAATAAAAATGAATTAAAAACAGGAACGTGCTAAGAAGGGATTTATCATCAGAGCTTCTCCAAAACACGATAAAAAAAAGCAATTAAGCAAACCTATTGGTAATAATTTATAATTAGTAAGTCGCAAATAAATATTTATATAAACACTGAACACATCTGCAATTCATGCACATGCAATTAAATATATAAAACAGCATATGAATCTATTTTACAGTTTATAAAACTACTGTTCTATTGATGCTGATAAACATCAATAGTTTTGTTTGGTTTGTTTTCGACATTATAAAAAAATCGTAATAAAGCATCCATCAATTTATTTCTCCAGAAGAGCATCAAACTGTTCCTCTAACACCAATTTGTCTGTGAATATCAGAAGAAATGTCAAATTTATTTAGTGGTTCATATTAGAAAGTCTTTATAATCAATAATTCATGGACAACCACAGGTTAGTGTTTCATGTCAATAATATAGCAAACAAACTGATGCAAATATAAAAGTCATCAGAATTATGAAATGACACATAAGGAAGTAGGTTGCATAATATAATGCAGTGCTATTATGTAGTTTATGTGATATGAATGTATACATAGACACAATGTAGAAATTCATATTCAGGCAAGGCATTTATCTGCAGAAATAATTTAATTTAAATTGAAAGCATTTTAATTAGAAACCTACATCAAAAACATTAAATAAACCAAGTGTGTCCAAACCTCTGACTGATAGTGTAGATTAGTGTTATACGTTTCATTAATTAATTAGTAATATTTCATAATTTGTTAATAATTCCCAGCAGGGAATGTTGATTGTTTTTAATTACACTATTATAAAAACTTTTCACATTCAGTCTAAAATTAAAATGGAAAGATATTCTGGAAACAAAGAGTCACATAAATTCAGTTAAAGAGGTTTATTTTAGGACCTATAACATCAGCATAAAAGAGAAGATGAAGTTATGGTTTTGTCTCTGCTATTGAACCAAATTAAGACTGCTTTGTCTAGAATAAGACATACGTGTATATGCAAGAAATGTTCTTGTTCTTTCTTTGCAAAAAAAAAACACAAAAGCACAAAAGGCTAAATGGAGCAAATGAATTGCAGATATGGGCATTTTTTGGCCACACCACATTTTTTGTTTTTGTGCATTTTTGCAATTTTTTGGCTCAAACCTCTGCATTACCATGTGTACTGCGGTGTGCAAACTTAAAACACAGTTTCTTTAAATATTCATCATGAGAGACTCCGAGAGTCGCAGCGCTGGACCGTATGCATGTTTTAGTTACAAACCAAACCCACAGCTTCCCTGGAGTTGAGCTGGCAGTCCAACGTACGACTCGCTCGCTTTTAGTCTCTCGCTGATCCTATATGAAGACTTGACCACCGACTGACCACACGCTCATATATTAGTAACACAAAACAACAACAATCACTCTTGTGCTTCAACCCGTCTGAACAATCAATCTTTCAGTACATTTTCCCTCCTGTATTCTGCTCAAACCTCGTAATCATTACATTTTTGTCTTGTTTTCCAGGAAAACATCTAAAAACCTATAAAAAAAAAAGACATTTATTTAACTGAGATGTAAAATAGTGAAAGATATTAAGACTCAGAAGACAATATCTTCTATGTTTATTATTCTTATTCCAAACCTCACTACATTTTTTTTTTTTAAAACTTGATTTACGTAATCAAGGAAAATATGAATAGTTCAACCAGAAATGAAAAGTAGCCAAAAATATCCTCACCTGAAGGCCATCCGAGATGTAGATCAGTTTGTTTCTTCCACAGATTTGGAGAAATGCAGCACTGCATCACTGTCTCATCAATGGATGCTCTGTAGTGAATGGGTGCCGTCAGAATTAGAGTCCAAACAACTGATAAAAACATCACAATAATCCACACCACTCCAGTCCAGTTAACATCTTGTAAAGTGACAAGCTTTAAATTTAAAAATCATTAATGATGGATTTGTTTCTTACAACTCTTTCCTTAAACAGTCGCTTCCGGCTAAAATATGAGTCCATAATCTATAATAACGCTTCCTCCAGTGAAAAAGTCCATCTTCTGTTGTCTCTCACATCAAAATCCAGCCACATATTTGTTTAGAGCTGTTTTGGCTTGTAAACGGTGCCTGATCTGTGCAGATTTTTCTCCTAATTCAGACCAGAACACTTTTTCGCATTATTATTGATTATGGACTCATATTTTAGCCGGAAGTGACGGTTTGATGTAAAAACGTCTTATTTGTTTCTTACAAACATCCAGCTTTTGTCTTCTCCAGATGTTAACTGATGGACTGGAGTGGTGTGGATTATTGTGATGTTTTTATCAGCTGTTTGGACTCTCATTCTGACGGCACCCATTCACTGCAGAGCATCCATTGATGAGCATGTGATGAAATGCTACATCTCTCCAAATCTGATGAAGAAACAAACTCATCCTAATTAGGGCTGTGCGATATGACGATATATATCGGATGGACGAAATAAAAAGTCTATCGTTTCATATTATGCTCTATCGTTTATTTCGTGGTGTCGCAAAATACATTGTTTACGGTAATACTTTTTCATCATTTGGATGACTGCGATCTTTACACGCCACCACGGGGCGTGAAGGGGAGACAGAAGCAGGTGGCTCCGAGCAGGAGCACGATCAGCCAGGACAAAACTAGGAGCTCGTTCCTAAACGAGGGACTACATCTGTAGCATGGACACGCGTTTTAAGCACTGCAGTTTTAAAACAACCGATTTTAAGCCATTGAAACACAAACAAGAGAGCTATGCGTGCGCCGTCTCTGTTTCAGTGAGAGAGGACCGCGCATTTTTTTTGCCGCTTTATTGGACTTGAACGATTACATAAGCACAACTATATGCATAAGAATCCCCGTCTTTGCAAGTATCCTCATAAACACAGTGATTTAGGTCTGAAGAGAGAATAAACAGCTGAAAAAAAACGCATAGCATATGTAACAGTATATTGTATCCGGCCTTCGGTCTTAAAGGGGAAGCTGTCCAATATTCGTCCTGTCTGCCATTATAATCAAACAACAGTGAGAGAAAATCTCTCACTGCTCTTGACTATATCACTTCTGTAACTTTAATAAGAATAAATTAAATAATAATAATAATAATGATATATTTATATATAGCCTATGTATAGAATCTATACATAATGCACGTGTTAATTTTATCTAATTAACACAATAAAGACTAATTAATTTACACAATGTATGTAGCGTTTCTTATTTATGTAGGTTTTTGCCCTATTGCTTGCAATTAGTTTCTTATCCTTATTTAATCACTGACTGTTTATCTTCAGTGAACTTGAGGGGTTTTTTTCTCTCTTTTTAGGCTTCACTATATTGTTGGGATTTCTTCCAATTTTTTTTTGCATCCAATAGCGTTTACTGTCTAACATTAATTCACATCAATACACATTACACAATACACACACACACACAAAAAAGTTTTATATTGTATTTTTTATATTGTATTATATTTCTATTAGTTTGATATTGACATTGGTGACAAGGATTATGAAAATTATATGGTATCAAAGATTTAATATCATTAAAAAAAAATTAAGAAAAAAATAACTATATCGTGATATATATCGTTATTGTGATATAGAATTAGTTATATCGTGATATAAGATTTTGGTCATATCGCCCACCCCTAATCCTAATCATGGATGGCCTGAAGGAGAGTATACATTTTCATTTTTGGCTGAACTACTCCTTTAATTCAATCTTGTTTAAAAGACATTTACTGGAAAACGAGACAAAGATACCGATTAGGATGAGCTGTGTTTGGTGTAAATCACCAAACATACACAAACAGACAAAACGAAACACTCTCGCACATATCAGAAGAGTCAAAGCCTGTCTTCCATTAATAATCTTGTCGTCAACACAAATAACGCAGACGATACACAGACGATCGCTCACTCTGAAGGCCTGTTTACAGAATCATTACAGCTGCGCTTCTGTGTCCCACAAAATACACTGCGTTGCTATCCGGTTGCTAAAGAGTTCTGACCAAGTTTGTCAGGTTTAAATGAAAAATCCCAGATTTGAAGCTTCTAATTTGAAGTGTAATTCATGTCTGTTTAATACAATAGAAATAGTGATGTTTAACTCATCAGAACAGTCTGGAAGGAAATGTGCAAAGCTACACGGTTGTTTTAAAGCCTCTGAAGCATTAAACACAGGTGATTAATGACGGGCCGCTTTCTCCCAGTCTGCAGAGACTGAAAATTAGCCACAGACTGGATACAAATACACAAACACACACACACTCGAACACGTACACACATGGAAACTCTTACAGGAACACATGTGCAGTGAGTAAGATAAATGAAGTCTCAACAAGCGCTCCACAAACACATGCAGGCCTCCGCCACAGACACACACACACACACCGTAATTTAGAGAGTATTTAAACGCCAGCGCCGGGATGTTCGTGCTTCGGGTCGAAACTGCAGTCCAAGTTCTCCCCGCTGAGGTGTTTAAATCAGCTCTGGCATCGCATCTCAAAGCGTTTCTCAGGGCTGTTTTCGACAGTCCCTTCAAAGACAGCACAGGAATATTTCACACAGATGTCTGTTCTCCAGCTCAGATTGATGCGCTGTCCTTCTCAAACGCTTGCATGTGTGTCTTAGCAGAACTCTTCAAGACATTCCTCTCAGGCTAAACGGAACAATTTCATCCTCTCAGATTCATTTCAAATCAACATCACTCCTTTTTACATTTAAGCATCTTATGCTTCACCGAGGCTGCATTTATTTGATCAAAAATATAGTAAAAATAGTGGAATATTATTATGATTTCAAATAGCTGTTTTCTATGTGAATGTATGCTAAAGTGTAATTTATTTCTGTGATCAAAGCTGGATTTTCAGCATCATTACTCCAGTCTTCAGTGTCACATGATCTTCAGAAATCATTCTAATATGCTGATTTGAAGCTCAAGAAACATTTCTGATTAATATCAATGTTGAAAACAGTTGTGCTGCTCAATATTTTTGTGGAAACTGTGATACAGTTTATTTTTCTGGATTCACAGATGAATAGAAAGTTAATAAGAATAATTTATTTGAAATAGAAATCTACTCAAACTAACTTTGCACAAAAAATCAAAATGCTTTTCTCTTTTATTCTAGTCAAATACCTAAATATACATTGAACAAGATTTATTTACTTGAGAAGCAAAATAGTGCAAGATATTAAGACTCTTCAGACAATATATTTTTCTTTAAAATTTTAATTGGTTAACTTAGAAATTAAGTTTTCTCTACAATTGTTATATTTCTCTTTAGGGCACATAGAAAATGTGTTTGGTAATTTATTATCTTATGCTAGAAACCATCAAAGACAATCGTTGTCTTCATTGTTACTTCTTCACACTTCAAAAACTGTCAGAGAACATTCAAGTTCCATCAGGATTAACCAGAAATGCAGTTACTAAGATGTTCTGAATGTTTGTAGCACATTGCTGTGTTCTGGATGGTTCTGTCCTCATCCTCTCACCGTACGATGAACACAGAGACATCAGAACCACTGAGGACATGTGAAAACTACAGGAGACGAGGCTCTGCTGCAATAAGACATCAATGACAGCCGCATGAATCTTCTGCAGCGCCGCCTTCCACATAAACACGAAATATGGCATCATAAAAACAAATATAGCAGAGCGCTGCCATATCTGACCTCTGCTCTGAATAGCCTGCATGTCAAAGCACAAATATTGTTTCAGTATCACTCATTTATGAGCACAGCATGTGCTGGAGATCTGAACACCGTCACCTGAAGACGTCAGAGGAAAAACGATTAATGTTACGCTTCAAACTGAAACCTCACGCAGGAGCTCTTAAAAAACACATTACTGGATGATTTTTGACTGGATGTGTATTTTATGGTTCATAGCTGTATTCGTAATTCAATTGTACAATGTTAAAAACTACAGACATCAACAAAAGTGCTCATCACCAGCATAAAAATAGGTTTCACGATGCAAAGACTTTCATCAAGAGGCCAAACCTCTGTCAATTTAACACAACACTAAAGTTTGCAATAAACAAGTGTTATTATTAACTAAAACACTAGATATAAAAAACATCTAAGTTGTAAATAAAACATCTGAGTATGTTTTACAAGAAAATACTATTACAGTTTTTCTACTTAAAAAAAAACATGTTTAATTCAATGTGTTACTTTATTTATATGTGAAATTTACTAGCAATTTCTGAGTGAAATTAGTTTTTTTCAGTGTATTAAAAATATTTTGTATTAACTGAAATAAAGCTGAATATATAAATATTAGATGAAAACTTAAATTTAAAACCTGAATCTTAGAATTACTTATTTGGCAACTAGCTTACAAAAAAAAACTAAAACTGAAATGACAAAATAAAATAAAAAATAGAAATGTTTACTCAAAAAAAAAAAAAAAAAACTATTTTGTGCTAACTGAATTAAGCTGAAATAAAAACAAAATAGATGGAAAAAATAAAATACAAATAATTACTGAAAAACCTAAATGGAAATTAGAAATGTTGTTTTGGCAATTACCTGAAATAAAATAAGATTAAATTACTAATACTGAAATAAAAAATATTTCATAATTAAAATACGAAAAGTACATATAAAAATGACTAAAGCTTAAGCTAAAATTAAAATGAAAGCTAATTAAAAATATGAATAAATAGTACTATAGTATATAAATAATACTAAAATAAAATTGCAATAAACTTAAAACTGACGAACACTCCAAAGCATATTAAAAAATACTAATAAACTATATACTAATGGGACTTCTTTGAATACCAAATCAATACAAATTATTAAGTTGATTAATATTTTTTATTTATAAAAACTAAAATATTTGACTATAAAATTGCATGCCCTTTCAATTATACAATATTTTGCAGTAAATAATAAAAGTAGCCTAACTGATACCTTTTACTTACAAAAATATCTTCAGAATATTTTACACAATTTAATGTATTGCTAGTACATCCAATTTTATTTGGAGCGCCATGCAATCAATTATCTTTGGGTCCCTCGTGAAAACTGTTCATGCACCACTTCAGACAGAAAAATAATTAAACTAATTGAACAAATGCAGATGTTTTGTTCTGCCTCCTCATTATTATCTGATCAGGTATTTAAGTTTGGCAGAAAACCGCTGTGAGTTCACTTCCTGCCTGCGCTATCAGTCTAATATCAAACCTGATGTCTGGGAATCAGCGGGAGTCGAAACACCAACAGCAGACCTGGTCTGAGATCAGAGGAACGCATTGATGACGGTGTTGAGTTGCACACATGCACAACTCAGCAGAAACAGCTTAACACCTCTGCTCAATGCCGCCTTTATACGGGCAGAAATCACGGCTCCAGCGACTTAATTACGAATACCAGCCTTCAAATGCTGCCCAATTACCGCTTTCATTGGGCTGATGGATGCCAGCAGGGCTCTCGGCTCTGGACCCGCTCTCAGCCCATAAGTCACTCTGACACACGGCTCTGAAGTCCATCCAGAGGAGAAGTCCATAAAAACCTTCAAGCGTTCGACTGCGGCATTAATGCCGTCACACGCTTTCAGAGGAACCTGAGATGTGATCGATCACATGACACGCCATCCAGATCTTCCCATCATGCTTTCTGATCTCTGCTGTATTACTCGATTCCTGACGGGTTGCTATAGCAGCTGTCATGAGGATTGATTGACAGGAGCATCATTTAAACAGTAAAGAACAGGTGCTCTGACAGTCGGTCACATGATACTTATGATTTAGATTTAAAAAAATCCACTATAGAAGTCTCTTCTGCTCATAAAAGCTGCTGATCAAAAATACAGTAAAATAAAATGACTTGGCATATTCAAAATGTCATAATACAATGAATCATTACAATTTAGAATAACTGACATTTGAATCTTTTGAGAGGTGTGGCTGTCAAATGGATATTTTTGTTTACTTTTTGAGCAATTTTAGTACTGCTTTGGGTTGTTAATTTATGTGCAATGTAAACTAAAGTTTGTAATTTCACAGAAATGTGACTTGAAAAATCATGGAAGTGAATAGACTTCATTAAAAAAGGAAGTATATTTTTTTCTGGCTACAATGTTATATTTATAATAAATATTTTTATTTTATTTTATGAAAGAAGTCTCTTCTGATCACCAAGGCTGTATTTATTTGATAAAAAAATACAGGAAAAAACAGTAATATTTTGAAATATTATTACAACTTAAAATAACTGTTATTTATTTGAATATATTGTCAAATGTAATTTATTTCTGTGAACAAATCTGAATTTTCAGCATCATTACTCCAGTCAATATGCTAAATTTACAATTCATTTTTCAGGATTCTTCGATAAAAAAAAGAAAGAAAAAAAAAAGAACAGCTTTTATTCAAAATATAAATCTTTTGTAATATTATAAATGCCACTTTTGATTAATGTATGCATCCTTGCTGAATAAAAGTATGAATTTCTTTAAAAAATATATATATATATATGTGTGTGTGTGTGTTTAGGTTTTGCTTCTGCATCAACAGAATTTCTGCAGTATAAAGCACCTATATGGTTAAAAAATGCAAACGGTGCAAGAAAAAAAACGTCAACATCACAGTTCATCATATACAGTAAATACAGAAAATAAGACCAACCACAAAGCAGTTTTAAATATTACAATGAAATATCACTATCGGGTTTAAACAGAAAATTCTCTCAAAGTCAACAGGAGATTTACAGCGTTAGGACATGTCAGCAAACTCAACACTTAAAAACATTTCAGGCTGCTTTTCTCCAAATATATTTGACTTTACTTTTCTTGAATCTAAAGTTTCAGAAAGCACACTTTGGAAATGAAATGTTCTACAAAATCAAGTTTTAGTGCACATTAATTTATAATGAAAATAAAACTGGATTATGGATGGTGTGCTATATTTCTGCCTCTGGTGATTTATTTCTGAAAACAAACTCCTGCAAGTCATCATGACCTGCAGACTGTGCTTCAGACTCATGCATTACAGTATAAGAGCGCCACCTGCTGGTGAATATCATGAACTACAGCCTCTCCAAACAGTGATGATACTGCAAAATCACATTAAATCCTGCAATCTTTCTTTATTAATATCAGTTACAATATCATGTTCGGACTAAATATTCTCAAAGATGACAGCAAATAAACTGCTATCCTGTAATGCGTTGATTAAATGGTCTTTAGTTTGGATATGCTGTTATGAAACCACACCTCTTCTACATTAAACAAATATTTGAAACAGTCACTAACCAAACAGCTTTGATTTATATGCCAAAATAAATCACTCAGCTTCAAGGTTGCCTATGACTAACAGAATACATAAAAGCTCTATAAACATGCACAAGTTGAATAGAGTCAGTGGAATTAAAAACATGATCCTTCATAGGAGAGATCTAGCCATGTTTTAGATATATATTTTAATACCATTTCTATGCCTGACAATAAAAACACATTAATATTATATATTTAAAAAAAGTTTTAAATTAAAAAAAATTAACAATAGAAATTATATAGATATAGTAGATGACATGTATATAGTAGATAATATTGTTTATATTTTAATGTTTAAAAATGTAAACAATTAATTTTTATATATAAATATCTAAATTAAAGATAATAATAATAATAGTAATACATTATATATACATATAAATAATAGTAGATAAATTAAATCATACTAAAAGTATTATTAATGATATAATAAATTATTTTAATTATAAATATAGAGAAAAATAATCTTAAGTTTGCAAAACACTTAACAGCACTTCATGGAATTATTTAGTTTGGTGCACTTCGTGGAATAACTGACTGTCTATTCATTTTTCCAAGCATTTCAAACAAACGGATTATTGCGTCATGTTTAATATTGAACAAGCAAACAATCTCCACCCCCAATCTGAAGCCATTTTACAGAAGAAAGAGAACAACAGCAGCATTAGCAGAGAAGAAAGCAGACACCAATAACACTGATTCACAGTGAGTTACAGCTTTACATCTTTACTGGAGTTTAATACAAGATGCAAATTATCGCTCATAATCGCGCGGTTTGTTGTGCAGTCATGCATGTGTCGAATAATGAATTCAGGTTATTTTAGGATATTAATAAGCGCATGCATAATTTTTTTATAACGCAAATATGATTTAACATGTTTTATGAGCTGTCAAAGGCGCTTCAGTATTGCCTTGTTGTTGTACTCGTTTATTTGAGTACAAGCATCAATGGATACGGAGCAAGAAAATAACATTTCGAGATCGTTATAAATATATATAAACTAGTTAATTAAAATTACAATATCACACACTACAGCTGTCAATACATTAAACGCTTTAAATAATGTCAAATAATCAATAGACAGTCTCCATCATGTGCAAAGCAGCTAGTGTCATGTGATCTGGATGTCGCGCGTGTCGTAATTCTCCGAGTTTAAGCGCAACTACAAACCATTCTTAAGACAGAAATATGTGAATCTTTAAAATAGAGTCTTGTCTTAGGGAGTTTTGGCCGAAACACACACACACACACACAAATATTTTAGTATAACACCAACTTATTTTAGTCATAATGATTTATAACTGCAGATCATTGTCGAATACACCGCCTTAATCCTCATATTAATAGGGAATCAGACCGCAAACAGAATCTCAAAAATAATATTCCAACATGGAAGTATCATACCACGTAAACGTCTCCTAATTTAATTAAAAAAGCACATTAGTCACACAGAACTTGATATAATGCGCACATACAGTGTAGTTTACGGTAACCGCGTTCATATGTGTAGCTCGCGCTTACACATGTAAAGAGCTTCAGACGAAGAGCAGTAGTAATAATAATAATAATGTCATTTCATAACTTCTCCAAAGAAGCGCTTATAGGCTCAGCGACGCTGGGAGTGATTTTTATAACGGGATATTATGTGGGTGAGTGCCGAAGAAAGTAGTTTCTCTTTCCGGAAGTTTGTGTACTTTGATACAACATGCCGCAATTAAAGACCCAGCACCCAATTAATGTAGATATAAAAAAAATTAAAGGTCATTGAATGGACTGTTTACATTTCAGCTGAGCCAGTGAAAAATAAAAAATCAAGTGTTAACTTTTTTATTGTATTTTTTAATAAAAGCTTGGTGGGAAACTGTTCATTAAAACATTAACTATTTAGAGTTTCCACCTAAATAGCATTCAGAATATAAATAAGTTTAACAAAAATGTAATAAGTGCATTGTACCATTTTATAGATAGCCTTCCAAAAAGTTGGAAAGTTCAAAAACATCTCTTATGTGCAGAGTAATCAAAAGTGAAAGCATGGGGAGAAAAAACTAAACTAAAAGAAAGTAACTGTTGTGTTTTGGTTAAAATAAAATAAAATAAAACCTCACAATTTTATGTTGAAACCGCAAATAATAAATATTATAATTAATGATAATTGTACAAACAAATTGTATGTGGTATTGCACAAAATCCCTTCTCCAGGTGTCAGTGAAAACTGCTTAAGAATACAAAAATCACAATTTTATGTTGACATTGCAAATAGATAAATAATAATAATAATAATAATAATAATAATGGTAGTAAAAAAAATGCATGTGAATTAGAAAAAGTTTTAGTAAAATTAAACTGCTTATTTTAATGTTGAAATTGTAAATCAATAACAAAAACAAGTCAATTAATAAAAATAGAAAAATAAATAAATACTTGCACAAAATCCCACCTGCAGGTAAAAGATTAAAGTAAAGTGTTGTCTTAATAAATTTCCACTAGCGTACATAACAAAATGAATGTCTTTCTCTGATTTGTTCTTTGTAAAGGCAAACGCAAATCTAAATTGTTCAGAATGTCGTCGGGTAAAAGTCACGTGGGAAGGAAAGATGATCCAGTGATGCAGTACCTCCTCAATCACTCGCTGAGGGAACATCCAGTCCTCAAAAAACTACGCCAGGTTTGTATTTCTCTTCATAATGACGTCTGTGGCTTTCATATGGATAATAACAATAAAATACAAAGGAAATGTAAAGGTATCAAGACTAGTATCACTTCTAATAAATGCCTAAGAATAATTTGTTTGCTTTTGTAATTCCCCAAATGGGAACATTTGTCTTGTGTTGTACAGTGACTGTGTTTAACAACTTAATTTCAGTAATTGTGTTTAATTATTTCTAATAATTGTTTTCATCTGTAGAAAACCATGGAGCACAAGCTGAACACGATCATGGTGGCCTGTGAGCAGTCGCAGTTCATGGCCAATCTAGCCAGTTTAATCAAGGTCAAGAAAGCCATTGAAATTGGTATGGAGCTTCATAATACACCGCACAAATATTCTGTCCATCACTCGACGTGTCTGAGCAATCTGTGTTTAGGTGTTTATACGGGATATAACGCGTTGAGTATCGCGCTCACCCTGCCTGAAGACGGGAAACTGATCGCGTGTGACATCAGTGAGGAATACATCAACATCGGCAGACCTTTCTGGAGACTGGTGAGACACACTCTATTTACATCTCTATTTCTGCTCTTATTGTGCAAGAAGCAACTTTGCTTTTCTTTCTTTTTCCATTTGTTGAATGTTTTGTATAACAGAACTTCATTAGTAGTCCACTTTACTGTTCATGAACTCACTATACAAAGCCTTTTGCAACATTAAAACCCCTTTTCATATTTACTATAATGAAATTTTCAAGTAGGAAGTGGAAACCTGGATTTTCTACAATCACATAAATCTGTCCTTATCCGAGACCATAAACCTTCAGCACTGCCTTTATAGGTTAATATTTAAACCTGAGGCTTGGTAAATGAATAACGATGTTTAACCCCAGTTTGCCCCAGCGGATGAATTTAATATTCATATAAATTGCTTTGGATGTTTGCTAATTGACAGTTTACAGATTTAAATATTCTCATTGAATCACTGTCTGCACTGCATTAGGTTGTTATATGAATAAACAAATATATTATGAAGTTTTGGGATCTCTAAATTCACTGAACTTCTGTGTGATCAGCCTCACCGCTTTAAGCAATCAGGCTCGATTATTTCCTGTGGATTCGACATTATGTAAACATTATAATCATGTATTTAATAATCTTCCTCTCATGTGCTGAAATCTTCAGGCCTGTGTTGAGGACAAAATAGACGTGCGTGTGAAGCCAGCACTGCAAACTCTTGGTAAGATCTGGATTATTCAAGCATTGTGAACTTATTTATATCCAAATAACCTTTAGACTACAGTCCCATCAGTTTTTTGACCCCCCATGTCTGACACAGCTAAAAATAAAATGTCAATGTAATATCATTGAGATACTATTATATTTATTATAAATGTATTACAGTTTTTATTTTAATTTTAGTTAAATGGTTTAAAGTTTTAGAAAATTTGTTGTATGTTTCTCACTATTATTAGTTTTTTTCAATATATCTATAATTTTATTTTTTTATTTTAGTACATCACGTTAAAATAAATGAAAATGAGAAATATTGGCTTGGCAACTAGATGAAATAAAATAGATTTACATTTTTATATATATATATATATATATATTTCAGTCAACATTCATTTTAGTTCAAGTAATGAAATTGTTTTTATGGTCTTATTTTATTTATTTTTTATTCATGGAAATAAACTGTATGTGCATTTAAATTTTTATAAAGTGACATTAATGTGAACTTGATATTCATCATAATTTCACACATAATTTACCTTTGGCATGAGTCATAAAATAATTACACTATTTGGAGTATTTACATAGAAAAGTGCAAAAAATATTTGTTTAAAATATACATTGATGTACATTCGGGTCTCATCTGATGTGAGATTTGCTTTGAACAGTGATGTCCTGACATCTGGAAGTCTAAAGAGTTTTTTACATTTAATATTAAAACAAATTAATTCATATTAAATATGAAATGTGTTGAGGATGTTAAGATGAACATGTCAGAGTGTTTCGACCTTATGTGTTATTAGATGAGCTTCTAGCCGCTGGTGAAGCAGAGACGTTTGATTTTGTCTTCATCGACGCTGACAAAGTCAACTACGAGAACTACTATGAGAAATCCCTGCAGCTGGTCAGGAAAGGAGGAATAATCGCTATAGATAACGTGAGTGATCATGTCTGGTCACACTCATGTTTCTACAATAACTTTCTGCTTTTAACTCAGAGATGCATTCCTGAGCACTGTTCCATCAAAACTGAATGAACTAAATTAAGCTCATGCTGCCCTTTAACGTACAATGAGTGCAGACAGTGAGCAGCAGCTGTCAAGAGTTTCAACATAAACAAACACTATAGAAGCATCATAAGCACATGCACTACAGCCTCTCACAGTCAAATTAAAGTCAAAAAAATATTATTTGTGCATATTCAAACATGCCATGACATATTTGGTTACCAAACATGCAGAATGGACAGTGGTATTGCCAACGACCTGCTTCCACCACAGAATATAAAACTTTTTGTCTCAAAATTCAGACTTTTTTATCTCACAAATCTACTTTTTTTCTTGCAATTCTGAGAATTCAGATAAACTCAAAATTTCAGGAGAAAAAAAAAAAATTTTTACATTCAGTGGTGTTCTGCATCAATGTCGTTTGATATATGATGTACATCGAACAGTTGTTTCTTTCGCTCTCCAAAGCTACATTTATTTGATCAAACATACTGTAAAAATGTGTAATATTATTAGAATTTAAAACAGCTGTTTTCTATGTGAATCTATGTTAAAATGTAATTTATTTCTGTGATGCGCAGCTGAATTTTCAGCATCATTACTGCAGTCTTCAGTGTCACATGATCTTCAGAAATCATTCTAATATACTGATTTGCTGCTCAAGAAACATTTCTGATTATTATCATTGTTGAAAAGTTTTTTTTACGGAAACCACAATACATTTATTTCTCAGTATTCTTTTTATAAGTATATAAAGTTCAAACGAACAACATTTATTTGAAAGAGAAATCTTTGGTAGCATCATAGATGCCTTTGCTGTCACTTTTGATCAATTTAAAGCATTCTTGATGAATGAAAGTATTAATTTCTTTCTGACCTCTAGGTGCTGTGGAGCGGTCGAGTGGTGAACCCAGAAGAAGGTGACATCGACTCCATCAGCATTGATCAACTGAACAAGAAGCTCCATCAAGACATCAGAATCCAACTGAGCATGTTAACAGTAGGAGACGGTCTGACATTAGCATTCAAAATCTGACTTTATAGAGATATACCACCATAACAGACTGAAGAAAAGCATTTGCAATCATTTATTTAGGCTGTTCAACTGAGAATATGAATATAATTGAAAGTTTTGTATTCAATTGTTCATGGTGCCAACTATTGATTGTTTCTGAAAATATATTTCAAATATGTATTTGTGGTATATTTTTTTCAATAAACAAAGTTACTGCACTGAAATCTGGAATATTTTAAATACGTGTTTTGAATATTTGGATGCTGTAAATCAAAGCAAGGCCGTAATCATGTCTTTTTTTTTGTTGAAGGAACAGTGAAGGAACTTCTAGTTGGAAAGTAATCATTTTAAACTATTTGCTAAAAATATTTTAAAATAGGCACACATGCACTTTTATTTGTATGTTAATAAGTCGAAACTTCAACAGTTTCTTGTCTCGTCTCATTCAGTTAGAAATGACATGAATCGCGTAAACGATAACATATTTTCAATTCAAAACAGACATATTTGAGAAAAAACGTTGAATACTTTGCATCACTGTAAGTTACATTACTGTCAGTCATGTAACATTCATATCTTAAAAGAGTTGTCAAATATTAAATATTTCACTACTTTCATCTTACCTCGCTCGCTTCCAACGTTTAACTGACGCTCCGCGCTGGAATTTGAAATTCGCGCTCTGCTTCTGTGAAGAGTAAACCACGCCCACTGTGACTTGATTGGTCATCTCAATCGTGTTGAGATTGACGAGCGCTGTTTAGACTACTCAAACAAACCAGCCTAAAAATATATATATATTTAAATCTTGTCATGGAGCGCAGTAAATATTTTGTGGAAAATTCACCCTAAAACATTACTGACCAATCCTAGCTCAGAAACCACTGCTCTCTGGCATATCACATAATTTTTGTTGTTGTTGCTTTTTTATTATTTATATGTTTATATATATATATAAATAATATATTTATTCATATATATATATATATATATTTATATATGACAGTTCATTTGCAAAAACAGATCTCTGTTTTTAACAATTTTCTAAAATCATGTATTTTCATTGTGCATTCCAATTAATCTCAATCAAACTGCAGTCAGGTTATTTTGATTAGGTAAAAAATAACTAACATAATACAGCTAACACAATAAAACAATAAAAACATGATAACTATGAAAAACATGATTTTTGGAAATAAAAAAACAGTTATGTTTTTGCACAAACTCTTCATATATTTATAACTATTAAAAACATTTTTTTAAATATAGTTAACAAAACAAAATAATTCCAGTTTTAGGACTTTATTGCAAAGGTCGACACACAGAGGGGCATGATTGTGAGGTTCAGCAGGGAAAGCCTCTCGTCTCCCTCATCCGTGTCTGTGTGAGTGTTTCTGGAGAGGTCAAGACAAAAAACCACAACATCTCACGCCGAAAGAACCCGTTTGAACACCATAAAGCCTGAATGCAGAGAGAGAAGGATGATAAAGCCGAACTACCACAACAAACAGCCGACAAAAGCATCCGGACATCACTAAACAGCAGCTAAACCGTGTGCAAATCATCATCTATTCAGAACAAGTCCAGGCCAAAATTACACTTACTCACCCTCATGTTGATCCAAACCAACATGTGGTTATTTTTAACATTTTTACACAGTCTTTTCCACACAAAAACTGTCTGTCAAGCTCCAAAAATGACGAAGTCATAAAATTATCAGAGTATTTTATGTTGCTCACATAAAGCTATTGTATGGTTTCAGAAGACTTTGTTTATAGTACGCAAAATAAGTATATTGTGTGCTTTTTTTGGAGTTTGACAGTCATGGTCACTGTTGTTGTATAGAAATGAGCTGCATAAACATTTAGGTTTTTCAAAATAAAGGTTTGCACCAACATTAGAATGAGTAAATAATAATATTTACATTTTTGGTTACCTATTACTCAGAAAATGACCTGGAAAGGAAAGCACATACAGATCGAAAGCGGCGGTTTGGAGAGAAATATTGACAGTAAAGGTAGTGCAGCAAATAAATAAGAGACGAGGCGCAGGTTTGGGTTCAGCGTTCGGTTTAAACTTGACGGCCGTCTGTCTGCGTCTGGAGATTTCTGACTCTTCCCTTCCAGATGATCCGGTGAGAAACACAACGCTCAGCTGGGTGTTACGCATCCAGCTCGAGTCCCAGACCCAGTTTGTGGCCTCCAGCGTTGATGTTCTTTCCATCGACCAGGGCAGAAAGAGTCAGCTTCACTCCTGGACACACACAGTGTACACACATCAGACGCAAGCAATGCATGGGTCAAACTCATGTCTGACTCACATTTCACACCAGAATTAGAAGTATTTTTCTATAAAATAAATACGTGATTCTTTTGATTTTGAGTGAAATATGACATGGTCATGGCTTCATTTTGTGAGATTCACGCAGATATTCATTTTTGCACTCATGTTCCAAGTTGTACAGAATAGGACAGAAATAGTCAGTATAAAAAAGCACTTCAGTTAGAATGCACTTATATACTAACCCTACTGCTTGTAAGAGAAGTAAAATAAAATAATTACAAAAATAATAATATTTTGAAACTAAACAAAAATTAAATTAAAATAATACTACAACAAAATAAAAACAAATCACTATTTTATACAAAACAGAAACAAAATTAATAAAATAGTAACAAAATAAAAAATGTATGCAATACAACAAATAAAAACAATAATAAAAAAAGGAAATATTTTATATAAAACAAAAAGTAAAACAAAAGAAACAAAATAAAATAAAAAAAAAAATAAAAACTAATATTTTATACAAAACAAAATAAACAAAAAAAAAAGAATAAAATTAAAAATGTACAATAAATTAAAAAAAATAATAAATAAAATAGGCAGAGGTTTACCTGTATGGAGTGATTCATATAACACTCACCTGGTCTGAGGGTCTGAGTGTAGCCGATCCCAACCAGGCTGGAATTATTCACTTTAGCCTGAAAGAAACACACCGATGCTGTTAAATGACTGATGCATCTCAGTGACACAAAGACACTCTTACAGTCAGGTTCAGGACTCGTCGTCTTACAAAACAGAGGTGACCGGTATGACCAATTTTACATCATGATAACAGTATATAATCACAAAATACAGTCATTTTGTGAAGATACATAAGATACATAACTATTATTGTTAAAGTCCCCTGTGGTGAAAATCAAGTTTTCTATGTTGTTTATTTGTCTATGTGGTGTTTTTAATATGCTTTTAGACAAACCAAGTGCCAATCCATTAATCAACACCATTGCTGAGTATTCTCTCCTTAAAACTGTAGTTTTCCAATGACAGTCACAGAAATGCGGTTTTTGCTACGTCACAAAATTCAATAACCAATCCTTAGCATATCATTAACTGTGCTGCAAAGCAGAGGGTCTAGTGCAGTGATGGGCAAACTTGGCCCTTCCAGGCCACTTTCCTGCAGAGATTTGGTCCAACCCTGATCAAACTCACCTGCCTGTAGTCTTGAAGATAATGATTAGCTGGTTCAGGTGTGTTTGATTAGGGTTGGAGCTAAACTCTGAAGGAAAGTGGGCTGGAAGGGCCGAGTTTGCCCACCCCTGGTCTAGTGAGAAGTTAATCCGGAACAGTTAACGTATATTTTTCTGTAGATGTTTCGTTAACTGTTAATATTTCCCCCTATTTTCACGATGTCATGTGCTGTTACCAGTTATTTATTTGTATTTGGAACCGCTAACTTGAATAATAACCCAGAGCAACAGTGTAAAAGTAGCCTGGAGTCAGACCCACCTCTCCTGCATTGACGTCCGCTCTTCACACGCGTATACTCGCGGGCGCGATTTGGAATCACAAACTTGGCTGCATTGAGTCTTCAAGGTATTTTGAGGACACAACATTGTCAAGTAAGTAAATTTAACGAATGTTACAGTATCCACTGTAGTTGTCCGCTAGTAAAAACATAGTTTTATCAGTCATTATCCGTGTACGAACCAGCGCTTACCTCACGAAGTTAGCCATAAGTCTCCTTGCATACGTTGAGCATACCAGCTTATTTCTCGTTCAAACACATATGGCTTAATTAAACCAATATTTCCACTTGCCATTGTATCGCGTTTACTACAGTTCAGTTAGTGCATCAGGAGGCCCTGGCTCATGGCTGGCTGGTGTGACTGAGCGGAGGCGGGGCTAATTTGCATATTCATAGATCCACGTATAGTAAATGAGGCAAGGGTGTAGAGTTACATTCAAGCTATTTTAAGGCATGAGAAAATTATTTTCACACGAAAAAACATTTAAATATGTCATTTTGATGATCAAAGATGAGGATAAATTTAAAGGATACAATTTTTGACTACAGGGGGACTTTAAAGTTACAAAAACCAAAAGGAAAATCTCCCAGAAGTAGAGTCACTGTAGTCTTTGTATGGTGAAACTGAGCAAATTGTGAAATATGACACAGGAGTGACAGAAACGCAGACACCAGCAGAGGACAGCAGGATTATACTCATTAACAATGAGAAAGCTGTAAATGACCTACAGCATATGTCAGATGCATCAATAAAAACTTCATTGTTCTCATTATAATAAATAAAGCTGTCTACACAATAAGTGGCATCTGTGACACTCATCTCTCCCGTCATACTGTGAGTCGTCCAGCTTATATGAGGTGTATCACAGTGAAACTCACACTAATGGAGGAGCTGGAGTCCAGCATGTATTTGGCGGCGATGCCGAAGCGTGTGCTGTTGTTGCCGGCGGTCCAGGCCAGATTCACCGCCGTCTCCAGATCAGGGTTCACTTTCTGATAGATGGAGCCGCCAAACTCTGTCCCATCATTCCTGCCACACAAACAGAGAGATGATCGTTCCTCGTGTTCCTCACGCAGCTCTGTCACGGTTAAACGTCAGATTATTGAGGACGGCACCAGCGGTGGAGATCTACAGTGTCTACAGAGAACATTCTGAACTAGAAACACACGGGTCATCGAGTATTAATACATTTACAATCAACACAGGCACTGTGCAAGTGAATAAATAAACAATAATTAATTCATTACAATTATTACATCACTGTTATGATAATAATTAACAAGAATAGTTGTTATTAACTATAAATAACAATCATAAAGAATAGTATATAATTAATAAAAATATATTTACTAAATAATAATAATTGTATATACAGTGTCCTCCACTAATATTGGCACCCTTGGTAAATATGAGCAAAGGCAGCTGTGAAAATAAATCTGCATTGTTTATCCTTTTTATCTTTTACTCAAAAAATTCACAAAATTCCAAACATTGAGTAAAACAAGATGATCATTGTGAAATAAATGTTCCTATTTCATGTTGGCCACAATTATTGCACCCAATTATTGCAACGTCCTTTTCCCAGCACAACACTGAGTTTTCTCCTATAAGCTGAAGAGTTTGGAGAACACCTGATAAGAGATCAGAGACCATTTCTTCATCACGATCCTTCAGTTAGCTCCAACGCTTCTTCTCTTCAGTTCACCTCACTCATTAGGGTTCAGGTCAGAGGACGGCACCAGCGGTGTTTATTTTGATGTTTGTTTTGGATCTACAGTGATTTCTACAGTCAGGTTTTGAACTGTTGGTATTTGATAGAATCTGAACTGCAGAAACACAGAAAAACAGGCCCACAACATTAAAGTCATCGAGTACTTTTTATTAATACGTTTCATTGACAATAGAAGCCACATTTGAAAGTCGTGTCTGACAACAACTGGAGTTTGTTTTTGGATGAGTGAGGACAGTTTTCTTGAAACCCTCCCGCACTGTGCAAGTGAATAAATAAACAATAATTAATTCATTACAATTATTACATCACTCTTTTCTGTTATGATAATAATTAATTTTTCTCATTGTGATGGATGATTAAGGGAATTTGGTCTTTGTGTTCCTCATATTTATAATTCTGTGGAACAGAAAGTCATGGCTGACAATTTCATGCTCCTAGTCACCCTGGTGTGCTAAAAAATGTAAATATGAATGGGAATATACTTAAATATTTTACTCATAAGAATTTAAGGGGTGCCAATAAATTGTGGCCAACATTCATGGAGAAAAACAGTTATTTATATGAGATTTTCTCCCCATTCAATTGTTTTACTTAAATGAAGGTTAGAATTTTGTGAATTTTTTGAGTGAAAGATCAAAAGGATAAAAATGCAGATTTATTTTCACAGCCGCCTTTGCTCATATTTATCAAGGGTGCCAATATTAGTGGAGGGCACTGTACCATAATACCATAATAATTGTTATTAATTATAAATAAAAACAATAACAGTTGTCATTTATAATAATAATAATTTAATATTTTTTGTTATTTTTAATATTATGATAAAAATATTTATTAATTATAAAAACATAATAAACATTTATTATTTATACATTTATATTTATAATAATAACTACAAAAATAATTGTTGATTATAAATTATAAATAGTTATAAATTATAATATTAAACTAAAAAAAAATACTAATAACTGCTATGTATTAATCATAAGTAACAATAATATTAATAGTTAGTAGTAGTAATAGTATCATCAGTTAATAAATAGTTATTTTAAATAATAATTGTAATATACTGTCATTATAAATAATATCTTTTTTTATTATTTTAAATATTTAATATCAAATAAATAAATTATATTTTCTAATTAATAATGACAATTGTTTATTTACCATAATCAAAAATACTACTACAATAACAATAATTTGTAGTAGTAGTATTACTAGTATCATTACTGTTGATAAATAATGATTACTTTTACTAATTAATAAATAATTGTTGTTTATTAATTATAAATAATATTATGTAAAACAATAATTTTATAATAATTAGAAAATAACAATAACAATACTACTACTACTAATACTACTACTGCTAAATATTTTATTTTATATTAAATAATTATATGAATAAATAATAAATAAATAATATTAATAATATTATGATAAACAATATTTAAATAATAATTAGAAAATAATAACAATACTACTACAACTAAATATTTTATATTATATTAAATAATTACATTAATAAATAACTAAATAATGATTGACTGCTAAAGCAGCGCAGATGGTGCATCTCTTACACATTAGTGTGCAGCTGGAAGTCTCCAGTTTTGTATCCGATTGCGAAGTTGCTGCGAGCCATTTTGGACTTGGCGGTGTCAAAGGTCATCTGGTATCCGGCGAGCCAGCCCTCGTATCCCAGCACCGCCGCGCCGTGGATGGCAGGACCGGCGAAGTCAAAATCCACATCACAGCCCACGTTCACATATTCACGCTTATAGGCCGTCTTCACCTTACCACTCTTCTTACTGTTAACATAACACAAATAAACCTCAGAGATCAGCTCATCTCAAGCACGTGGCGTTTACAGTAAATCATCCTACCCAGTGTTTGGGGAGAAGGTCGTGTCAAAGGTCAGCTTCAGTCCTTTGGTGATCTGAGAAACACAAAAAATAACGAAAGACAAAATATATTACTCACCAATAACTGAGAATATTCATTTCTGTTTTCACAAGCAAACTGTCACTATAGTTTAAACAAACATTAATTCATTATAAATAACATTTAGTTTACTTATTATTAATAATAATAATAAATTATTATTTATAAATTATATAAAAATATATATTAATAAATAAATTATAAATAAATATAAAAACATTTTATTATTATTATTAATGACTATATATTTAATATATCTATAATATATTTAATATTTAATAATATTTAAATAAGAAATAAATAATGGATTGCTGAGGCACCCCAGATGGTAACATTAAATGTAATTTTAATGTGAAATGGGTTTAATTTTCTAATCATTTTGAAAGGGTTAAAAAGTTAAATAATCCATTAAGAGGTTAAAACTTCTGCAAAGAGTGAATTTCTGATGAAGAAATAAGATTTTAGCACCGAGTGTAACTATAAAAACATAAACACTACCAGACAAAAGTTTGGAATAATTATGATCTTTTAAAAATGTTTTTGAAAAGTGATTTGTGCATTTACTTGAGTAAAAACATTGATAATAATCAGAAATGTTTCTTGAGCAGCAAATCAGTATATTAGAATGATTTCTGAAGATCATGTGACACTGAAGACTGGAGTAATGATGCTGAAAATACAGCTTTGATCACAGAAATAAATTACAGTTTAACAGATATTCACATAGAAAACAGCTGTTTTAAATTGTAAAACTATTTCACAATTTTACAGTTTTTACTGTATTTTTATTTACCAGTACTTTGACTGGTAATGTGTATTAAAACCTACTGTATAAATATTCTTAAATTCTCAGGTCAGGACATCACTATATAGGTTCTCTATGACAGGAATCATAATGAAGTTATTTTGTGAGGTATGTGTATCTGCACCTGGTCCTCCACGGTGATCTCGGTGCCCAGCGTGTTGTCCGTGTTCCACTTCTCAGTGAAGGTCAGTCCGTACTCGGCCCATTTATACTTGGTCTCCAGGTTCCCGCTGACCTTGTTTGAGTCCATGTTAGACGTGCCACATGTTTTAAACTCCTGACAGTCAAAAACAGAGGCATTATTATATTATACAACAGCCTGCATGCCATCTGAGCAAAGTCATTTAGAGGAAGAGCAAGTCATTACGTTCAGATGTTTGCTCTCAAAAGGGTTTCTGCAGGTTTGATGAAGTAAATTTAAGATGTTTCAAAGAACCATTTTTTTTTTAAATTAAAGAATAAATTAAAGGAAGCACAATACATTAATATGTTCTCAAATGTAATCCCAACTTCCATTCAGTGTTATTTTAGTATATTTTACTATTATAGTTTTTATTAATATATTTTGAATGAGTTTTTATTTTATATCATCTTTTTCATTTAAATTTTTGTTAAAAAAATAATTGTGTGTGTATATACAGTATATGTCTTTTTGTCAGTTTCATTCATTATTTTAAAATATGCTTATATAGTTTTTATTTTTTTATTATTATTATTTTTATTTATAGTTTATTTACTTATTTTGTTCAAAGTCAAACTAAATTAAAATGAGAAATGTTGCCTTGGTAACTATCTGAAATAGATATTTTCTATACTTTCATTTTATTTCAGTTTAGTTTATTTTTTTATTCAAGTTTATTTTATTTCAAGTTACGGTTTTATGTAAAACCATTAAAAATCTTTATAAACCATATAAAAATAAAAAATAAAAGTTTATAAAAACAGTTTATAAACCAGACTTGATTTGTTTATTTTGCATCTCCAGTAAATGTACCTTGACGTAAGGATGTTTAGATATTTGTACTGGAAACAAGACAAAAAATCTTTTGCAGTTCATGCAACATTTAATGCTATGACTTCACAAACTGAATGACTTTCTGCTCTGATTTAAGACTTATGGAAGGGTGAATTAAGACTTAAGACCTGAAACAGAAACCCTTAAATAACGTACATGGATGAACTGTGCACAGAACATGTGAATTAAGAAAGTAATACAGAAAGCACGCACCACTCCGTTAGCAGACTTGGTTTTGACATCAAGCTTCACCGTCCCAAAACCTTCAGCATTCAGAAACACACACGTGTAAATATAACACAATCAGCATGTTTGAAACGAGTGTTTTCTGCAGAGCTGAGGGAGAGAAGCGTGTTACCGTAGCCCTTGTTGAAGATGTCCTTTGCAGCCTTTCCCAGGTCTGCGAACGCTGGAGGAACAGCCATTATATCTGCAAACACAATGAAGAGCAGTGATTGTAATGATCTGTGTAACCGCAGGCTCAAGGTAAGTGATCTTTAGAGTTCTTCACTATTACTCAAGCTGGGGGTTAGTCATGTGATCAAACCTCTGACACAGAGTCTTAAAGTCATTCCTCAAATCAAGGGATCAGACAGAAGACGAATGATAATATCCGTGTGTGTGTGTGTCGTTCTACAGTACATCAGGTGTGGTCAGAGTAAACACACACACAGTCTCAGTACAGAACAAACCCTGTACGCTGAGCACAGAACAAACAGAACACCTGAACAAACTACTGCAGCAACACACACTGTGCATACAATGCTGAATACTGATCCCACAATGCAATGCATCCAATTGTTTCTCCCATTTCAAATGTGATAAATGAAACAAAACTTCATTTTAATGTTATTATAATTTGTTAGAATTATACAATTTTATTATAATTTTATATATATAAAAAAATTATAAAGAAAACATGCACAGTACACACAATTAAAAAACTTGACAAAATTACTGCTTGAAAATTATCAGTGATTTCTAACTGTTCCAAAATAAACGATTAAAATATATTTTATTAAACAATAAATATTTTTCATGTAAATGTATGCTATTACATAAAATAACACTAGAGAACAACTTCTGCTGTCATTCATTTTCTGACAATTAATTAATTTCACATTTATAATAATATTTAGAATAATTATTATTATTATTATTATCAACTCATTTGGCAAAGTCCAACATTTAATTTATATTCTAAATTTATTTTTAATATTAACTCATTTAAAATAAGACTTTTACATTTATGTAGATGCATATCATTTATAAGTTAATATTTATAAGTTACATAAAACAAGAGGACAATATTCAAACCTGTAAAATCTGTGTAAATATTTTCGACATCTTACGTCATATTTTAAATTTATAATAATTAAAAAAAACTAAAATTATAATATTATAATAATTGATAACAATAACAATTATTAATAACAATACAAAAATATATAACAATAATAATAACATTATTATAATAACTATTAAAAACAGGCAAAGTCTGTTGCAGACATGTTAAATGCACAACAATACAGCAGGAAAATAATAATTTGTAGTACTGAAATTTTATTTCTAAAACCTAAAAGACAAACAATAATCTGCAAATAATAAGAGATTAATTTAATCGCGAAGTTCAGTGTTATAGAGACAAATATTTGCATGAATCTTGTTCGTGTGTAATCTGACATCTGTCAGCGGAACGGGATCAATCTGAAAGTTCATTAGAAACTCAGCTCACATCAGCAGACGCAGACACAGAACAGTTTAAAGGGTTTAAAGCGCACTAACCGGAGAATGCGGGTCGAAGCTGTGCAGCAGAACCGGGTCACGGAGCACCGGCGACAGATGAAGGAGACTCGACGCTAAACGCTAATGCTAACACAGCAGAATCAGGACCCCTAAGAGCTGCCCTGAATAATGCCTGACTGAAATTATGTGTTCAGCAGCTCCGACTGCTGGATAACGTGTATTTTGTTAAGAGTACATACAAATTCATTTCTGTATTGATAACCGGACATTTAGATTAATTTAGCATGGCTCAAATCTTTATACTCTAAATGTATTATTTAGATTGGATTATTATTATTATTATTATTACATGGTTGCAGCTAAGGAATAAATCAAGTTTAGCAGATGTTTCCTAACAACATCAAAAGCAGGGACCCCCAGTGGACAGCAACGGAGAGCTAGGGAAGGTAAGTAAGTAGTAAATAAATACAATTTGATGACATGTATTTATATTGTACATTTTTATATACTACTACTACTACTACTACTAATAATAATAATAATTAAATAAATAAAATAATGCTTATTTTTATACATTAAATATATAGCTGCCTTTTACATTTTAGAATGGGGTGATCAGGATCCAAAAACTAGCCATTATGATCATTTTTATCATTATTATTACTATTAACAAAAAGGCTTGGACAGAAACTCCTCTTATCTCATTTCAGTTTAATCTGTCAATTTTATTGATGATTGCAGATAAATGATGAGCATCCAAACGAATCCAGATCATCCAAAATCCCCTCAGTATCCAATCAAACACAATATTCACTCAAATCTGCAAAAATACATGTCCAGGCTTAACAAAAGTCCATAAGAGCCTGAATGGCATTTTCAAGCTCAATGAACATGAAATTATGAAATTATACAGATGCCGAGCAGGTATTAAACTCTACTGCTGTTAGAAGTGTTATGAGGAGTATGGAGTGTCTGAAAACCATCTGAAAATGAAATGCATCAATTATTTGTCGAATCAGAAGATGAAAACTAGTTAAAATGTATTTTGTAGTTTGTTTGCTCAGTATAACATACTGCATACAAGATGAAATGTTCAGAGGAGTTCTGAGCAATGAACACAATAATATCTCAATTCCTTATGATTCTGTACATCTCCATCAAACACGCATGAGGTCAGTCAATTCTCTGTGCTCAAAGAGATCTATAAATACACTCAATTAAAATCCTAATGACCTAACACAGAAAACCTCATCAAAAACACCCTTTACTCCATTTAAACAGCAGAAATAAGACGAGCACGGCCAGATTCTCCTCTTCTGCTTTCAGCACGTGTTTTAACATCACTTACATACTGTTTTTGTAAACGTTCAAGAAGTAACTACTATAATACCCTCATGACCATCATATACAGTCAATCTGAAATAAATCTGGACATCGATGAAAATCAAACGTTCGTATAAAGATAAAGTCACATATTAAAGGTCATTGGCAACTGGAATGATGCTGCTAAAAATGCCTCGTCTTCATTCCAGAGTTTGGCGAGATTTGCTTTTCAATATACATTAAAAATGGGAAAAACGTACCATGACAAAAAGCGTGAATCTCACAAAAGCTGTCAGGGTCATACTTCAATCAAAACTTCTTAAAAAAGAAGAAATTTTAAAATTGAAAAATATTTAAACATCAATTGTTTTAGTTTTAATGTATGCAATTATAATATTTTTGCATTATACCATATATATTATATTATATACTATATTATATTTTGACAAACACATTTTTTTGTTTATATATATATATATATATGCTGTTATTTTTACGAATTACAAAATAATAATAATAATAAAAGGAATATGAGTTTGTCAGGAAAACATCATAACATCACGTGTGTGTGTGTGTGTGTGTGTGTGTGTGTATGTATATATATATATATATAGAGAGAGAGAGAGAGATGTGCATGTGTGTGTGTGTATATATAAACATCTGTGAAATGATATTTTGTGAGATTCACTGAAATGCAGGGGACAATTTTAAGACTTAAACACAGTATTTTCATTTTGTCATCTCATATAGACACTAATACTGCTAAAATAAAGTCTGCACTATGAAAATAGCAACAATAATGGCATTAAGACCAAAATGCAACAATCATAATTCAATTAAAACCATACAGTTTCACACAAAGCCTTTTAAAAGAACAGTAAAAGGTTTCATATTGCTTCAAAGGTTGATCGTGTCAGTATCTTTACAACGCTAATAATCTGAACTGTGTTTGGGAGAAACAAGAAATTTACAACGTCAAGTATCTACAGGATTATTATGAAACTAGGTGAAATGAATACTGACTGTCAAGCAAACCATTTTAAGAGCTTTCCCAGTCAACGGGGAAAGCAAGAATTTCATAGTTCCAGTTTAGTAGTTTTAGTTTCTGACATGAGATAAAATAAGCCAGCATGGGGCACAGAAATCCCTTTAAAGACAACA
This sequence comes from Schizothorax lantsangensis, assembly GCA_027422415.1. Classification (NCBI taxonomy): domain Eukaryota; kingdom Metazoa; phylum Chordata; class Actinopteri; order Cypriniformes; family Cyprinidae; genus Schizothorax; species Schizothorax lantsangensis. The sequence continues at coordinate 30,532,446 of CM049860.1, read as the reverse complement.
GCTACTAGAGGAAACCTGTGTGTGTGTGTGTGTGTGTGTGTGTGTGTGTGAGAGTGTGTGAGAGAGAGAGAGAGTGTGTGTGTGTGTGTGTGTGTGTGTGTGAGAGAGTGAGTGAGTGAGTGAGTGAGTGTGAGAGAGAGAGAGAGAGAGAGAGAGAGAGAGTGTCTGTGTGTGTGCGTGTGTGTGTGTGTGAGTGTGTGTGAGAGAGTGAGTGAGTGAGTGAGTGTGAGAGAGAGAGAGAGAGAGAGAGAGTGTCTGTGTGTGTGCGTGTGTGAGTGTGTGTGAGAGAGTGAGTGAGTGAGTGAGTGAGTGTGAGAGAGAGAGAGAGAGAGAGAGAGAGAGAGAGAGAGTGTCTGTGTGTGTGCGTGTGTGTGTGTGTGTGTGTGTGAGTGTGTGTGAGAGAGTGAGTGAGTGAGTGAGTGAGTGTGAGAGAGAGAGAGAGAGAGAGAGAGAGAGAGAGTGTCTGTGTGTGTGTGTGTGAGAGTGAGTGAGTGAGTGAGTGAGTGAGTGAGTGAGTGAGTGTGAGAGAGAGAGAGAGAGAGAGAGAGAGAGAGAGAGAGAGTGTCTGTGTGTGTGTGTGTGTGTGTGTGTGTGTGTGTGTGTGTGTGTGTGTGTGTGTGTGTGTGTGTGTGTGTGTTGATCGAGAGGTTTTGGCCTCCTCTATATCATGGCATCTGAAGAATCAGCAGCGTCCGTTGGGAATCAGCCGATGAGGCGTCTGAGGATGGCGGGCCGAGTGAACGGCCAGCAGTACTCGTTTGGAACAGGTCCTTTAACATTGCACTCGAAGAAAGAGAACATGGGGAACCATATGCGCGCGCGGCGGCTCTGCTGGTAGGCGTGAGTGTTGGCCAGCGTGTGGTAGTACAGGAAGAGTCTGGTGGTGATGTAGAAGGCGATGAAGACGTCGATGGAGTAGTGCTCGTGTGCCGCCAGGATAAAGAAGATGCCAAAGAGGTTGAGGACCCAGGAGAGCGTGTGGATGAAGTTCCAGCTGCGTGGCGTGTCTATGGACAGAGAGGAGGATCTCAAACACAATGCTCCTCACAAAACCACAGAAATCAGTAGCTATTAGGGATGTCATCGATTCGGTTCAATTCGATGCATTGACGATGCACTGCATCCTCAATTTTAAATTTTACTTCACATGTATACAATTTTGTCAATAAATAAAAGCAGTCAGATATCTGAACTGAACACAGCAGCAAGATTAATTTTTAATGAGCTGAAAAGAATGCACGTCACACCTCTGTTTATCAATTTGCACTGGCTACCAATAGCTGCTCGCATAAAATTCAAAGCATTAATGTTTGCCTACAAAACCACCTCTGTCTCTGCACCCCTTTACCTAAATTCATTACTTCAGACTTATGTGCCTCTAGAAGCTTGTGTTCTGCAAGTGAACGTCGCTTTATCGTTCATCCCAAAGAGACACAAAATCACTTTCACAGACTTTTAAATTAAATGTTCCCTCCTGGTGTTATGACCTGCACAACTCAATCCCAGCAGCTCCTTAACCATCTTCAGGAATCTCTTCAATCTTTATTTGTCCCTCTAACTCTAGCACTCTCTATTCTAATTCTATTCTTAATTTTTTTTTTTAAAAAAAAAAAAAAACTTGGCCCTTTTAGACTTGCAATCTATTCATTTGCTTGTTTTCTTAAAAAAAACTAACAAAAAAAAAAACACTTGCTTTTCTAATCTTTTTGTATTCGTTCTATTTGGTTTCTTTTTATTTATTATACAATTAACAAAAGCAAAAAAGGCCTCTAACACTAGCTTACTCTGTTCTATCTTTTTTCTTTTTATTTATTTTACAATAAAAAAAGCCTTGCTACGTGTTCCGTGTTAAGCTAACCAAGACTTGTCATAGCACTTGTATATCATGTTGTTGCTCTTTTGTTGGTTTTGATTGCTTCTATTGTCCTCATTTGTAAGTCGCTTTGGATAAAAGCATCTGCTAAATGACTAAATGAAAATGTAAATGAACCTGACGTGGTTTCTCAAGTTAGTGGTATTACCCCGTGCATATTTTATTTGTGCGTGACATGATTTACACACAGCGTGTGTCTTCTCCAGGTCGTGCTTACCAGGTTGTTCATAAAAGACAAAATGTCCCCAGTTGTCGGCAAGTAGTTGGAGCATTTTTAATTACTCGCACTCGTGTCTCGCTATAATCGGTTATGGTCTATTACTGAACCGATACCAAATCGTCCTCGTCTGCATCGCAGTGCATTGTAGAAATGATTAATTTCGACACCCCTAGTAGCTATGCTTCCATCCACCTATTTTTATGCACATTTTGGGATATCGCCTAAAAATAAAAATAAAAAAAACACATGGTGGATGGAAATGCCAAGATGCGCATAAATTCTAAAACAGCGCATGAAAAATTTGTGCGCTCAACTAAGTAGGATACATTTATTATCCGGTAAGAAAACGTGCATAAACTGTGATGGAAACACTTTTAACGAATAAATTCCTTAATGCGTATCAAAAAAGACGTGACTTTGCTATGGGACAGCATAGAACTGGACCAAGCAACGGACCGATCTCATTCACAGCATCTGTAATGCTAGTTTTGTCATTCTAAAATGCTTGAGTAAAGTCTCGTCAAAGTGCTTCTTTATAATTAACTCCCAGAACTGCGTTCCTAAACAGCAGGCTCTGAAACTAAGATAACATGACTGTTTTCGTCTGCGTGCTCTGAAGCTCGTAATTATTGTATACAAAAAATATTATATACAGTACAGCGCCTTCTACTATGCTGCAGCAAATTACATTTTTCTTCATGATATTTAGCGCAAGTTAATCAGGAAGTGACGAATTTGTTCTCTTCAACTCACTGGATGGAAAAGTTGAATTGGTAACTTTGGATGGAAACATAGCTATTGTGTGTGAACTTACACTCAGTGACGAAGAAGTTGAGCATGGTGAGGACGACGGTGTGTCCGCTGAACATGTAATCTCCACACGTCTGCACTCCGGTCAGAGTCATGCCAAAACCACTCCATATGGCCACGGCACGCTGCAGCTTCGCCCACATGTCACCGTATATCTGACACGGACAGAAATACAGAGAGAGACGGCTTATTATGACAAAGAGTTCATTTTTAATAGAGGTTGCAGTTAATAATGTGAGAAGTCAAATAGCACACAAATAAGAAAAAGTCTTTTATCTATAATTTTAGGTATAAATGGAATGATGAACAATATGTTTAACCAACATTTTTCACATTTTATATAGGTCATACTTTATTTTAAAAATCACAAGAAAAAAATAAATATTAACTTTAAATGAAAGTGTAAAATATTAAACATTATGGCAATTATGGTTGTTTTGGTTTTAATTTGAAGCAGTTTAAAATAAAAATCATTTTAATACAGGTTTTTTTATGATAGATAGATAGATAGATAGGTTTTAATTTAAGCCGTTTTAAAAGTTGAGAACGTTTAGAATTACATAATAATAATAAATAATAAATTAGGATAAATGTGTCATGAAAACAATATAATGCAAAAAAATTGTTTATGCAACAAAAATGTTATGTATACACACATGCTTTTAATTTAAGCTGTTTGAAATAAAAATAAATTTTAGTACCATATTTATTTCTCATTAGAATAAGTATTCAGAAAATTTATAATGACAAAATAATAATAATAATAATAATAATAATAAAGGGGACCTCATAATGCCAAAAAAAATTATTTATGCAAAAAAATATATATATATAGTGCTAGATTATTGCAGGGGGTTCATGAGTTTTTAACGCTAATAATTAATTAAATAAATAAATATCTAAAAATTTAAATAAATAATAATCTTACTATTAAGACCATTAACACTTACAAAAGGATGCAGCATTTTATTTGTTTACCTGTATGTCAAGTGACAATTAAGTGACATCAGCAAACTATGAACATGCAAATGTGTTGTTAAATGATTAAAATATTAATATTATTTTTACTTATACCTAATATTAATAAAAATGTCAAGGGGAATCAAAGTAAATATTTTAGGACCAAACATAATTGTGATGAGGCATAGGAACGTTCACTGGAGAAGGAAAACGCTTCTGGGATCTGCTTCTCCATGAAGGACATGCAATGCAATCTCATCGTTATGCAGCCTATCTTTCAGTACAGTCTTCATGTAGTTTACTGGGTTATGGATCAGAGAGAGAGAGTGTGTGTGTGTGTGTGTGTGTGTGTGTGTGTGAGAGATGATGTCCGCACCTTCCCTGTGCACTGCAGGTGTTGACCCGGGACAGAGAGAGACGTCACAAACATAGTGATGCAGCGCAGCATAAAGACCGTCCCCATGAGATTACACAACCGCCTCAACAGGATCGACCTGACAGAAACACAGGGTCAGGGATAAAAGCCTTCTTGATGACCTGACCTTTGCTTTCTGTGAGCGTCAGATGAAGAGATGCTGCTGCTGTCGGTGTCCAAACCTAATATTCTCAACACACATTCCTGCTACTATTGGGCATGTTTTACTGGCTGTGCATATTATTCTACAGGAGAAAAATGTTTGTCTTCATAATCTTTCATTGAAATATAATAATTCCCTCCACCTCTGAAATGACTTTCATTGCACTACTGTTGGAAATGTTTTGTTTGGCCCAGGAAAAACACACCCTTACTGTTATTTATGCCAAAAGAGACATATAATTATTTCAAGATTCCTGAAAATTGTGTACGAGATGTCACATTTTGGTGTCTTGTCTATGTGCAGGATTTTAGTATTTTATGCAATAAATTACATGCAACAGCTTTAAAAATATTTGCATGCATGCATGCATATATTTTTTAAGTATATATTGTGTATATATGCATGCATATATTATAAATATGTGCATATGTTTGTTACCTGTGTTTATGAAGCAGCAGAACTAGCAGCCAAACAGAACAGAGGATCACGCCACAGGCCTCAGCCATCGCAAACGCCCAGGGGATTCTGGGTACACTGAAGGGAGAAGAGAAGCAGGTGAAAGGTCATAAAGAGAGACAGCAAGCAAAACATAATCCTCCTCCAAACAGATGGTGATTTATGCTGTTATTTTATGATGTTTTCATGCTCATCTTCAGCTGTGAACGCTAACCACGTCCTGTGGTGCATGATGGAGAAAATTATCATCATCTGCAAACCTCTAATGGGTACAGCTCACCATCAGAGCGGTTTACTTTATTTCTGCTGCCAGAAACCCCAATCATCGGCAAGCCAAAAATGTCAAAAATGAGTCATGAGTTTTAGGGGTGCTGGAGCACAACTCAAACCTGAAATCATCATATTTCTTAGGCTTTTGATGATATTCCTATCAACATTAATGTATTTTCTCTGAAATGGCTTAAAAATTAGATTTTAATGCAATTAGAGCAAGCATTCCCAAACATTGATTGATGTAAACTTTTTATTAAAAAGTAAAAAAATCTTAAAAGATATTTAAAAGTTAATCATTTAACAACACTTTCGCATGTAAACGGTTCTCTAATGACAGCTAATGGTCACGTAACATGATGCAAGTAAGAAGTTTTAGCAGTTATTTTGATTTGATTTTAAAAACAATTATTTTAATTTTAAATTTGAATGTTTTAATTAATTATTAGCTTTTCATCCAATCACCAACCCCACTTTGGGAAACCTTCATGTGCAAGTCGATTCAAAAAGTTTAATGCAAGAACCGTTTAAACCGAATTAAAGCAGAATCCTAATGGAAATGTAAAACTGTAAGTGACTGATCTGGACTGCGTTTCCCAGAAGCCTCGTGAGCTGATCACAGAGAACAGTGGCGCAAATTGGCTTATGATTCTTTCGGGAAATACAGCCTTGAGTCTTATGCAAGTAATAGAAATAGCGCTAGTCATGTGAAGCAGAAATGCGTGACAATATTGGAGAAAACAGGCAATTATAAATATGTTTTATCAAGACCAAGTGCATTTTTCTTATTTCAAGATGGCAGACCATGTTTTCTGTAATTTAGAGATTCAAGAAAGCCAAATAATTATACTGCCTGCCTTTTAGAACACGCTTTGCATTAGAAAAATTCCTATAATGTCTTAAAATGGTTCACATGTGCAGTTCACGACCATCTGATGGACACTGTTCACAAAAATGGAAATGCTAGCTGAAATCGCTAACTGCAATGAGATTGGCTGGCTTTATGCAACTTTTGGATAATGTGATCTTGCAGTCAGGTTACTTTAAAGAACTTAATACTTCATCAAGGATGCATTAAATTGATTCAAAGTGACAGTAAAGACCTTTATAATGTCACAAAAATGTATTTTTCAAATAAATTCTGTTCTTTTGAACTTTCTATTCATCTGTGAATCCTGAAAAATAAAATGCATCACAGTTTCCACAGAAATATTGGGCAGCACAACTGTTTTCAAGATTGATAATAATCAGAAATGTTTCTTAAAATGTTCCTTCTGAAGGATCAGGTGACACTGGAATAATGATGCTGAAAATTCAGCTTTGATCACAGAAATAAATCACATTTTAACAGATATTCACACAGAAAGCAGCTATTTTAAATAGTAATAATTTCACAATTTTCCAGTTTTTACTGTATTTTTTTTCATCACCTGTCCAGGAAGATGTCCGGCAGCGGCGGGTACGTTCTCATGTCTGGCACTCGCTCGTGGACGATCACCATGACGAAGGACGTGAAGCCGAAGACGAAGACCACGTAGACGGAGCTGATGATGGTCTTCCAGTACTCGGGGTCCAGTCTCCGCGGCTGCTGCTTGTGTTTGCCGTTGTTGTACTGATGATACTGATCGCTGCTCAAAGTGTCCAACACGGCGTCGCAATCCCGCGCAGATTCACCGTTACACAGCCAGTCCACTCCACCTGAAACACACAAACTATTTCTGGATCACTTTGCATATGTTAAATAATTAAGTAAACAGAGAACAAGACATTTAAAGAAAAATGACCTTGAATGAAATAAAGCTGAATGCTTTTGTCATTTTATCAACCAAATTCATCTGAAACAGCTAAAGTTGCTAATAATGAACAATATTTTCTTCAATCCAATTGGAATTAATTTATTTACAACTTATTTTACTCAAATTGAGAACGAACTTTGTAAATACCATAAAAGTTGTTTGTATAATTTGTGTTCTTATATGGCTTCAGAAGACATATATAATGCATAAATAACATGAACTGCTTTATATAATACCTTGGTAGTATTTTTGGTATCTTTTATGGAGTTTGACATGTGTTTAGCACTAATGGTTAAATGATTGTGCTGTACTTTAGCTGTCTGTATAGTAAAGCGCTTGAAACTCCACTTAAAGTCATCCTATCTTCTGTAAATGCCGTCTAAAAACAGATTTACAGATCTGACTTTACTTTGCGTATTTTAAACAAATAAGAAGGTAAATAGCAAATAGGATACTTAAATGTCAGAAAATGACCTTCACTGAAATTAAATAAAATACTGCACTATTGAAATTGTCACTCTGGTATCATTTTATCAACCAAATTCATCTTGTTTTACAGTTAAAAGTTGCTGATATTTTCTTCAATCCTATCAGAATAAATTTATTTACTACATATTTCACTCAAAACTGGAATTGAACTTGGAAAAGTACCATTAACAGTTTATAACTTGGAAAAGTACCATATGTATGTTTATGTATGGCTTCAGAAGACTTGGAACGTAGTGCTTAAGTCATATGGACTGCTTTTTATAATATATTTTTTTGGGTCTTTTTTGGAGCTTGACATATTTTTAAATTAAATTATTGTGCTGTGCTTTATATGTTTATATAGTAAAACCACTGAAAGTCCACTTAACATCTATTAAATGTATCTTGTTCTACAGTCTTTATATCATTTGTGTATGGCTTCAGAAGACTTGGAATATAGTGCATAAATCATATGGACTGCTTTTTATAATACCTGTAAGTTATTTTGTGTGTCTTTTTGGAGCTTGACATTAAAATGATTGTGTTGTGCTTCAGCTGTCTGTAGAGTAAAGCACTTGAAAGTCCACTTGAAGTCATCCTCTCTAAAACAAACGCTTCCTAAAAATTTGGATTTTACCATTACACAAGTACAGTCCATTCCGCCTGCACAACATAAAACACACAAAACTGGGAAGAAAAACAGGAACAGAAAGAGCACCTGTGCTGTTCTGAGGCGAGTGTCCATCGTAGGACAGACCGAGCTCCTCCAACACATCTGCGTTCTGCTTCTGCAGCTTCCTGAGAGAAACCATCAGCCGTTTAATGTCTCCCAGGACCTTGAGCTCCAGCGGAGGAGAGCGCAGGTCGTACTCGCTCAGTGTCAGCAGGCTGGTTCCATCCAGACGGTGTTTGTTGCACAGCAGGTCCACGTAATCACAGAAGCCCTCTTCACGCAGCCAGCGGCCCACGTGCTTCGGGGTCCAGTGCCGGACGCTACCGGCCATGTCTCGCTCACGCATCCTCTCACAGGAGCTGAAGACAGGAACACAAACACTAAGAGGGCCGTAGGAACAACTTTTGTGTCATACACAGTAAGATTTGTAATGTTTTTAAAGAATTATCTTCTGCTCACCAAGCCTGCATTTATTTAATCTAAAATACTGCAAAATCAGTAATATTGTGAAATATTTTTACTATTTAAAATAACTGCTTTCTATTTTAATATACTGTAGATTAAAATGTAGCTGATTGCTGTGATCAAAGCTGAATTTTCAGCATCATTACTTCAGTCTTCAGTGTCACATGTTCTTCAATGTCACATGATCTTCAGAAATCATTCTAATATGCTGATTTGCTGTTCAAGAAACATTTTGTAAATTATTATTATCAATATTTAAAAAATATATTTTTTCAGGATTCTTTGACGAACAGAAAGATCCAAAGATCAGCATTAATCTGAAATAAAAAGTTTTTGTAACATTATCCATTATACCATTCAAAAGCTTGGAAAAATATATAATTTTTTTTTTGGGAGGGGGAGAAATTATAGAAATTAATACTTTTATTTAAATGCTGTTCTTCTGCGAAAGAAACCTGAAATCAAAATGCATTTAATTCAAGAGCAAAAAAGATACAGACTAAAGCAGCACTTTTTATAGAGAGTTGTTAGGTTGTGGGTTGTGGGTTGCAAAGAGATATCAGCTTCTGCATTTCATCTGACTAAATGCTGTTAACACTTCTGAACATTTTGGGAGGAGTAAAATTCACATATGTGGCTTTCATTTCAAAGAAAACCTCCTCCCTGAAATTACAAAATCATGAAGTGACCATTAAACAGCCCCCATGTTATTTTTCAGAAAAAGTTGTCTAGTAGATTGTGTTTCACACACAAAAATGGAACAGAAATAATACATTGATTCACTGCGCTAGTCAATGTATCGATACCAGAATTTTTATTTATCTGAAAAAATGGTATCGTTGCATCCCTACTTTTAACAATACAGACTGTGTGAAAGCAGCTTTGGGGGAAGTCGTGGTCTAATGGTTAGAGAGTTGGACTCGTAACCCAAAGGTTGTGGGTTGTGGGTTGCAGGGATTGTAGGTGGGGGGAGTGAATGTACAGTAATAAATAAATAAACTATATGAAAAACAGTATTGATTCTCTTACAGAAACACCTTCAATAAACCAACATAAAATTATCATTAGGAAAACGACTGAGCCCCTTGTGCAGAGCCCTTGCTTCCACAGCAACAGCAATATAACAGCTGTGCTGAACCGTAAAATAATAATAATTCAATAATATAAGTTTACCACACGCTCCGCTGCTCCCCGGGCGCCGCAGCAGAAATGGCTGCCCACTGCTCCGGGTGTGTATTCACAGTGTGTGTGTGTGTGTTCACTGCTGTGTGTGTGCACTTTGGATGGGTTAATTGCAGAGCCCAAATTCCGAGTATGGGTCACCATACTTGGCCGTATGTCACGTCACTTTACAGTATTAAATAGGAAAATAGTGTGTCAATAATGCAAAAATAAAAAAATAAAATGTTTCTTGAGCAGCAAATCAGCATATTAGAATGATTTCTGAAGATCATGTGACACTGAAGACTGAAAATTCAGCTTTGATTACAGAAATAAATTACATTTTAAAATATATTCAAATAGAAAAGAGTTATTTTAAATGGTAAAAATATTTCACAATATTACTGTTTTTGCTGTATTTTGAATCGAATAAATGCAGGCTTGGTGAGCAGAAGAGACTTCTTTATAAACATTAAAAATCTTACTGTTCAAAAACTTTTGACTGGTAGCTATTCTTCATCCTTGCACCACCTGCTTCTTCATACTTCTGAGTTGCACATCACATCCAGATGTAAACTAGCACATATTCTGAAACTCGAGTAAAACAGGCCACATTCACAGCATAAGATCTCTTGATTGTGCACTACTACAGATCTGAAGCACTGAACCCCAGCTGTGCTTCTTGGCTTGAGCTTTGATTATCTGGCCAGTAATCAACTCGTTCATTAAGGATCAGTCTGAGTAAGCAGTATGTTTTAGACGTGAAAAAATGCACAAGATGAAAATCAAATCACAAAGTGCAGCCACAAGTGCCAATTGCTGGCGTCCGATGAACTGTGTGGCGAAAACGATGAAAAATGCCAAATTTGAAAGAGTAGATGCTGTGGATGCAATTGTTTTGAGAATAAATTGCAACACACAGCTGAATACTTCCTGAAGTCTGATAGTTATTGCCCCTGCTAGCACTGAAACTCATTACATTTTGCAAGATTTCTTCATACATTCCTCTGCTGTTTATTAAGATTGGGTCATTTTACTGACTTGATGTCTGAAGCTTCACTCTTAAAAATAAAGATGCTTCACGATGACACAGAAGAACCTTTTTGTCTAAATGGTTCCATAAAGAACTTTTAACATCTGAAGAACCTTTCTGTTTCACAAAAGGTTCTTTGTGGTGAAAGAAGGTTCTTCAGATTATAAAAAGGTAAGGAAGAGATGGTTCTTTGAAGAACATTTGACTGAATGGTTCTTTGTGGAACCAAAAATGGTTCTTCTGTGGCATCGCTTGAAGAACCTTTTGAAGCACCTTTATTTTTAAGAGTGTTGTTTGGCCAAAAACAAGTCATTTCATTCATTTTGTTAGTTTATGCTGAGTTAAAATAAAATTGAACACATTCACATATGCAATCTTTGATCATATTCTGAATTATGAAATAGTTAGAATGCAGCCCGAGATAAATTATGATTAGATTCCATGTTGCTACTGTGTGTTCAGGTCCAAGTCATTGCGTTCATTTGTCACGTGAACAATTTCATGAAGATCAGACTTTGCACTGACAAATTATAGGTCAATTACTTAGTATGGAAGAAAAAATTTATTTGCTCATAAATGCAAAAGGAAAAAAATGTATAAAAAATATAATAATAATAAATTAAAATAATAAAGAAAGAAAGAAAAAAATATATATATAAATTTAGCAGACATTTTGAAAGCACTGATAAAGCAAAAATATTCCTACAGTCTTGGGAAAACTTATGTGATATATGTGGTAGTTTAATTTTAAGTGTGATTTCTAGACCTGTACAGTCATGTTAATTTATATATTTTAAAATGACAACACTGTACAAATAATTCCACCTACAAAGTTCACATGCTGCCTTAATTTTTTTTTATTAATCAAATTGGCTGTACAAGTCATTTCAACTTAAATTGCATTACATTTACTTAAAAAATGAAGTTGAAATTGGTTAATTATTTTAAATAGTTAAAGAAATACATTTCTTTAATAAAATAAATAATAATAATGAAAAATGTGACTTATTAATCACATAGTTTTTTACAGTGTTAAGGGCAATTCTTGTTATGCCAATATATATATAATTTTTTTATTCTGGTAGAAATAGCGAGTAAAATACTTGTTTACCCAGTAAAATAATGGATGACTGGAAAAGTTATGCAAATTCATTGTTTAAAAAGAATCCAGAAGAACATTCGTCTCTTAAAACTTCTGGAATCCTGGAACTTAATGGTCAGAAACTATGACTGTTGGCCTTCAAATATTGTTATGGACAAAAGGAGACAAATAGGTCAATAACCGCTGGCATAGAAAGACTTCAAAAGTTGGTCTGAATGCATCTTGTTCTGTTCTGAATCTCGGTTCTTTAGCTCTCAGAAAACACTCAGCGTGTCTGTCTTTTCCCTCTGGATGTCTGTTAACTCTGCTCCGAAGCAACAGATCCGTAATGCTTAGAAACACAACCACACTTGCACAAACTGTCAGAAGGCACAAGCACACGTTCCACCCAATATAATGTTTCATTTTAACACAACACAGGAACAGAAACAGGTCTTTTTTGCTGAAGTCTCACTCACAGATGAAACACAGAGCCGTTTGTGCTGGCAGCAGTGTAAGATGTGAGGAAACATCCTCTTTTCCTGATTGAAACAGCCACAGATCTACTGACACATCAGTAAAACACTGCTGCACGCCGGCGAACACTCACAGCTCAGCAGGACACGTGTTGACTGACCGTCTAACAGCTTTGCATCATCATGTGTCCTCAGTCTTATGACAGTGCAGTGACTTTATAGTCTTTTTCTCCCCAAATAAGAAGCTAAAATACAGCTTTAAGCACATGCAATACAGAGATGCATGTGAAATCACATCTGAATGTGCATGTCTGTATCAGACTTTACATAGTTTAAACAAATAAGTAAAGAGTAAACATCATATTTAAATGTCAGAAAATGACCTTCACTAAAATAAAGACAGTGACTGCACTATTGCAGTTTTATCAACCAAATTCATCTCGTTTCACATTCTAGAACAGGTAAAGTTGCTGATAATAAACATTATTTTTCAATCCCATCAGAATAAATGTATTTACTACTTATTTTACTCAAAATTGGAAAGGAATTTATAAAAGTATACCATAAAAGTAGATCATATATCAACTATATATCTCAAGACCAGATGAACTAGACTAGGTACACTGGCTACCTATTAAGTTCTGTATCAGTTACAAAATATTATTACTTGCCTATAAGGCCCTAAATGGTTTAGCTCCTGCGTACCTAACTAGTCTTCTATCACGCTCCAATCCATCACGCTCCCTAAGGTCGCAAAACTCTGGACTCTTGGTAGTACCTAGAATAGCAAAGTCCACTAAAGGAGGTAGAGCTTTTTCATAAAGGAGGTAATAGCCTTCCTGATAACGTTCGGGGTTCAGACACACTCTCTCTGTTTAAATCTAGATTAAAGACACATCTCTTTAGCCAAGCATTCACATAATGCATCTCATAATCTTGTACTGCAGTTATATCTGATCAAACGCACATTATTATTCTTTAGCTTTGGTTGAACAAATCATTTTTGCTTGGATGGAACAACAGCTACGCTAATTATGTCTCTATTTGTTTCTCTGTTTCTGCCACGGGATCAACATCTTTCACAAGCTTCAGTCTGGATCCAACCCTTAAATGATCTGAGATGACCAAACACCTGAGAAGAGATGATACCAACCCCTCAGAAGACCTCAGAGGATGCCAACCCTCAGACAACATACAGAATTAACTAATTTTGCCATAATTGACAATAAAGCAGACTTGACTTGACTTGATAAGTTAAATATATTAAGTTTCTACAATATATAAATATATTGTAGAAACTTAATTTCCTGTAAAGCTGCTTTGCAATGATTGTATCGTAAAAGGCGCTATACAAATAAACTTGAATTGAATTGAATCATATAATTTGTATGGCTCCAGGAAAATAATACATAAAAAAAAAAAAAAGTTAACCAACTTTTTTTCTCACATTTTTTTTTTTTGTTTATATCTCAATTCTGTCTTTTTTTTAATCGCATTTCTGAGAAAAAAGTCTGAACTGTGAGATACAAACTCAGAATTGCGACATATAAACTCACATTTCTGAGAAAAAAGTCAATTATTGCATTTGCGAGATATAAACCTGAAATTCTGAAAATAAAAGTCTGAATTGTGAGACAAACTTGAAATAACAAGAAAATAAGTCAGAATTGTAAGTTAAAAAGTTGCAATTACCTTTATTAATTTTTTATTCTGTGGCGGAAACATTAAAAAAAAAAATGAAATTTAGAATTTTTTGCAAAAAAGGCACAATTCTAAGTTTATATCTCGCAATCCTGATTAAAAGTGTAAAATATGAGACAAAAAGTCGCAATTATGTTTTATTTATTTTTTATTCCATGGTGGAAACGGGTTGATTATAATTTTTAAGGTCTAATTATAAACGATCATTCCAGTTAAGACTACTTAGTCCACTAGTCATTCTAGATTTTTTAAATATGTACTTTAGCACATCAACATTATCCCAGTAGAAGCCACGCCCAACACTGTCAAATAAACATGTGACCACACCCACACTCGCCACGCCCACCGCTAACCACGCAAAATAAAGGCCGTGTTATCAGAAGTGTGGAAAGTTACTTTTAAAAGTAATGCATTACAATATTGCGTTACTCCCTAAAAAAGTAACTAATTACGTTACTTAGCTACTTTTTATGGAAAGTAATGCGTTACGTTACTTTTTAAATATGAGCAGGGCTTGATTGTTTTTAACACAAGAAGTTGTAATTATAGCAAATGTAAAAGCCCTTTCACACCAAAAAGTGTAATGAATAAACCTCAGCCTGAAGGAAAAGTAAATTCACGTCTGTACAGTAGAACGCAGGAGAAGAAGGTTCAACACTCTTCAGCAATAAAAAAACAATGAAGCACAAAATTGTTAGTTTATCTAAAGTCATTTTTTCTTATTAGTATGGTTGAACTGGATCATCAAAAGGTCAGCAGCAAAGACATTGGTTAATAAAATGGGATTAGATACATTTGTGTTATTTAACATATTTAATTATTGCAGGTTTGCGTCATATTCTGAGTTTGCATTTCACTGTTTTAATTCATTTTGATGAATACTAAATCTGTTTTTTGCGAGTGAGATGAATTAATGCACATTCACATTTAGTCTAGAACTACAGTAACATGTTCACACAGCGCACTGTCAGTCAATAAATGGGAAAAAAGTAACTCAGATATTTCTTGTAAATTAAAAAGTAATGTGTTACTTTACTAGTTACTTGAAAAAAGTATTATTATTAAGTAGCTCGCGTTACTTGTAATACGTTACCCCCAACACTGCTTATCAGACTCAAGAAAACAACAGTAAAGTAATATGAGCCTGTTAGTGAAGTACCCTTAGGTAGAATTATCTCTCAGCTCGTTACACTAAGGACTTTAATCAATACCCTGATACAGAGAAGCTTGCTGATAAGGAAAAGGACCCAGTACCTGCCACACACACAGGTACGATCACACTCTTTAAACCTGTTAGAATAACACTGAAACCTAGTGAGCTGTCTACTTAGAAAGCATTTCACACTAAATGTTGTTTAACTAGGTTAGATTAACTAGATTTAACATTTTAAAACAGTTCTCCAACTGTTTTTTGATATTCTTAAGCTGACTTAAATCATTAAATGACGGTCTGACTGCGGTAAACGAGACTTATGATCATAACACAAAATATTAAAAATCACTAAATGACATAAATATTCAGTGTGCCACTTTAAATGTCTTTGAATGAAGACACTAAATGACTAACATTTCTCATTCCCACTCATAAACCTATCACAGCAATAAAAAATTAAAATAAAACAAAGAACGAACCTGAAAATGAATTCATACGCCAGTTACAATTCATCACTCTAGTATTAATTTGATATTTCAGATGCATGTGAGTGTGTGAGTGTGTGAGTGTGTTAGCATGCTAGCGGATAGCCTGCAGCGCTTTAACGTTAACGTACTTACGTTACACATCAGATTCTTCAGTGCGAGTCGCGAATAAATCTCCTAAATGTCACTCTGTCGGGGCATTTGAGGTAAATCATCGCGCCCGACCCAGCGATAGGAGCACAGTCGATCTGACAGCTGTGTAAGTGTGTTACTGCAGATGAGGTCACTTCCGCTGCTGAGCGCACAGCGACATCCGCTGGCCAGCGATGGAATTACAGCGTCCGCTGCTTTTCTTCAGAGCGAGCGCTGCTGGGTTTCTCATGGCTTCTCATGGCTTCTCAACCTGTTTAGTCAGCTGAACAGCTTTACCTTTAATTAATTTGTTTAGTTAACTGTAATTATTTCTTTAAAGCACCATTGTCTGATGTAAATGTGGTTGGTTCACTTGTTCTGGGTGAACATCAGCGCATTGCTAAATGTTAATGTTAATTTTAGAAGCACAGCTGCAGCTGCTCCTGTCACTTCAGATAAAAGTATCTGCTCATACTGGTTGTGTTTGTGGTCATATCATATCATAGACACTGAGATCCATGATGAGTCTGTCTAATGGATGATAGCTGTGAAACACCCTCCATTAAAGAACTGGAGAAGACACTGTTCAGAGGAAAGAGGAGCGGAAATCATGTGGATGAAGTCTGGCCCAATCTTTTCCTGGGTGATATGTGAGTCACAGAGTTAGAACTAAAACTAAAAACACTTTCATTACTTGAAATAAAATACAATAAAATAAAACATTTACCAAGCAACAATTCTCATTTTCATTTCTTCAACTAAAATGACTAAAACATACTGAAATTAAAATTAATAAAACATATACATCAGTGTTATTTCAGTATTTAGATACTATATATATTTTATATGAATATTGTTTTTGACTTTTTAAATATTTTATTAATATTTGAAGTTTTTATTGTTATTTTTTATTGCAATTTCATTTCTTAAAGTTTTAATAATTTTGTTGTGTTTGTCATTTTTAGTTTTAGTTTGTTTAAATAAAAAAAATTGAAACTATATAGCCATTTTAAAAAAACAACTAATAAACTGACAAAAACACAAAATAACTAAAACTAACTAAAATCAAAATGAAAATATATATAAAGTAATATAAACAATGTGTTTTATTATATTATATTATTATATAGTTTATTAATGCTTTAACAGTTTTTAATTTTATATTCTTTTTATTTGTATATTTTATTTTATATTTATATTAGTTATTTTAATACATCAAGTAAAAGTATATATCAATAAAACTAATATAACTGTTGAATTGTAAGCTGTATTTCAAACATTATGTACCTAGCAGCATTTTTGGCCATAATAGACAAGTTTTACACTTTCAAATCCACATAAAGTGTCCAGAACTGCTGTCTATGTACAATGCCAAACAATATAAAGCTGAATGTAGAAGAATATTTTTTTTCCTTTTTCATAATCATACACCACATTAATCTCTCAGCAGCATTATGTCAGATACTTATTTTCTAGAGGAGTTTGATTTTATGGGGATCATATATATTAATGATCTGCAGGTCTGTGGCCAACGATCGGTTCAGTGTGTGGAAGCTGGGCATCACTCGTGTCCTGAACGCCGCTCACGGGAAGATGCACTGTCAGGGCTGCCACCAGTTTTACGGCTCAACAGTCCAGTATTACGGCGTCCCCGCTGACGATTCACCATCCTTTAACTTGTCTGTTTACTTTCACCCCTGCGCTGATTATATAAAGGAGGTTCTCAGTTCTCCAGGAGGTAAAACTGTCTCAGATAGGGTTTACACTCTTAAAAATGTGCTTCATGATGCCATAGAAGAACCTTTTTTTGTCTAAATGGTTCCATAAAGAACCTTTAATATCTGAAAAAACTTTCTGTTTCACAAAAGCTTCTTTGTGTGAAAGAAGGTAGTTAGTATATATTTATTTAATGCCATGTCAGCATCTTAGGCTATTTTCGTGGCAAAAACAATTAAAAAAATACAAGTATAACAAATAAAAACCAGCAAACAATCAAACACAAGTTATATTATACAAGATTTTTTATATTTACACAAGAATTCAGAAACCTTTTATGGCAAAATTATACTAAATAACTATTTAAGTGAGTTCACTTCATAAGGGTTTTCTACATACAAACCCGATTCCAAAAAAGTTGGGACACTGCAATTGATAAAAACAGATGTCAAATGTGGAAGTTTCAAATTTCAATATTTTTTTCAGAATACAAAAGATGACATACAGTTTAAATGAGAAAAGTATCATTTTAAGGGAAAAATAGTTGATTTTAAATTAGCATCAACACATCTCAAAAAAGTTGGGACAAGAGTTTACCACTGTGTGCATCCCCTCTTCTTTTTATAACAGTCTGCAAAGTTAGAGGGTCAAGTGAAGATGGAAGAGATGTGTCTTTTTTAGCATCTTCCTCTTTATGATGCCAAATGTTTTCTATGGGTGAAAATCTGGACTGCAGGTGGCCAACGAAGGCCATTTCAGTACCTGGATCCTTCTTCTACGCAGCCATGATGTTGTAAGTTGAGCAGTATGTGGTCTGGCATGTTTATTTGAAAAGAGGTCTTCCCTGAAAGAATCTGTCTGGATGGGCAGCATTATGTCTTTAATAGATACTTTGTGTGAAAGAAGGTAGTTAGTATATATTTATTTGGATATTTTCTAGAGGAGTTTGATGGTGCCTTTATGGGGCCCATCACACGCATCATGCAACCCCATTACCATCAGAGATCTGCAGGTCTGTGAGGCTGATAACAACTTGATCGGTTCAGTCCTTGTCCTCTTTAGTCCGGAAGCATGGCATCCCAGTTTTCCAAAAAGAACTTCAAATTTTGATTCGTCTGACCACAGAACAGTTTTACACTTTGCCACAGTCCATTTTAAATGAACGCCTTGGCTCACGGGAAGACGCCTGCGCTTCTGGATCATGTTTAGATATGGCTTCTTTTTTGCCACCTATAGAGTTTTAGCCGGCAATGGCGAATGGCGGTGGATTGTGTTCACCGACAATGTTTTCTGGAAGTATTCCTGAGCCCATGTTGTGATTTATTACAGTAGCACTGTATGTGATGCAGTCCCTAAGGGCGCTGACGATCACGGGCATCCATGGTTTTCCGGCCACCCTTCACAGAGATTTTCCAACTTGTCTTTGGATGTTTACTGTAGATGATGATAACTTCACTTCTTTGCAATTTTTCTGCGCTGAGACTCCTTTTATATTGCTCCACCATTTTTCGCCGCAGCATTGGGGGAATTGGGTTCTCCCATCTTGACTTTGAGAGACATTCCACTCTGAGAGGCTCTTTTTATACCCAATCTGTCTCATTGACCTAATAAGTTAGGGTTTACACTGTTCTTATAACATGCTTTAAACTTTTCCGGCCTCTTATTGCTACCTGTCCCAACTTTTTTGGAATGGTGCTTCATGAAATCCAAAATGAGCCAATATTTGGCAGACATTTCAAAATGTCTCACTTTCCATTTTTGTTATCTATAATTGTGTAAAATATAAGTTTATGAGATTTGTGGAAATTATTGATTCCTTTTTTATTCCAATTTGTTTCCCAACTTTTTTGGAATCTGGTTTGTACATTAAAAGCTGGACCGTCCAATAAAATATATTTTACAGAAAGAGTAACCTTGCAAACCATGCATAGAGTATAGGGTCTTCGCGAAAGAAGGTTCTTCAGATTATAAAAAGATAAGAAAGAGATGTTTCTTTAAAGAACCTTTTGACTGAATGGTTCTTTGTGGAACCAAAGATGGTTCTTCTATTGCATCGCTGTGAAGAACTTTTTAAGCACCTTTATTTTTAAGAGTGTACTTGACCCTAAGTTGAAAATGTAGCCCTGCACACTAAATATTATTCTGTTTGACAAGCTTAAATCCTCAAATACAGCAGAGATGGTAAGATCTAATGTTTGAGGTCTATACAGATATAAAATGTCCTTCTGTTCTCTTCTGCAGAGCGTGTTCTGGTTCACTGTGCGGTCGGTGTGAGTCGCTCGGCGTCTCTGGTTCTGGCTTATCTCATGATACACCAGCATCTTTCTCTACTGGACGCTATTAAAACGGTCAAACAGCACCGCTGGATCTTCCCAAACCGAGGCTTTCTCAAACAGCTGCGGGCTCTGGATGTGACGCTGATCTGAATACCAGCAACATTCCAGCAGCACCAGCCGGTGTGAGACTGTCTTCAGAGAAGGACTAAAGTACATGTTACACTCTTAAAAATAAAGCTTCCTAAAAGGGTTATTGCAGAAATGCCATATAAAAGAAGATCCATTTCAAGAACCTTCCAGCGAGCAGTTCTTAATACAACCATTTTTAAGTGTGAAGATTTTCATAATCTAAAGAACATTTTCCCACTATAAAGAACATTTTGTTCAATGGATGTGAAAGGTTCTTTATGGAACCATCAACACAAATAAAGAACCGTTGTTTTTAAGAGTGTAGCAAGATGTTAGCGTACCTGTAGTACAAGGACTTGCAGTACCAGGACTTTTTTCCTGTTTGGAGCGCTACAATTTTTTCTAGCACACCGTAACTCTCATCCTTTAGTAGTAAAATGTAAGAATTAATGTATAATTAATTACTTCAGATTTATTATATATTTAACAAGATAATACATGTATTTTACTGTGAAATGTTTTCCTACTTATAATTTATAGTGAAAAATAAAAGGTTCCCAAAAGTCCTCATTATTATTATTATTTTTTATTTATTATCATTAAAGCATTTTTTTCTTTTTTATTTAGTTGGGTTTTATTATATTTGCCCACAGCCAGATTGATTGATTTGTTTATTTATTAATTTATTTTGGCTTTAATCAAACTCTTTAGAATATTTCACTATAATCAAAAAAAGGTTCTGTCACCCTCAGATCATTCCTAAATAAATAAATAAATAAACAAACATTTTTCTTATTTTTTTGGTTAGTTTTGTACATTGGCGTGTTTTGTTATATTCGATTTTTTTTTTTCACTGGCATTACCAAATGTTTATAATATTTCATAATTTCACTCTAGAATGTTTATAATATTTCATAATTTCACTCTAGCGAGAATCATGTGATCACCGTGACGGAGGAATTCGGAGGGCATAAAGGGAGTGAACATCAGGAAAGCGGCTGGATGACGGGATAAGGCCGGGTTCTGAGATATGCGCTTCAGCTTGCTGGTTTGTTCACTTCTATTCAATAGTCCCTTTACCTCTGTATCCCACCTCCTTTAAAAAATCCATATCATCCCTGTGCCAAGAACAATAAACCCTCTTGCCTAATACATGTCCAGTGGCCCTCACATTTACTGAAGGTTTTTGAAACTTGTTAAGAGCCACATTAGCTCCTCCATCCCTGTTACTACCCTCTTAGTTTGCAATCGCTCCAACAGATATAGTGCCATATCTCACATTCTCCACTCCTCCCTCAAAATGACAAAAGGAACTTGCAAGACCTATTCATAGAAAGCTCAGCTTTTAACACCATAGTCCCCACCATGACTATAAACTCACAGGCCTCGGCCTAAACACCTATTGCGATGGATCCAAGACTTCCTCACCGGCAGACCTCAAGTGGTGAAGGTAGGCCAGTACACCTCAAACTCCATCACCCTGAACGTAGGAGCCCCGCAGGGCTGCGTTCTGAGTCCCCTGCTATACTCTCTCTACACACATGACTTTTCCCCTCACAGATCCACATTTTTCAAATTTGCTGATGATACTGTGGTTCTGGGCCTCATTTCCAACAATGATGGACCGCATACTTGGATGAGGTGGAGAGATTACATATGGTGCCAGGACAACTGTCTCTCTCTGAATGTGAGCAAAACTAAAGACTGATTGTGGCTTCAGAAAGAGACACCTGCTGCCCTACACTCCTCTTTGATCAGTGGGACCCCTGTGGAGAGAGTAAGCAGCTTCAATACCTCGGCGTAAACATCTCCGAGGACCTACTTGGATACACACATCCAAACACAGGTCAAGAAAGCCAGGCAAAGATTACCATTGCGACAGCTGAGAAAATTCAGGGTTCACCAACAATCTGAAAACTTTCTTGCAGGGACCATAGAAAGTGTTTTGTCTCAGTGCATCTAGTGTGGTTGGAAACACTCCAGCCAAGATGCAAAGCCTTCAGAAGTTGTGCGCTTAGCTGAGCGTATCTCTGGGTCGGCTCTCCCCTCTCTGCAGGACATCTACATCAAACGATGCAGAGGCAGAGCTGACAAAATCACAAAGACCAAATCACCCTGGTAACTGTCTTTTCATAGGCTGCCATCTGGTAAGCGCTTCCGCTGCCTGATGGCAAAAACAGAAGATCAGGAGGAGTTTCTTCCCCACGGCCATAGGCTCCTGAATCAAAGTCAGCCTCTTAAAAACATCATCTGACTTACTTCAAATCACTAATCACACACTCATTATTACTCTCTACCTCATAACTACCTCATAACTGTCAGTTATTTGTCATTTGCACACTTGCACACAACACGTTCTGTATCTTGTAAATCGTATCTTATTTTTATATTTATTTTATTTTTTGTGATTGGCTGCTTCATGTCAACCATGTTACCTGTTGCACATTCCTCTCTTACAGTCATGCTTTTTAATTTTAATTTACAGCTTACTGTCATGCACATTCTTTTACATTTTATATTTTATTCTTTATATCTTATTTTTCATTCATCTTATCTTATGTTTACTTCCCTTGTGTTGTTTTTTCAATTTGCATGTCCATGGAGCGGACCCGACTTATTTACTGCTGGTTATAGTCTCTGTTTCGTGTATGTGACAAATAAAACTTGAAACTTGAAACTGAAACTATATTTCATTCAATAAAGAAAATGTGGTCATTATTTACTCCATGACATATTTACCTCGTGTCGTTACAAACTTGTATAAACTAAATTTATGTTGGGGTGTTTTGTAATATTTGCCCACAGATGTTTGCTCATTTTTATTTATGTATTTATTTGTTTTTTTGTTCATTCACAATTTTTTTTTTAACTGGCATGACCAACGTTTTAGAATAATATTTCTAATATTTAAAAAGAAATCACTTCATAACAATTCACCCAAAAAAGAAAGTTCAGTCATTATTTACTCACCCTCATATCATTACAAACTTGTGTAAACAGTACATTTTCTTCATATTTTTTGTTTAGTTTTGTACATTTGGATGTTTTGTTATATCTGCTCACAGATATTTATTTTTACTGGCATTACCAAAATGTTTAGAATAATATTTCTTATATGTGACCCTGGAGCACAAAACTGGTCATAAGTAACACAGGTATATTTGTAGCAATAGCCAAAAATACATTGTCTGGGTCAAAATTATTGATTTTTCTTTTATGCCAAAAATCATTAAAGATCATGTTCCATGAAGATATTTTGTAAATTTACTACTGTAAATATATCAAAACTTAATTTTTGATTAGTAATATGCATTGATAAGAACTTCATTTGGACGAAGATGATGTATAAATCTCAATTTCGAAAAATTGACACTTATGACTGGTTTTGTGGTCCAGGGTCACATATTTCAAAATGTACTCACCCTCACATCATTCCACACCTATGTGCTGTTATTTTATCTGTGAAAAACAACAGGAGATTTTTTTAATATCTTCATTTCTGTATGCATACAGTTTATAATTTCTGTTAATCTACAAAAAAGTTCTTGCACTGAGCAGAGCTGCATGATTTACAATGCATCAGTTTCTGAATCTGAATGCAAAAGTGAAAAAGATTTCAGAAGATTATCAGTGAATAATGACTTCATTTTTTTATGCCTTTTTGGAGTTTGACAGATGTTGTCATTATGAAGGAAAACATAACAGAAAGGGTGTACAGATCAGATGTGTCTGTTTGCAGTGTATTCGTGGAGTGTGTGTAGATGTGTGTGTCTCCGTCAGTAAGACTATCTGCACACACTGAAGCACTAAACTGGGTAACAGCTGTTGTGTGAGATCAGTGCGAGAGCCACGAGTCCGGAGCACCAGATCATTATAAACACGCTCTCTTCATCTATTTGGCAGGTAATTCTGGAAAGAAGCGATGGCCTGTAAATATAGCAGGAAAGAGTATCTGTCAGTCAAGGACCTGGAGAAGGTTTTGGACTCGTGTAGGTTAAACTTGCACCAAATCGATGAGGTCTGGCCGAACCTGTACATCGGGAACGTGTGAGTACGAGCTGCTCGAGTCTTCGGTTTGACAGCTAAAAATCATATTTATACTATTTCAAATGTGACGGCTTATAGACTTCACAACACTGATCTACATACTGAGATCAACAGACAACTTTAAACTATACGTTCACAACACATTTTACTTCCATATACTGATGCATTTCTGAGATCAAATAAGGCAGGACTTTTATCCTTCATTTTTGAGGACAATATTTTAGAAAATTGTATCCATCAGAAATTGATTGGATGGTGAAAAGTGGCCAATT
Organism: Schizothorax lantsangensis; assembly: GCA_027422415.1. NCBI lineage: Eukaryota > Metazoa > Chordata > Actinopteri > Cypriniformes > Cyprinidae > Schizothorax > Schizothorax lantsangensis. The sequence continues at coordinate 30,508,215 of CM049860.1, read as the reverse complement.
TATACATAGAAACAGGGTTTTTATAGTTAACTAAAACTAAAACCATAAAAAAATGTATTACTTCAAAAAAGCTTGAAATAACATTATTCTTATTATTTTAAATTATAGAAAAAAAAAATATATGATTATGAATAATTATTTTATTTCAGCAAGTTGCCTAAGCAGTATTTCTCATTTTCGTGTAGTTTAACTTGAAGTACTTAAATAACAAAAACTAAATAAAAGTAAAAGTAATAAAATCTATAAAAAAATTATTACAAAAACTAAAATGAACTAAAAATACAAATTATTAATACAAAAAAGAATAAACTAAAATTAAAAAATTAATAAATCTTATTTATGTTCTATCGATGATAATAAAATAACTCTTTGACTGGAATGGAAGTGAAATTTGGTTGAACTCTTTCTTAAAGAAAGTAAACCAGGCTGATTTTGATATTGATATGTGACCAGAGAGGATGCATTTTAATCTCCTGTCATTTCTAACCATCTTCTATATTATTTTCCCCATCAGAGGAATAGCACAGAACCGAAGCGCCCTGCAGAACCTCGGCATCACTCACATTCTGAACGCTGCTCACACCAAGAGAGGAAGCATCGGGGACCAAAACTACTACGGCACTAGTTTTGTGTACTGCGGGATCCCCGCTGAAGACTCCACACACTTCGATTTGGACGTTTACTTCAAACCGGCAGCAGATTTCATTCACAAAGCTCTCAACTCTCCTGACGGTAAGAAATCACTGAAGAATTCACTCACAGAAGACAAATAGCTTGTGCACTACAGTGTTGACCTGAATTACTTTCTAAACATGCTCCTGGACTCACTGTGTGTGATTAATCAGTGCATGTTATTCAAAATAAAAAGTCTTCATAATCTTCCATAAAAATGTAATTGCACCGCCTCTGTAAAGACGTTTTATAGTCGGGTGACGTCATGTAGGTTATATGTGATAACCAATAGCCAAATAGTGATATCGGCATTTAGGCTGAATCTGTAGCTGATGCAGCCTGTCAAAAATATTGAGAAATTCGGCAATCATATCAAATAAATATATTTAAAAAATTATGATTTTATATATTTATTTTATTTTTTTGGATACATGGAGATGCTCTGGAGAGTGAAATAAACCTTCGGTTTCTACATTCAGGTCAAGAAATGTGTAACAGCAGAAAATCAAGCCTCGTCCTACATTTTGTCAGCGTTGAATGTCCAGTTTCACTTGCAATACATTACTGAGGTAAAATGAGTTGCAAATTATTCTTTTTTTATTTTGCAAATACAATTTTACTAAGCATTTCTGTCTTGATTTTAGTAAAAATATCAAGACATCTTAATTCAAGAAAATTTGCACTTTACATGTGCACACACACTTCCATTAAAAATATATTTTTTAAAGACATTTACTATCTGTTCATCACTAGATGCATTAAATTAATTAAAAGTGCCAGTAAATTCATTTATAATGTTACAAAAGAGAAATAAATGCTGTTCTTTTGAACTTTCTATTCGCCTGTGAATCCTGAATGCATCTCAGTTTCCACAAAAAATATTGTGCAGCACAACTGTTTTGAACATTGATAATAATCAGAAATGTTTCTTGAGCAGCAAATTAGCATATTAGAATGATTTCTGAAGATCATGTGACACTGAAGACTGAAGTAATGATGCTGAAAATACAGCTTTGATCACAGGAATAAATTACATTTTAACATACAGTATATTCACATAGAAAACAGCTATTTTAAATGGTAATAATATTTCACAATGTTTACTGTATTTTTGATCAAATAAATGCAGCCTTGGTGAGCAGAAGAGACTCTTTCAAAAGCATTAAAACGTCTTATCTGAGGCTGAAGTGTTTTACTCACTGAAGGTTGTGTTGGACTCTTGAGGTGCGTCTCGTCTGCAGTGTCTGTAGAAACAGCTGTATTAATAGCAGTGAGCTCAAGGCCATCAAATAAATCATTGTGGGTGTTATTTTTACCAGCGAGGAACAGGCAAGAAAGAGAGGCTGCTGTCACATCTTCTATTAAAACCATAAAGTCTGTATGTGACCAGATCTCTGCCTTCCTCCTTAGGAAAAGTTCTGGTGCACTGCATCATGGGAATGAGCCGCTCCTCATCGCTGGTGCTGGCGTACCTGATGCTCTATCACGACATGCCTCTGCACGCGGCCATACGGCGCATCGTCCAGAAACGAGCCATCTATCCCAACAGGAACTTCCTGGCTCTGCTGCTGGACCTGGACCTGCAGAAGAAGAAGAAACACAGACGATGTGTCCTGCTCTGAGCAAACAGCTACAGGACTGATCACGTGATGAACGTCCTAACCAGGCCACATGTGACAAGTGCTTTGATTCTCCACACTGAAAGCGAAAACATAAATGTAATCAATATGTGATGCTTACAGTAATGTGGAGCTGGAATTTGGACCAATGAGATTTGATAGTGGGCGGAGCTTATGCAAAAGAAAAAGTTATTTTCTTTTCTTAAAGGAAGAGTTTACCATAAAATGAAAATTTGCTGAATATGCCCTCACCCTCAGATCATTCATGATTAGGGTGAGTTTGTTTCTTCATCAGATTTTGAGAAATGTAGGATTCCATCAGTGTCTCAGCAATGGATGCTCTGCAGTGAATGGGTGCCGTCAGAATGAGAGTCCAAACAGCTGATAAAAACATCACAATAATCCACAAGTAATCCACACCACTCCAGTCCATCAGTTAACATCTGGAGAAGACAAAAACTGAAACAAATCCATCATTAAGACTTTAAGTTATTAACTAAAATATCCATAATCCATAATAAGTAATGCTTCCTCCAGTGAAAAAGTGTTCTGGTCTGAATCAGGAGTGAAATCTGCACAGATCAAGCAGCGTTTACAAGACAAAACAGCTCTAAACAAATATGTGGCTGGATTTTGATGTGAGAAACAACAGGAGATGGACTTTTTTACTGTAGGAAGCGTTATTATGGATTATGGACTTGTATTTTGACCAAAACCTTAAAGTTAAAAAAATCTTAATGATATATTTATTTTTTATAAATACGCAGCTTTTCTTTTCTCCAGATGTGAACTGATGGACTGGAGTGGTGTGGATTACTTGTGGATTATTGTGATGTTTTTATCAGCTGTTTGGACTCTCATTCTGACGGCACCCATTCACTGCAGAGCATCCATTGGTAAGCAAGTGATGCAATGACACATTTCTCAAAATCTGAAAAAGAAACACATTCATCTACATCTGGGATGGCCTGAGGGTGAGTACATTTTCATTTTTTTGGGGTGAACTATTCATTTAAATAAAAAAATTAATATATACACTTATCACACACAGATATTGGTTGCAATAGTCCATTTTAACTAGATTGTTCTTTATTTATATATATGTAGTTAAAAATGCAGATTATTGCAACCAATATTTGTGTGTTAAGCATATCTCAGTCTCCTCTATTATCACACAGCGTTGCACCCTATGTAGAGTGTCTCAGTCAGTCACTTGTTAGGGATGGTTAGGATGATGGCATCCATCAGCATCCACTGAAGTCATGAATGATGGCAATCGATCACTGCAGAGATATCGGACATGTCTATTCATTTAATATTTCAGTGGGTTTTGGGTAAATACTGTGAATTTTGACCGCAGTGAAAGGCTTGAACATGCACTTCATATGCAAACATATCTATGCACTTTTAGAGAGTATGTATGATACAGAGAGATCGTCGGTGAAAAAAAGTGAAAAGGGTTTGCTATAAATCTGTGATTAAAAAACAAAACAAACAGATATATCATGCAATTTGACTTGATTAATGTCATTAAGCAGTTTAGTAAAAATACACACATTCACAAATACTCAGACAAACACAACACACTACCTCCAGTAAATGTACAGCAGCCTCTGGACCATCACACACTACATACAACAGGACCAAAACACCACAGACTCACGCCGTGTGACAGATACTGTACATTACATTAGGTTACACATTTTTAGAGCTTCAAATTAGTGCTGTCTAACGATTAATCACATCCAAAATAAAAGTTCTTGTTTACATAATATGTGTGTGTGTGTGCTATGTATATTTCACTATGTATATATAAATATATTTACATATATTTACATGTATATATTTATATTAATATAATTGATATTATATATAAATATATTTAATATCTAAACATAACATATTTTTCTGAAATATATACTGTATGTGTGTGTATTTATATACATAATAAATATACACAGCACACATTTACATTACATTTACATTTAGTAGACGCTTTTATCCAAAGCGACTTACAAATGAGTATGCACACACACATATATATAACAAAAACTTTTATTTTGGATGCAATTAATCGTTTGACAGCATTAATTAAAATAAATATAAAAAAATGACACTGAGTTGTCTTATCAATGATTTATGTGATAAATATGTAAAGTCAACATAAAATGCTTAACTGACTACAGGCGAGAATGTACAGCCTAATACAATGACTAAATATTTTAATAATGAATAAATGACTACATATATTTAATTATTTTAATATTTTAGTTTTTATTTGAATATTTATCGATCATATTGTCCCTGTACAGCACTTTGGTCAACCTTGGGTTGTTTTTAAATGTGCTTTTTAAATAAACAATGACATGAAAATAATTCTATTTTAATGTATAAAAGCAAATAAAGTTCATCTTGATTTCATGTTGACTTGATATTTTACTGTACATTTTATTTCTGTAGTTTTATACACAAGTGAGTTCATTTGCTTTGCTGGAAAGCTGCTTTTGAGATTTTAATAAACTCTTTATTCAATTCATTATATATATGATGTTCAAATGTGTGGGATCAGTAAAACTTTTAATGTTTCTTAAAGTTTCTTATGCTCATCAAGGCTGCATTTATTTGATCAAAAATGCAGGAAAACAGTAATATTGTGTACAATTCAAAATCATTTTCTATCTATATACTTTAAAATATAATTTATTTCTGTGATGAAAGATGAATTTTCAACATCATTACACCAGTCCTCAATGCCACATGATCCATTTTGAATAAATGCTGTTTTTTTTTTTCATTTCTAAAAAAGAAAAAAGAATCCTGAAAAAGGCATCACAGCTTAAAATATGAAGCAGCAAAAATGGTTTCCAACATTTATGATAAATCAGCATATTAGAATGATTTCTGAAGATCATGTGACACTGAAGACTGGAGAAATGATGCTGAAAATACAGCTTTGATCACAATATTACTGTTTTTTCTGTATTTTTGAGACTCTAAATAACTTTAAAGAATAAGAGACTTTAAAAAACATTAAAAATATTGCTGACCATATCTATATATAATTAAATGAACTATTTATTAAACATAAAAGCAGCTGTCCAGCAAAGCTAATGAAGTCTCTTGTGTTGCGGGTGAAGTGTTGACTCTGAGAGCTGATGTATTTTTATCTTGCCGCTGTGGGAATGAGCTTGTCTAATTTAAGACGCTGTTACTCAGACACAGACGAGAGAAATGAGCAGAATCATCCCTCTGTCTCTATTCAGTTATGATCAGTGTGATATTACTGAGGATCTTCTCACCAGATCATCTTATATGGTTTCTTCTGCTCCCTGCTGCTTCCAGATCAGGATCCTGAACAACGGATGTTTAGAGTCGCATGAATCAGATAATATATATAAATAGATAAAGTCATCAGCGTGAACAACACGTCACACACACACACACACACTGACGAGCTGTTCCTCAACACACCGTGAGTCTGTTTGTGCTTGAAAATATCTTAAGATTCATTCAGATAGATGCATTGCTTATATTGAGGTATATTGAATAATATTTGAATTGCAATGTGTAAAACACGTGCATGCTCGACTGAGACTTATAATGGCATTTTAACATTATTAATAATAACTTGATTACACAATGACAAGAAGATAAACAGGATATTCATAAAGAGAAAGTTATGCTCATTGATGGATTCACAACTAGCTTACATGAGTCAGCTTGAAAATAAGTTTCATATTTTTAACCAAACGTTTGATGTTAAAGTTGTTTGTATCATTTTATTTGATTTATTATTAAGGTGTGGCAAACCAAATAATACAACAAAACAGAATTCATCTAATCCATTGGTAATACTTTGTTTTGCACAGTGTTATTTTAGTATCATTAAGATACTATTATAGTTTTTATTAATATTTTTAAGTTTTTTAGTTTTTTTTCATCTTAATTGTAAAGTTTTAGTAATTTTTTTAAATATGTCTATATATTTTTTTATTAATTGTTATTTCAATTTTAATTTGAGTTATTTCAGTATATCCTTGGCAACTAGCTGAATTTGTTTTATTATTATTATTTTAAAAGTAATTTTTTTTGTATTTTATTTGAAGTATGACATTATTTTTAAATTTTAATAATTCATACCTTCAGCTCCAATTAATTATTCAAACAAAAATGAAAACATACCTTTGTGTTGTTTATGTGACCATGTGTCTTTCTTTTTTTCCATGGCACATAAAATAAGACGAGTTTTCAGAATGTCTGAGCTGGTGTTTTCCATAAATTCAAGGTGTACAGTGGGCTATTGAGCTCTGAAACGGACAAGAAACAGCATAATGAAACAGCATTAAAGTATATTCTTCTGTCAGAGAATACATTTCATCTGTGCTTCCATATATTTAAACTTGTTGCGATCAGTGACAAGACACAAGAGAACCAAAGGTGCCTGCGTCAAACCTCATTTTACATCTTAAGCACACAATGACTTTGACTTCCTTACACAAGAGTGATATTGACTGCTGTTATGTGTTGGTTTGGTCTCTCCTGAGCAGCGGCGGTGGGATGATATGCCCCGTAACACCAGCCGTCTGATGGCTGACGGAGGGAACGGCTGCTACGAGACTCCTCCAGCCTCGGAGCTCCAGAGACTGCTGTGGGTCAAAGCTGGAACCAGCGGCCATCTGGACGAGGTCAGGCCTGGAATATACATCGGAGACATGTGAGATGCTTTTCCTTTTCTGAAACTCTTGAACACATTTTCTATACTGTAGAACACGGTACACTGTAGAGTACATTTGACAAGAAAATACTATTTCAGTCTACTGGAATATTTGTGAAATTCACTAGCAATTTCTGAGTGAAAACGGTTTCTACATCATTTTTGTTTTTCAGTGTACTACTATGAAAATTAATCATATTCATCCCTTAGTTTAAGAAGGTCCCATGTTTTTAAGAATATTTTGAATACCCAGTTTTCTGACCTTCTGAATATGGGAATTTTGGTAAGTAAGGTTCATATTCACACATAGAAATTAGTGCTGTCAAACGATTAATCACGATTAATCGCATCCAAAATAAAAGTTTTTGTTACATAATATATATGTGTGTACTGTGTATATTTATTATGCATATATAAATACACACACATACAGTGTATTTAGAAAATATTTACATGTATATACATTTATATTCTTAATTTATTTAATATATAAATATATTTAATATATAAACATAACATTTTTCTTAAATATATACATGCATGTGTTTGTATTTATATATATATAATAAATATACACAGTACACAAACATATATTATGTAAACAAAAACTTTTATTTTGGATGCGATTAATCATGATTAATTGTTTGATATAAACAAATAGAAATATAAACCTGCTATTACTTTATTTCTTCATGATTTCATGAGAACTTTGAGAAAGTGTCAAATACGTCAAAAAACAAAGCATAAAGACAGAAAACATATTCTCCTCTTTGTCAAAAATATTTACAATATTCACTGAAAAAAAAGATTTTCTTACTCAGTATTTTTGTTTTGTTTTCCAGTGCAAATATCTAATCAATCTTAAATCAAGACACAGAAGCAGAAGTACTCAAGATATTAAGTATTTTTTCTGAAAAAAACTGTTTGATTTTGTTTGTTTGACTGTCAATGGGTGTAAGAAAAATGATCTTAATTTAAAGGGAAAACAAGGTTATGTTTTCTCATTTTAAACAAAAACTCACTTAATTTTGACATTTTTCAGAAAACAAGACTTGATATCATATGCTTCTCAAGTAAATGTATTTTTAGTTTTAATGTTTTACATCTTTGTTAAAGTGATTCTACTCAATTTTTGGCTCCTTTTTTGTTAATTAATATACCTTACAAAGTTGGTATGCTCCCTAAGTGTGTTTGTGTGTATGTGTTGTGATTGCATCTCATCAGGTACGCAGCGAAGGACAAGCACTTGCTCCAGTCTCTGAACATCACATTCGTGCTGAACGCAGCTCACGGGAAGTTCAGTGTGAACACAGGAGCCAGTTACTACAGAGACACTAAAATCAGCTATCACGGCGTGGAGGCCTTTGACATGCCCTCCTTTGACTTGAGCCCCTTCTTCTACTCCGCTGCCAAGTTCATCAAGACTGCCATGAGCACCCCTGGAGGTGAGGAGAGGAAACAAAAAACATCAGCTACACTAATGCAGAATTCAATCTGAATATATTTAGCATGAAGAAATCACATCAGTTTGTAGGACCATTACATTTTTTTGCATCATGATACTATTTTCATTTTGTGTCATTTTATGATTAACTATTGAGTAGTGCTGTAAAACGATTAATCGCGATTAATTGCATCCAAAATAAAAGTTTGTTTACATAATATATGTGTGTGTGTTGTGTATGTTTATTATGTATATATAACACACACACATACAGCATGTTTTGAAAATATTTACCTGTATTTACATGCATATATTTATATTCATATAATTTATATCATATATAAATATATTTAATATATAAACGTAACATATTTTCTTAAATATATACATGCATGTGTGTGTATTTATATAATCATAATAAATATACACAGTACACCCACATATATTATGTAAACAAAAACTTTTATTTTGGATGCAATTAATGACAGCAGCACTACTATTGAGAAATTCTTATTATGCACAACGCAGGGTTATTATAGTTAACTAAAACTAAAACATAAATCAATGTTTTACATAAATGCATGAAACATTAACTTACATAAAATAAAATGTATTTTTTTTCAGCTAGCTGCAAAGGCAACATTTCTCATTTTCATTGCTTAACTTCTTGTATTAAATAACTAAAAGTGAAATAAAATGAAAAAAGGCCATATAGACATATTTTTAAATATTCTAATAAAATTGGCAAAACACACAACCCAATTACTAAAACTTTTTTACTATTAATAAAAACTATAATAGTATATCAATCACTGGCACAATAGTGTTTTCTTAATGAAATATATATTTTTAATAATTATAATAAAATATTTTTTTGTTAATGGGAATTTGAGTGAGGAAAATGTCAAAATGCTAAAATAAATCCTATTTTTTTCTTAATGCAAAATATAGACATTTTCTTTATTTAAGATATAATTACAAAAAAGTATAATTACTTCTGTCTTATTGAAATATGCTTTTGATAAATTCTTAAAATTAGTAGACATTTTTCTTGTTTTTTCACTAGGTAAGGTGCTTGTGCACTGTGCGATGGGTCTGAGTCGCTCATCGTCGCTGGTTTTAGCGTATCTGATGATTCATGAAGGCATGACGCTGGTTGAAGCCATTAAAGCCGTCGCACAACACAGGAATATCTGCCCAAACTCTGGCTTCATGGAGCAGCTGAGAGAACTGGACAAAACCCTGCACTACCAGAGCGCTGCCTTCTAACACCGGACCAGTTCACAAATACACTACATTAGATACGGCAACACAATTATTCCCTGACAGAAATGCATGATTCAGAATCTGCCTTACACGTATATGATGGAATTACATGATTTGATACAGGATTTCATTTCTCTATTAAAACAAGTTCTTTTTTTAAGTTGTAGCATTTTCTGTTGTTGTCAAAAATTCTGCTATTCCTGCTTAATGTTCAGAGACACAATGAGGCTCACAGTTTAACACTGTAGTGCTCTCAGAACAACAAACAGGAGGGAAGGGGTTAAAAATGAGATGTCCATCCAAAAGGAGAGTAATTTCAGATTTATAAATATTATGAAGATTGTGCACAATAAGACCAAGAATGTGCCTTAAAGTAAACAGAGTTCATTAAAAATATATTATTATATTTCAGTTATTAAAATATACTGTATACATGAAAATATAAAATATATGTAATCAGGACATCAAGCCTCTTAGTGTTCAGAGAATTTAATAAAAATATTATTATATTTACTATATTAAAATATATAAAATATATTAATAAATAAATATATTACTATTTTTCATATATATATATATATATATATATATATATATAGGCCTATATAATAAAATATATTTACATATATATTTAATATATAAAATATATGAAATCATGACATCAAACTTCTTAAGAGTTCAGAGAATTTAATAAAATAATATATTTTACCAAATAAAAAGTAGATTTGTTAAAATATATAATTTGATAAATGTTCTATTATTATATACATTAAAAGAACACATGTAAAATGTAAACCATCTCTACCTGAATGAACTTCAATTCAAAGATCATCTCAGAGATCCTCAGCTGTCTGTCTGTCTGAGTCTCATCTATATTTACCAACACGCAAAGAGGTCAAAATAGAGACACGTATCACTTACTGCATCACAATCCCTCACAGACACAGCTCCACGAGGACGACAGACCTGGCAGAAGAAGTTCAGAGAAACAACATGTGAGTTTAAGAACAGAAAAAGTAAAAATGACATTATGTTCTCATTGTACATCCAGCTCTTTTATTTCAAAAGATCAATCTAAATGAAATTCCTCATAATGCGACCCATTAAAGAATGAGCACACAGGAAGGTGAGAAACAGGATGTTGGATACGAGACTCCGCCCATCTGTGACCTTTTGACCCTCCTGCTAAAGAACCGTCGACCCTCCGGCTCCTATAATGAAGTCTGGCCCAACATCTACATCAGTGATGTGTACGTATTACACCACCAGACTCCAATGCAACACTTTTAGTCTTCTAATGTGCGTTAACTAATGATTTCCACTTAATGTTTGACAAGACAAGAATTTACTGTACTTTTTATTTCTGCAGTAGCTCAAAAATCTAATTCATGCAAATGCTATTGGTTCTCACGCATCACATGACAGATCAAGTTTGAATATACGTGAGTGTAAATGAGATTTGAGAGCTACTGCACAGAATGAACTCTTGAGTGATTCTCTCAGTACGACAGCGAAAGACAAGACACTTCTAAGACATCTAGGAATCACTCACGTCATCAACGCTGCACACGGACCCGCTCACATCGACACCGGAGCTGATTTCTACTCAGATACAAACACAGAGTATCACGGCGTGGAGGCACCAGACAGCAGAGACTTCGACATCACACCATTTTTCTACCCAACAGCCGGTTTCATTCATAAAGCTCTGTCACAGCAAAGTAAGACATTGTGACCGTTTATACAATGAGTTTACATTATATATGTTTCTGAATGTGTCTATAATAAGTCAAAAAATACGTTTTTTTCAAGTGTGCTATTTGTGTACTTCTTTAAAACTAAAAATAAGAAAGTATACTTTCAGTCTACTTTTATGTACTTCTCAGAAATACACTTAACATTACATACTTGAGGTATACTTATAGAAAAGTATATTTGGTCTAGTTGGTATAGTTACAAACGAAAAATGTAGTTAAAGTTTACTACTGTTACACTGCTTAAAAGTATAACCAAAAATTAGGCCAATTTAGTCCCAAGTAGTATTGAAATAGTACTTACAATTATACTATTTGTACATTGATTTCAGAAATTACTACATTAAGTATACTTAATGAAATGAACTTGAAGCATACTTATTGTTTTGTAAGTGATATTTTATTGACGTATTGGGGATATTATTATGTTTATGCATTTAAATTGAGAATTTACTTTTTGAATGCTTTCTGAATTCCAGGTCTCATTGTGAATGATTACTCAGTGACGTTATTCCAAAGAAAAGTGTTTGTCTTCATGATGTTTCATCAAAAACACTTAACAAAATGACTAAAAACTTGATCTGAACATGGAAAATATAACATTTCTGGTATATAAAAATCACATTTTTAAAATGCATTCTTAATATAAAATTTAAAGACACACCCTACAGTTTTTCTTGTTGAATGAATATCCTGTTTTACTTGAATGTGTTTGATGTTCTATAGACATCTATGTGACGGCTGGGTTTGAACAGGTTAAACCTGCATGTGTGATGGTAGTTTATTTGTTTCTCAGGAGGGGGGAAGGTCTTGGTTCATTGTGCCAGAGGAGTGAGTCGTTCAGCGACACTAGTGCTGGCGTATCTGATGATTTATGAAAAACTCACAGTCGCAGAAGCCATCAATGCAGTTTGTGCCCACCGGAACATTCTACCCAACACTGGATTCCTTCAACAGCTGCGTCAGCTGGACTCCAACCTCCACCTGCAGAGAAGAGATGCCATCTATTAGCATAAACTAAGAGGAATCTTTATTAACTAATTTAAAGGAATAATTCACCCGAAAATGAAAATTTCCTGAAAATGTACTGTACTCACCACCTCAAGCCATCCAATATATAGATGAGTTTGTTTCTTCATTGGAACAGATTTGGAGAAATTTAGCATCATGTTACATCACTTACTCAATCAATGGATGCTCTGCAGTGAATGGGTGCCGTCAGAATGAGAGTCCAAACAGATGATAAAAACATCACAATAATCCACAAGTAATCCACTCCAGTCCATCAGTTAACAAGTCCATATTCCATAACAATGCCTCTCTCATCAAAATCCACAAACATATTTGTTTAGGACTGTTTTGGCTTGTAAACAGAGCTTGATCTGTGCAGATTTCTCTCCTGATTCAGACAAAAGTTTTTCACTAGAGAAAGCAATATTATGGACTCATATTTTAGGTGAAAAGGGTAAAATGCACATTTCGCTTCACAAGACGATAATTAATGGATTTAAGTGGTGTGGATTATTGTGATGTTTTTATCAGCTGTTTGGACTCTCATTCTGACGGCACCCATTCACTGCAGAGGGTCCATTAGTGAGCAAGTGATGGAATGCCACATTTATCCAAACCTGATGAAGAAACAAACACATCCTAATCTTGGATGGCCTGAGGATGACAAAATTTTCAGCAAATTTTCATTTTGGGTGAACTATTGTTTTAAGAATGTGTAAATAAATCATAGAATTGCCTTTTATGAAATGATGTAGCACAAACAACCAACTCTGGCTCAGACTTATCTGGCTCATGATCCTAAATCATGATGCTTGATTATATTTCTCAGCATTAATTTGGGGTCACTATTAGTGTACTGTGGTGTTCATGCCATGTCTTGTATCAGTTGACATTTGCAGAGAAACATGTAAATGTGTTTTTGGGGGTTCAGCTCTCTCTAGTGAGAGACAGATGGAACAGATCTCTAAAAATAACCCAGAATTTAACACCCACCTCCGGCCCGTCGTCAGACCAAAGCAGTCGACTCAGCTCAGCACCCCTCGACCCAACCTGAACACAAGAAGAGAAAGAGACCGATATTTAAGTCAGAAGCGATACTGAGACTCCTCAGGATGATCAAACAACATCCAGCTGTTGATTTACACGTAAAATGAGACGTAGTTCTGCATTCGGCCTGGTTTTCATCTAAGCTTCTGCCTTTGGGCCTTATATTTACCCTCTCATGCTGTTTTAATCGAATGCGTGGTTGAAGATGACCTCAAGGAGGAAGTTTGGAGTGAAGTCTGAGGTTTCTGAAGAGAAAGAGGAATATGTGACACCAAACGGCTACGAGCTGGAGAAACACCTCACACACGGCAGCGTCGCCTACACACACGTCAATGAGGTCTGGCCCAATGTCTACATAGGAAACGAGTGAGTCGTTTTGTTTGACTAACCCTAATATCAGTTGTGATGCTAATAATGCAGGAAACATGATGCATACTAAATCCACACAATAACATTCACCCAATTATATAGTAGGCCTGAGTCTATTGATTATTTTCCTTCCATCACTAAAGTCAGAGTTGTTTTGTTGTGCTACATTATATTGTAAACTGCAACTCGATGATTTATTTACAATTTCTTAAAGGAATAGTTAATTAAAAATGAAAATTTGCTGAAAATGTACTAACCTTCAGGCCATCCAATATGTAGATGAGTTTGTTTCTTCATCATATTTGGAGAAATTTAGCGTTACATCACTTTGCTCTGCAGTGAATGGGTGCCGTCAGAATGAGAGTCCAAACAGCTGATAAAAACATCACAATAATCCACACGACTAAAGGCAATCGATTAGGCTAATGTCTTATGAAGCAAACCGCTGCGTGTTTGTAGGAAAAAAATCCATCATTAAGACATTTTAACTTTAAAAATACAAGTCAGTCAGTTACTTACGCAAAAATGTGAAATAGAGTCAATGAAGAGAGTAGACAAATACCGTTAATGGTCGTTTTGTTTATTCAGGATTAGGGTTAGATAACCGCCCCACATGAAAAAAATACTATAGTAATTTATAGTAAATACTATAGTGTTTTTGAACCATACTAAAGTGTATTATACTGTATATATTATAGTATTTACAGCACTTTGTTAATGAATGCTACAGCACACTGTAGTATTAACTATAGTGAACTGATAAACTGTAATAAATACTGTAGTATACTTTAGTTGTTACTACAGTAAACTGTAGTGTATTGTGGTATAATACGCCCTATAGCTGTAGAAAACTTAGTACAGTATTGGGTATTTACTATAAATTACTATAGTATTGCAGCACGTGCTTTTTACGTTTTATGGATTTTGATTGGCTCCAAAAGTGATTTCAACTATATCGTTCCTCTATTTTGTCGTTATATCGTTGTAGTTCTTGTCGTGGAGAGTTTGAACAATTTTTATAGGTTACAATCATCGTTCTTAGTGTGACTGGGAGAATTTGACTGAACCATATGGGAAAAATACTGTCCTGGACTAGTCTAAGCTGTTGTGTTTCTGTGAAGAGAAACAGCAAAGGACCGATACAAGCTGAAGACGATGGGTATCACACACATCCTGAACGCTGCGGAGGGCGAGTGGAACAGTGTGGACACCGGCGCTGAATACTACAGAGACATGGACGTGCATTACTACGGGATCACGGCGGAGGACGTTCCTACGTTTAACCTCAGCCAGTACTTCTATTCTGCTGCAGAACACATCCACCAGACCCTCAGAAACCCCCAGAGTGAGCTGAAACACAACAGTTACTATTCAAGAGCGAATCAACATACTGCCAGTTAATATTTGAACACATTTGATTGATTTTATCATGTTAAAACCTTTTGATCTAAAGCAGTGGTTCTTAACCAGGGGCCAGGGCTCACTAGGGGGCCCTCAACTTTCAAGGGGGCCTTAAGATGATTTAAACAAATATTTAAATAAGCTAAAAGAACTAAAAAAAATCTTATTTTAATTCAACCCATCAAAATCCTGGATATTTGAGAAAGCCTCATTTTAAAAGTCTGATTTACAGACCTGGAAAAGTAATTTATGTAATGAATATGCATAGCTGAAATGCAAGTTGAATATTCAAGTAGAAATTGTGAGTACAAATATATATATATATATATATATAAAAAACTCCAGTAAATCAAAGACTGGAAAAGTCATGCAAATTCATTGGTTTAAAAGAGTTGGATCTTTTTACTTTACTAATTAATTTTGAATAATATTTATATATATGTTAGTTATTTAGTTTGGCAGAAAGAGTTAATGTGGGGAAAAATAGTTTTTTCAGGTCAAAAAGGCTGAGAAGCACTCATCAAAAATCTTCTGCTTGAATGAATTGCTTTACAAAGTTAAAAAAAAATTAAAATATTTAAAAAATAAAAAAGATTGAAATTATTGAAGGAGAAGCATCATGAAGTGCACATCACTCATGTTCCTCCTTCAATATGTTTAAAAGCATCCCAGGATGCACCTCATGAAGTTGGCTGATGAAAGTCCAGACTGAGCAGAGCTGGAATCTAGACAATGAAAAAGCTTTAAAGTTTTCATTTGTGCCACTTTCTTTCGATCACAACATCATTCCCAGACTTACTTTAGTGTTATTTCAGAGTTTTCATCACTTATTCTAACATGTGGAAGATGTTCAAAATAACGATCAGTTGTGTCCAATCTCCAAACACTGCTGGGTGAGGTTGTGTGATCTTGCCCTTTATTTCTCCAGATAAGCTTCTGATTCACTGTGTGATGGGCCGCAGTCGCTCCGCCACACTCTTCCTGGCCTACTTGATGATCTACGAGCACATGACGGTTGTAGACTCCATCGACCACGTCAAACGCCGGCGCCACATCATCCCGAACTGGGGCTTTCTGAAGCAGCTGAGAGAGCTGGACACACACCTGCTGGAGCAGAGGAGAGAGGACGACAGCACAGATACTTAAACAAAACATTTACTGACATTAGATAAGAACCATTTCTGGATGTAGACAATGAATAGTGTTGAAGTTTTAGGTATGTTTAGGTTTAGTCTGGTTCTATGCAAATAAAACATATAAGAGGGAATGCTAACAGAAAGCTTTATCCAGGTATTAATGCTTCTTCCTATCCAATTATGAGAATACACACACACACACCAGGGTTACGACAGTAAACTAAAACCATTTAAGAAGAAATTACTTGAAATAAAAATTTAATTATTTAAAAACTTTAACCTAATTTGTTTCATTTAGTTGCCAAACCAACATTTCTAATTGTAGTATTTCTACTATATACACACATACATAATATAAATTAATATATATGGTTATAATATAAACTATATATATATATATATGTTTATATTATAACTATATTATATAGTAGTTTATATTATAAATTATATATATATATATATATATATATATATATATAGATAGAGGTTTTTTTATTTAATTTAGATATATTTTTAAATTTAGTTTGTTATTTTGATACATTAAGTTAAACAAAATGATACATTTTATATATATATAAAAACGCTATACATGAAAACAATAACTAACAAACACAATGACAAAAACACAAAATTACTTTAAAATGAAAACAAAACAAAAATAAAAATATTTAAAAATACTGATACTAAAACAACACTGACATAATTTAAAACAGAGATGTACAACTTTGGAACAATTACAATCTTTTTATTAAACTGGTCAGTTGAACGGTCCTGATTCCAGAAGCAGAAAGAGCAAGTGGAAAAATGTTCCCACATCAGATACAGCTTATGCATATTTAAAGACTTTTGTGCGTTTAAGATACAATTTGGTATTTCGAAGTAACAATATATAACTGAAAGACATCAACTTGCTAAGCAAAATCCTATTATATAATCCGGTTACTTTAATTTACTACTGTTATTTTTGAGAAATATAAATGCACTTACTTAAAATGATATCATAAATCTTTAATAGATTAAATACAGAAATGTTGTTCTTGCAATGCAGCATAACAACAGATAAAAGACAAACCATACTTTAACACAAATTCATCGGAGTGTACATATGTGGTCGTTGCATTCCTGATAAATGCCCGTTTTAACAGGAAACGTGTGTAAACGAATGCAGAGGCACGCAGGTTGTGTTGCTGGAATTTCAGAACAAAAAAATGAGATGGAAAGATTCCGTATTGGGAAATATGTGAGGGAGTTAATGGAAATCGGGTTTCTCCGGGAAAGTGCAGCCGACTCGCCGGATGATAACATTAGCGGCGTAGTGACCTGCACGGATACACTCCTCCAGCGGCTTCTCCTGAACCAACTCCGACAGGAATCCTGCAGGAAACAACAAACATATACAGTTAATGTGTAGGCTCCGTTCTAAAGCTTGGTGAGCCGTCTTGTTATCTACTGTACTCCCTACATAGGCAGCATCCTAATCCTAATTCTTCTGATTTGAGTCTATGGCAGCCCGTACAACCATATGGTAAAAAGTTATGAAATTTGGCACACGGATCGAGGACAGTCTGAACATTAACCACAGCAAATTTGGAGTCTCTAACTCAAACACTCAAGCGCCACCAACTGTCCAAAGTTGCACTCACACTTATGCTAATAACTTTTGAACAGTAATGGCTAGAAACAAATGACATAACTTTCCTCCTACACGTTACGATTTTCGCGAGAATCAAACCAGATCATCTTCAGATCATGACGACAAAAAAACATGAAATTCAAGTTTATTAGTCAAACCGTTTTTGAATAACGCATAAACGAATTTGACGAAGAGCTTGTTAAAGAGGACGTGAGGCTATATCTCTGCAATGCTTTAGCATATTCAGATCAAACATGGAGCGTGTCATAATAACCTAGTGGTCTGGAGATATGAAAAACGTACTTTTACTTGTAACGTCTGAATGGTTTGGTCAAAAATCAAGACTGGTCTCTTCAGACTCGGAGAAGCATACAGAGCAAACGATACCCAATTTTCCCATGTTGGCAATTTTTTATTTTTGTTGTTGTTTTGTTGTAAATTGCTATATTTTACAAATCACATTGGCACATCATTGAAAAACTATGTACGTGTCAGCGACACCATGCCCTGAAGGTACTCAAAGTCTAAAATCTACTTAAAGTACTGCTTATAAATATAAATATATATATATATGCTGAAATAAAAATGTGGTTCAGGATTTACTTTGTGTGAAGAATATTCTCTCAGTAGTAGTAGTATATATTTATTTAATGCCATGTCAGCATCTTGGGCTTTTTTCATGGCAAAAACAACTTAAAAATACAAGTATAACAAATACAATAAAAACCAGCAAACAAAGAATATTCTCTCAGAAATTGCAAATAATTACACAAAAATGGCAAGTAACACACTGAATGAAACATGACATTAAGTAGAATTACTGAAATAGTCATTTCTTGTAAAACGTACTCCAATAATCTATTTGCAACTTTGAAAAATCAGCATGATATTAAAGACTGCACAATTAATATATTACTGAATTAAAATTAATTCTAGAAAAATAGCCTAAAATGATCTGACGAATCAGTTACCTCCCACAAAAGCGTCACCGGCACCATTAGTGTCCACTATGTCGTTCTGGTCGATGTCTAAAACAGGAAACATTTTCACTTTATCACCTGAAAGAAGACAAACAAAGACAATTAAGGAAACGCAACTTAAAGACAACTCAAATGATCTGAACCCATCTAGATGTTGTTTGATGGACGTACCCACAGTAGCTACAGTGTCTTCTCTGCCCTGAGTGAAGACCACAATCCTCTGCCTGTTCTTATTGACTTTGGGCAGAGACTGAACCCTCCTCGCGATCTCAGCGATGTCTTCTGTCTGCAGGAACACGAGCATCGGAGCAAGAAGATGATTATACAGTTCTGAGAGCGTATTATAGGAGCGGTTCATCCAAAAATGACAATTTCTTCTTTTGTGTTCATTGTGCAAGAAAAAAAATATGGCATTACAGTATTTTTCACTCACCTCAAAGCCTTGCTCTTTTGCAAATGTAGCAGCTTCCTGTAAAACAAACATCAAGCGTTCATCAGTGCCAAAGAGAAGATAAATGGAAAGGAAAAGCAATCCAATCAAACTCTTCTCTGATTGGCTGTAAATCCTGTTTGTTTCAGGCAAATAGTAAACCAGTTTCATCTTAACCCTATAAAATTCATTTTTTGTTTTAATATTGAAAGTAGAAAAATGAAAAAAATGGCTTGAATATTCGATTTCTACATGTGGGCTGACTAGTCAGCCAAAGATCAAACCGCTGAATTTAGGAGCCGTTTTCTCATTTTTCTACTTTTAATATTAAATCTATTTATAAATCTATAAATTCTACGGTATTATATTTGTTATGCAAATCAGGCGTCTAAATGATCAACATGATCAAAACTTTGATGAAAATCTCATTTCACACAATCTACTACCTGTCTTCTGTCTTCTGATTGATAGTTTAGACATTTTTAACAAGTTAAAGGTCTTTTAGTGTAATTGTTCAAACATCCACAATCTTGTGCTTCACGTGTCTTTTTGTCGTCTAATCTTGACTGGTTTTTATCAAGTAAACGTCAGAATAACTGTAGTAATATTTCCTAGACTGAAGCAGCTCAGCTTTACTTGATTCTCCATCAATTATTTTTTAGAAAACTCAGTGCATCTCAAATCTGATCATCAGGATCTTTTGAGGAGCGTTTGTTTCCAGAAGCTTTACTTTCACTGTTCCTCAGCGGAGGAATGATCTTCATCTCACATCTTCTGAGGAGCGTTTGTTTCCAGAAGCTTTACTTTCACTGTTCCTCAGCGGAGGAATGATCTTCATCTCACATCTTCTGAGGAACGTTTGTTTCCAGAAGATCACTGTTCCTCACGGAGGAATGATCTTCATCTCACATCTTCTGAGGAACGTTTGTTTCCAGAAGCTTTACTTTCACTGTTCCTCAGCGGAGGAATGATCTTCATCTCACATCTTCTGAGGAACGTTTGTTTCCAGAAGCTTTACTTTCACTGTTCCTCAGCGGAGGAATGATCTTCATCTCACATCTTCTGAGGAGCCTTTATTTCTTCATCATTGGATTGCATTGCATTATATGTTTGGATCATTTCAATCTCATCTTACTAAAATATATTATTGGAAATATAGAGTGACCACTGATATTTATATCATTTTATGTGAGTATCTGCTGTACTGTTATAAAGAACTCATTGATTTACATAAGCATCAGAATTTCATCATAGAAATATCAGCATCTGCATCAAATTGCATATTTTTGGTCAGTTTGAGTCTGAATAAAACTGAGCTGTCTCCATATCCTCACTATATTAGACTATATGAGCCATAACAGCCAGATGGATCAAATGATACTTCACAAAAAACACATGCAACTTTTTTCTGACAATTATTTCATACGTCAGGCTTTATAGGGTTAAAAGTATTCATACGCTACAGAGATGCACAAATACTGATACTGCACTTAAAAACCAACGAGGAACAAGACGACGACAGCGATCTGAAGACTCACCGTCTCGTTTCCGAAGACGATGTCAACGTACGGCATGACCTTCATCAGCGGCTCTTTGAAGAACTGGCTGATGAAGGGAGCCGAGAGGTTCAGACCGAAGATCTTGTTGTTGTCAGACGTGTGTTTGGCCACTCTGAGGATGGACTCTGGAGACACGGTCAGGAAAAAACCCTGCAGGACAGACATTACTTACTAATTAGTACTTTACTTGCTAATTTTAACACCACTAGTTTCTTGCCCAAGTTACAGCTGCTGATAAATCTCTCTATTCTCTCATTTGCACATTCAAACACACACGATGGCCAATGCGAAGCACTTACTGCGATGTAGTAAACTCTTGCTTTCTCTACCAGACTCCAGTTACTATCATCATCCAGATGTTTCTCTTTATTATAGCAGTTTGCTGCTGCCAGGTTTGCAACCAGAGACCTGCAAACACACAATACCAGTCAAACACTGATCACAATGAGGTTCAGGCTCGCTCGCAGTGAGTGAGTGAGGGTCTGTAAAATCACAAAGGAACATTATGTTTGATATCAGAACAGACAGGATTGTCATAAACAGAATAAATCACAGTTTGAACGCTGTAGGGGAAACTGCATTAGTGCACAGATGGAAATCATATAGATGTTTAACACTTCAATAAAGATGAAACTGTATATCGGTAATGTTATCAGCCATCCAGCTTGGCTGATAATGAAATATTACAGGAGTATTAAGCAGTTACCATAGTTACAGTTACATTGTTATGATGCTTAATTTCATCAGACATATTTTTTAATTATCTGGTATAAAATGAAATGATTATATTAGAGTTTCCCTGGATAAAACAGTGTATTAGGTATATAACAATGGTTTGATGTCTTATTTCATGTGTTTTTTCTTACTATGAATTGTGATAAAAAAGAAGGTTTTAATCATTTGCTCTGCCATTCAAAATTTTGAGTAAGATTTATTTATTTGAAATACATTAATTTTCTTTGACAAGGATGCATTTAAATGATCAAAAGTGACAGTAAAGACATTTATGATGTTACAAAAGATTTCTATTTCAAATAAATGCTGTTTAATTGAACTTTCTGTTCATCAAAGAATCCTGAAAAATACAAATATTGGGCATCACAGAAATAAATGACAGTTTATAATATATTCACATAGAAAACCGTTATTTTAAATTCTAATAATATTTCAGAATTTGACAGTATTTTTGATCAAATAAACACAGCCTTGATGAGCAGAAGAGTGATTTATTTCTGACCTGTTGTCTCCAGTAATGCAGGCCGCACACGTTCCTGTCGGTTCTTGACTCTGTTGATAATAATGAGCATCAACATGAGCTTCAGCTGCTTTCTGCTTCAGAATCTCGCCGAAGTGATCCGTGCCTATACAGCCGAAGAACGTGGCCACCTTATGCGGCTCCTGGATCATCCACTGAGAGACAGAAGATATACAACATACATTATTATGCTGGTTTAAATACTGATATAATTCCCTGATAGACATTTTAACAGAAAGTAGAGTTAAAGATGTACCTGAGCGATTTTGACAGAGTTCTGTGTGGATCCACCAGCATGATACTCCACTTTACTCTTCTTCACAATCTCATCAAACCTGCAGAGAGAACAAAACACACACAAACATCAGAATATGAGATCAGTTTGATTCCAGTAGTTACTGTACGATGCATGAAATGCAATTAACTAAGAGCTGCTACCACCTGCAGGCCAGAGACGCTAAAAAAACATTCACATGCCAAACTGCTCAATTCTGCTTTTTATATTTTATATTGTGTATTTTGCCCTAGATATATTTTATGCAGCTATATTTTTGGAATGGTTGATGAGTGAACAAGGGAAAGAAAATAACTTTTATTTCTAGTTTTCTAGTTTCAAACACTTATTGCATCACTGTTACACCAATTATTTCCTGAATGTATTTTCCTAACAATTGTTTGTGCCATTTGTCTCCAGTCTACATAATATTATATAACTATGGCTGGGAAATCATATTAAATATTTATGATACATTACCAGTCAAAAGTTGCATATTAGAATGATTTCTGAAGGATCATGTGACACTGAAGACTGAAGTGATGATGCTGAAAATTCAGCTTTGATCACAGCAATAAATTACATTTGAATATATATTCACATCGAAAATAGTTCTATTAAATTGTAATAATATTTCACAATTTTTATTGCATTTTTGATTAAATAAATGCAGACTTGGTGATTATTTTTAATTAATTAATTTAATTATTCCAAATGTTTTGACCAGTAGTAGTATTATATTCACAAATATTTTACGGTCTATATATAAAAATAAGCAACATTGCAGTGACAGTACTGCATGATGACGGCACTCACAGAGCTTTATGTTTCTCCTCCGCCAGGATCTGATCATTGGGCTTCAAGCCATACCTGTGCACAAATACATCCAATCAGTTAGTTAGTTATGAATAATCCCACTAACAGAGCTGGAGGATAGGAGGTTGTATGATCACTCAAGCGTGTCGTTTGAACTGCAATCAGAAGAACACACCGCACACATGACCTTTAAACACTGCGCTGCGTCCGTCTGCAGTTACACACACCACTCACTTATCAAGAAAGTCCTTATCCACCACGGCAGAGATGTCCAGCAGTGGATTCCCCATCCCGAACAGAGCATTCTGACTGCAAACACAAGACAGATCACAAGAAATCATTCTGCAACAATAATGCACTGATATTTTAATAACCTTTAAGTAAAACACTGTGAATTACTATTGCATATTAAATGTGCTATATAAATAAACATGCATTGCATATAAATTAAAATTATACAATTTACTCACCCTCATTCTAAATCTATATATGCATTATTATTATTATTATTATATACATATATTTAAAACTGCCACCCAACTCGGTGCATGCACTTTTTTTTTTAAATAATTTACTATTGCATTTTCTTTTGCCATTTTTGGAGTTCGACATCTCCAGTCCTCATTTACTTTAATTATAGGCATAAGACCAGCATGAACATTCTGCTAATCATCTCCTTTTTGTTTCCTGATTAATATTTCAAGTGTTTGGAATGACACAAAAGATGAGCAGATTCCTGAGTGAACTATTCCTTTCATATCTATTCTGTGACAGTAACAGGTGGAGGTCACACGATCGGGTTTCTATGACCCTGCCTTTGAGACTTGAAGCCGTGGAATGAGAAGTATGTTTATTAGCCAGAGAACCGAATAGACCAGAATTCCTGCTCTTTTCCAAACTGTGAAATTAACATTGTGAAAGGTTCTGAACCCCTGCAGAACCACTTTCGGGCTCTTCAGCTTTTATTATTTATATTTACAGTATTTTTATGCATTTGGCAGATGCATTTTTTGAAGCAACTTATATTGCATTAAAGGTATATATTTTATTAGTTGGGAATCAAACCCATGACCTTAGTGTTGCTAGCACCATAAGGTACTGTTTGAGCTTCAGGAAGGCTTTCTAGTCAACTTCACTCTTCATGGCTCTGAATGAACTCACTTCTAATATTAGCCTGACAAATGTCCATTTTACACACCAAACCAGTTGTGTATCATGTCAACTCTACATGCATCAGAGGTTAACACCAAACACTGTTTACAGACATTCTGAATTTGAATTAACATTGTGAAAAATTCATGCACACTGAATCTTTTAACATATAGTGTGTGTTTAATGGGTTTAAATGGAAAGTGTTTACAGCAGAGCACATGTTATAGTGCTGACTAAACTCTTTACACACACGCACACACGCGCACACACACACACACTAAACTAGGCACAGGACCAGGCTGCAAATTATCTGAAACTAAATAAGTTCTCCATTAAAATCACACAGGGCTGTGGATACAGCTTGGACAAGGATAAATTTATCCAGGAACTGAAAAAACAAAACTGCAACACAAGCAATCAGTGAATACACATAATGATCCTGCCTTTATATGCATTCTAGCAAATAATGTGTGCATTACTGTGAGTCTATGACATGTGTGTACATGCATGACTAAATCAATCTGACAAAGACTAACACATGAGTCACCAAACACCAGAAGAACTGTGGAGCATCAGCAGAAGTTGTCCTTCCAGTTATATCATTTTCAAAATCTACCAACAGCCTTGTTAATATAGTGCACATTTTCTGCTTTCAAATATTAATATTTTTTAAATATTGTGTAAAATAAGCATTCATTTACATAAATCCATGCATATATCTCATTTATTGACATGTGTATGTGGTCATTATATTAGCCATATCTTTTGACTTTTTTTATTCAACATTACAGAAATAACATTACATAATTCCTGAAGAAACTGTTTAGCATTTGTTATACAGAATAAGAATAATAGGAAGATAAAAAAAAAAAAAATTATAATATATATATACTGTAAGCTGAATAAGAAAATGACTTAAGATGTCACACATGAGGAAGCAACACAATTCCCAAACCGGAAGCAAACAAGCACAGAGACTGAGACTGGAATAAATATTCGCAGTGCATTAGTGAAGTCTTACCTGACAGTAGGCATGATCACACACACTTTGACCGCCTGCAGTAACACCGGTTCTGCTGCACGCTGTGTGTGTGTGTGTGTGTGTGTGTGTGTGTGTGTGTGAGCAAGTTCCTGCAACCCGGAAGCCCAAACCCGCTCCAGATGATTGGTTGTGTCACATGCATGGGCGGATGGATAGATGTATCATTCTGGTTGGCTGACAAGCCCACGTGTGTTTTTAAGGTCTGACTGAAATTCCACTGCTTTCATAACGTGTGTAGCGCGTTCTGACATAATCCAGCCACAAAAGTCAATAATCAATAATCATGCATACAGTGTCTCGCATGTACACGTGACGACATGTAAACATCATGCATGCACTGTGTAGCATATATATGACGTGCTGATATCAAATACATAATGCACGAGCTCAGGAGTGGATGCGCTGGTGCATTTTGTTCAGGCGGCCGCGCAACACATGCATTTGAGTCATTTCTGCATATCGAATCATAAACTACGAGTGCGTGATGTAATGCTCTGTTTACTGCATGAGCTGTGATCATGAAATCAATCATAAACATCTCCTCCCGTGACTCAAACTCGACTCGGTGTGATTTTACCTCAGTGTCTTGTTCTGCGTGTTTTTCTGTGCAGCAGTGGAGTCACACACCGACATCTTCCTGTGATCAGACTGAGTGACAGAACAACACGAGCTGATCTCAGATCAGATCTCTCACTGCTGCTGCAGTCCTACAGTACCTTCACCGAGCTTTATTCTCTACTGATGCGTTTAGCAGCTTTGCATTTATGGTAATCATGCAATATACACCAATACTTTCTGTAAAGGTGATTTGTCTGTCTGTGTAATTATTTCTACCTTCTTTTACATTTTCCCAACAAGATGCCATAGTTGCTAAACTCATCAACACCTTAATACTGGTGTTTATAGTAATGTGCTTTTTGATAATGCATTAAAATAAGTCCAAGTGTGCGGATGCTTTCTATTTTTGGGATAAAACATTGTTGATAATAAAAAGTGGATTTAAGAAAAGTGTAGAATCTATCAATGTGTTTTTCTAATAAGCATAAATAAATGTAGGGTAAATATATTTTATGTAGATTTAATTAACATGCATATTTCTTCTTCTTTATTCCATATCCAGCATCTTTAGACTTTTTTAAAAAAACTCTTAAGAGTTTTTCAAGATTTGTTACGTGTTCAGAAAATAATAATAATTAGAGAACACAAGTAATAGTGAGAATGAGCTCAGATTTTATTTCCAATATATTAAAAAAATATATATTAATTTGAGTTTGTAAGAGTTCCATTTGTATAGTGTAAATATTGAACTTAAAAAATAAACTAGATAAATTAATATTTAATAAAACAGATATTTAGATATAAAATATATATATATTTTCCCCTAATTTCTCCTTAATCAATATTCTTTCTTTCTTTCAAATAATTTTTTTACTTTAACTGAGGATGTTGTATGTCAAAAAATATTGTAATTGATCAAAAACAGTTAATTGTTACTTAGAACATAATGAATGTCAAAGAGGGTTAACTGTGGTAAAAAGTGCCATACATGGACTTAAGATGAACAACATTAATGTCAAATAAATAGCTTTATATTTAGAAGGCCAGTGTCATTTGCATGAACATTAAAGCAATATATAATACACGTTCATTGACCATTTAAAGAAATGCCAACAAATGTAGTCCGACACATCTGATTGAGTTGATAATTAGTTCTTTTATTATGACAAGGCACATCAGGTCTTACAGGCTGTCTTTAAAGATGAACACATTATTTACATTAAACTGCTGGTCTCCTCAGCGATAGAAAAAAGGCAAATATAAGCAAAGAGCAGATTCTCACTCACATAAATATACTTGAGTGTGCTTTCTGTAGTAGTGTATGGAGCACAGTGATGTCTTAGTGGAAATATGAGGGTGTGTGTGTGTGTGAGAGAGCGTGTGTGTGTGAGTGTGTGTGAGAGAGCGTGAGTGTGTGTGTGAGAGAGTGTGTGTGTGTGTGTGAGAGTGTGTGTGAGAGAGTGTGTGTGTGTGTGTGTGTGTGTGAGAGAGAGAGAGCGTGTGTGTGTGAGTGTGTGTGAGAGAGTGTGTGTGTGTGTGTGTGTGTGTGTGTGTGTGAGAGTGTGTGTGTGTGTGTGTGTGAGAGAGTGTGTGTGTGTGTGAGAGAGTGTGTGTGTGTGTGTGTGTGTGTGTGTGTGTGTGTGAGAGTGTGTGTGTGTGTGAGTGTGTGAGAGA
This sequence comes from Schizothorax lantsangensis, assembly GCA_027422415.1. Lineage (NCBI taxonomy): Eukaryota > Metazoa > Chordata > Actinopteri > Cypriniformes > Cyprinidae > Schizothorax > Schizothorax lantsangensis. Next base: position 30,480,409 of record CM049860.1, on the reverse strand, counting down.
GTGTGTGTGTGTGTGTGTGTGTGTGTGAGAGAGAGAGTGTGTGTGTGTGTGTGTGTGTGTGTGAGAGAGAGTGTGTGTGTGTGTGTGAGAGAGAGTGTGTGTGTGTGTGTGTGTGAGAGAGAGTGTGTGTGTGTGTGTGAGAGAGCGTGTGAGTGTGTGTGTGTGTGTGTGTGTGTGTGTGTGTGTGTGTGTGTGTGGTCATATAATGCAAACAGACTGGTTTGGCAGAGATTACATGAAGCACCAGGTCACAGGTTCGATTCCCTCTTCATTTCAGTACTTGAGTTTGCAGCGTCATCCCTGAATGAAATCCACACCGTTTAGAAGCACGATGAACACTTTGCATCAAAAAGCACATTATAAGGATTTTATAATCCAAAATCTGTGCATGTGTTTTGTTTGTGAAGACAAAATATTAGCTTGTGACATTTAATAATACATTCAAAGAGGCTGATGGTATGTTATATACTGTATATATATATAAAATAGAACAGGTTCAGTTTCTGTAAAAAAAAAAAAAAAAAATGAAGATATGACCTTTCTGAAAAAACAGCACTTTCCCTCAAAAAATATGAAACTGGGATCCATCAAAACAATATAAATCATTAGAAAAGCAATCAAGCAAGTTTACGTCCCTTCTTTTACACCCATGGACATTCAAGAACAACGGTTTTGATATGGAATAGTTGAGTCCAGATGTGTACGACACGTCTGCGTTGACATTTAGGACCTGGACTGCAGTGCTTCCCCCAGTGCATGCTGGGATATCGCGCCGGCTCCTGCCTCACTGGTACCAGGGCGTCTTGCGGGCCCAGCGCAGGGTGAACCCGGCATCCATGCGGATCTTGATGGAGGCGGCCTCGGCTTCTCTCACCGTCTCCTTCACCGACTGCATCAGGTTCTGAGCGTTATGGACCAGCATCTCGGTGGCCTGCAAGAGAACCAGCACACATTTAGACCGGTTTCATCTAAAAACAGGGTTTAGAAAGGAGCGGAGGCGAGATCTGACCTGCTCGGATTCCTCCTCGCTGATGTTGGTGCGTCCCAACATGGTGGCCTTGACCGTGGAGAGGATCTTCAGCTGAGTGCTGATGGTGGGAATCCTCTCACACACCTGCAGAAAGACACACAAACACATGAAAAAGTCCTTCAAAATGGGTGTTTTCACACTTGAGTCATTTTTACAGGAACAAACAGTCAAAAAGTAGAAATATAACCAGTTGTCTTTGCATCCACTACACTGTCCCTAGTCCAAAAAGTTGGGTTTGGACCATTTTAACGGTTATAGTTATGATAAATCAGCATTCTCATTCATTTTCAAGCATGCATCTAATTTTTTGTTCACTAAAAAGCACAAAATAAATACAAGAAAACTGCATTTGAACACATGCTCCTTCACAGCCTATCATTGGTTGGACCTATCGAACAAATGCATCTGCTTCACTGAATGAATCCATGTTTCGAGACGGAACGAGGCGTCTGACTCTGAATGAACTGATGTGAATCTTGTTGAAAGGGGTGTAAAAATGCCACCAAAACAAACACTAAACGACTCAGTGAACAAATCGTTTTGGGGAATAGATTCACAAGAGTCACTTTAAGGAATCCCCAAAAGCTAGATAGTTTAACGTTTGTAAATGAAGAAATTAAGACAGCCATAAATATAATTATTGTAATTTTACAGATGTGCTCTTGTACTGTAAAAATTCATATTAATTATTTTTATTTTACAGTGAATTATTACAATAGTACTAACAATAATATAATTAATAATAATTTTAAAATTAATTTTATTTAACAGTACAACTGTAAAATTACAGTATTATATAGTCATATACACACACACACACATACATACACATATATATATATATATATATATATATATATATATATATATATATAACATTTTTGTGTCAAATTGTGCAGCCCTACAAACAAGAACAGCAAATACAGCAACTGCAATCTCAATTTTTATAAGAAAAATCTGTTCGAATTTCTTCTCCAAATAATACAACAGCAAAATGAAACAATTTATTCCAATATCTTCCATCTAGTCTCAGTTTGGTTTGCTTTTGAGGTTTTTCCTAGCTTTAAAAATAAAAACAACAACAAAAAAAAACAATGTGGATCAAGTACTGCTGGCATCCCGTCTAACATAAAAAGATAATTACTGAAAATAAAATAAATATAAAACATAAATATAATTACATAAATCTCAAACCCTGAAACACATCAGCTGTTATGGATTCATCTTAACCACGCTTTGCTCTTCTTACCTGCAGTAAGTTGGTTCGTATGCGTTTGTCTGTGCACTGTTTGGCGACCTCTTTGGCGAGGCGCGTGACCTCGTCTGAGGCTTTGGCGATGTCTTTGGCACACTGGATGAGCGCTCTCTTATTCCCGCTGGCGCCCCGGACCAGGCGAGACATCTCGGCCATCAGCAGAGCCATGCGCTTGGCGGCTCCGATGATGTCATTACCCTGCAAGAAACCATCGTTTAATATCCCGCTCGTCAGCGCAAACCAACCCAAACCCAACCGGCAGACTCAAGCAGACTCGCCTTGCTGGACCACTTGCGGGCCTCGTCGTGCAGCTGCCGGGCGGCCACCATCATGGGCTCGCTGACCATCTCTCCGGCCTGCTGCTCAGGGAACTCCTCGTCCTTCTCCTCTGGCGGTGGAGGTCTGGGTGGAGGCACCTCACCCTCCGGCAGGGGCGGTTTGGGAGGAGCGGCGGTGTCGCTGATCTAAAGGAGAAGCAGTGGGTGTTTAAAGGGGTGCATCAGATGTAAAATTCACTCTGAACATACAGCAGGTAAAATAAGTATTGAACACATCACCATTTTTCTCAGTAAATATATTTCTAAAGGTGCTGTTGAAATTTTCACCAGATTTCGGTAACAACCCGAGTAATCCATACATACAAAGAAAACAAAACAAATAAGTTCAGAATTTGAAGGTACACTATGTGATTTTTGAAAAACGCTTCTGAACACAGCATCAGACCGAGTCCCAAAACACACTTGTAGCCAATCAGCAGTAAGGGGGCGTGTCTTGTAATGATAGAGAGAAGAGAGCGCTCAATTTGAGTGCACAGGACGGATATTAGAAGATCGACTACAGAGAGAGAGAGATGGCAGATTAAAAAAAAAAAAAAAAAAAAAAAGAGGAAAATATTGGAGGAACAAAACATTAAAAAGAGGGGTTATGATCAGGCAAGAGGAAGGTCCTGTGTAAATATCATACATACGTGTGCGGCGGAGATTTCAAAATAGGGTCAAGGTCTTGTTGGGGTATGGGCGTGTTTGTTTTGGTGCTTTCAAATATCAACAACGTTTGGCAAAAATCGCTTGGTGCATATTTAAGTTACGTGTAATTAAATGGAATGTGTTCAATGCTTATTTTACCCGCTATAAATGTGTGTTGGCAGTGTGTGTACACAACCACCCTATAATGATAAAAATCCACCCAGTGCTTTTTTTTTTAAAATCCCCATAAATAATAAGCTCTTTATCAGATCAAGCCGTTCATAGATTCTCGGCAGAGTGATGTCACACAGACCCCTCCCACGATTGTTGATTGACACTGGTGTTCAAGTAAAGACCCGTCCTGAGTGAGCTGTCATCAGTCCTCTATTGTTTCACCGTCGGAGCAGCTGTAGACAAGAATGTCTCCTAAGCGATTGAGGTGTTTTGTTGTTGGATGTCATAATGAACATAGCAGTCGTCATTTACTCCTGAGTCCCAACATCTGAGCTGCTGAAGACGCAGAGGATTAACGTTACTTTCGTTTTTGAAGGGAATGTGCCCCCCGATCTACCTAAATTTTTATGTTCGCGCAAATCATTCGTGATCCAGCCTCACCTACAGAAGAATTGAGTTTTTTTTTTTTTTTTTGCAAATCCCTAATGTGCTAATTAGCAAGTTTCACGATGAATGTGGCTAAAGTTTACAGTCTCATGAGAACGGCTCGTCACTCCACGGAAGAGAGGGGCGGGGTTAGCAGAGCTCATTAGCATTTAAAAGGGACATACACTGAAACGGCTCGCTGTGAACAGAGCTGTTTTTGGCAGGGTAAGAAGGGTGTTGTTTTACACTATCATTGAGAAATTTTAACCAAAGTATGTTATAGACTTTTCATTAAGACCCTAAAGAATCATATCAACTTGTGGAAAATGGGGATCCGATGTCCCCTTTAAAACCGTGCTGGTGCAGTAAATGCGAGCAGCTGCAGGTGTCTGCGGTGAATCTGACCTGCAGGTTCTCCAGGTCTGGAGGTGGAGGAGGGAAGTCCGGCTCCTGCGGCTGGAACGCCTCCTGGACTTTAGCCACGGCACCCAGGATCTTATAGCCTGAGTCCAGGAAGCCCCTCTGAAGGCCTGTCCAGGAAGACAATGGTCATAGGTTCAACTAATGCTGTGATTGAAATAAATATATCTGATGTG